>OY293413.1:66474207-67074207 GCA_958502065.1 Chrysolina americana
CTGCTGACGTTTCGAGTGAGTTGTCTATCGACAGGCCCCCTCTACCCTTAAAAAAGTATTTCGAAATAGCGTCTCAAAATGGCACTTCGACGCCATTTTGATTGACAAATATTCTTTATCGTTATCGAAGAGTAGTTTATGAACTATCATTCGACCAAAAGAAACCCAATGTGTTTATATTAAGTCGTAATTCCATCTGAACATGCCAAATACTACGTTTGATTCAGATTGTTTCTTCTGTTCCATTTGTTCAATGTTACTCAGTTCAAAATATGATCAAAATTACAAGAAAATTTAAATTCATTGTTTGGTATTCCCATAGGTATTCGACAGTATTTCTCAAATATCTTCGTTCAAATTCAGTCTGTTTATTGAGTTCATAATAGTTTTGAGAAGCCCTTCGCGCCCCTTTTCCACTGACATGAAGCACACATTGTTTCCGTTACAAAAATGTCAATTACTAATTACCCCGTATATTGAAAAGGGTCATTTGTTTTGTAGCCACATGCAATGAATCATTCTCTGCATTTCGAAAAAATGCAGTAGAAACGTATCTTCTAATACAGAAACCAAAAATTCAGCTGTTTAAATATCAAATTTCTAAAATATCATACTGAATATTTGGACCCCAAAAGAAAAATGCCTTCTATTTCTTGCGTGTTTTTTGGTGAATTCAATTTTGGGTGTTGAACTGAGAACAACTGGGAAATACGTTCGACGAATTACTTTTTTCTCTCGGATTCTTCCAGGTTGACGTTAAGAGATAAAAATCGCGAATATCCCAACTCGATACCATCATACTTTTTCTTTGCTTGAAGTTTCGAAAGAAAATGTTCGATAAAAATCTTATAACCTCAAGAATGATATATATTTTTCTAAGAAAAGTTTTTGCTTCCCCTTGAAACTCGCATTTTACTGATCGGGTCGATTTTAGCAGCGGGTATGGCATACAGGGAGAACGACAAAACGTTAATTATAGTAAGGAGTAACGAAACCATACATTTCTCTATCTGCCGGCGTATCCTAATGACATCGGTATGTCATTGTATTTTAGTGACGTAATGAAGTTCATTATGGTCCTAGGACCATTTATAAAGTTAGCATATGAAGTCTTTTTTGTATATGATTTGTCTTTTAAAAAATTGTTTTTGTTTTAATATTGTTTTTTCCGTTAATCAGCTGTCATCTCCTTACTAACGACAGCCCTCAGAAGTCGAAACTTGTAACTTGTGCGAGCTAAGGATTAACGAAGTCTTACCTTTTAACGTGCGATTCCTAGCATGTATGTATATGATACTATCATAATTATTAATCTTATTACATTTCTTATTACATTAATAACTATTATGAGAAAAAAAAATACCAATAAGACAGGAGGACAATAATTAACTATTGCTCAACCCCCTCGTGGTATTGAACGACAGGCATGAAATCATATTTATTGTTTTGAGGCGAAAAAAGATCTAATATTTTAACTTTTACGGGTTTGGACAAACCGTGGAACTGGAATTCAGATCATATTGTACTGTACCTTCACGAACTTCATTTTTCAAGAGTCTTGGTCTTGTCTTGGTCTTGATACAAGCCCAAGACCAAGATCAAGACTTAATAAATACTTCCAAGACCAAGACCAAGACTTGACTTTCGAGACCAAGACCAAGACTCTCCCCCAAAAGTATTGGTCTTGGTCTCGGAAGAAAAATAGTGAACTTAAGATAAAAAATATGATAGCATTTTATTTCAATTATTTATTTTTCATGTGATAGGTTTTTAAATTTTGTTCATTCTAAATCGAAAATACATTTTTCAAAATCTTTATTGCAGTTATACAGTTTACAACAGATAGGTGTATGTTGTAAGGTCGCAGTGGCTAATTAGTATTGCAATTTCCTCGGGATTCCGATTCCACCCCTCTGCCGCAACCGCATCTTACTGGTCATCATTCGCTGATCAGTCTTGGTATTGGCCTTGGTCTTGCGAAGCCCTATTAATTGTTGAAGGTAGGTACTTAACTTCTGACGACACCATCACATCGATGTCGTTTGCATACCCAATTGGAAAATCCTTCGTAAAACACATTATATTTGATACAAGTAATGATATTTGGGAAACACTCAGTATTTGTAAATCTTACACGGAATCTGTTTTGTATTTGTTGGGATGGAGTAGACGCCCGCAAGCTCACGCAATACATCCAAACGAATGTATCGATCACTCCTGGTCATAATACGGAGAACCTTGTTCTGCATCCTAACAGATCTCCGAAGATGACTCTTATTCAGGCTACAGAACACTGGGCACGCGTAAAACATAGCTGCATTTTACAATTCAGACTAAAGTGTGGACTTCTGAGGGTATGTACGTTTGATCGCGTTCAGGTTTATATTCCTATAATAATACTCCTTCATAAACACGCAGAGCGTACCCAAAGGCATAGCCTATGCGGGCAGAAGATGGCTATTATCATTATTTACTGTGGCGCTCTGGGGCGACTTACGGATTTTTGGTGGCGTATTCACTTTTCAGCTGTACTCCACTGCACTGCACTGCACTCCAAGCAAGCACCAGACGTCGGGATAGACATCTAGACAAATTACATTGACTATCGACTCCTATGAAATAGAGAAAAAAAAATCCATTTCCAGGATTCGAACCTGGCAAGCGGAAGTTTTAAACGCCGGCATCTAACCGTCTTGCTAACGAGCATCGTTAGTCGCTCGTCCTGTTGGAATCTCTAGTATCGTTCAAGACTTCAACGGCCTCTTTCATAACTTTCAATTTTCTATAAGCTTTGATGAGTTTGGTCATCTTGGTTTTGAATGGATTCACCACAATCTTGTTCTCCTCCCGACATGGCATGACGTTCCTATTCACATGAATTTGGATCTGCGTAGCAGCAGCAACGCTTGAGAACAAATGCGCAAATATAGCACTATCATCTGCATACATAGCCGTACAAACATAACCAACTGAGCCAACGGCCTCTGTTGTACTTACCTACGAACATTATTATTTCACTGTTACGTAATGAATCTTCTTCTCGCTGATTGGCTACAGACCGTGAGCTATTTTTTATGTTGATGATGCTCAGGGCAGGGGACAGGGGGCTTGAAAGTTCCATCAAGCCGACATCCCACGGACCGTGGATCGGCAAGTTTTGCTCATGACTTGCGGAACCACGCGCCGTGGAAATTAGCGAGATCGCCATTTCTGGCGCGGCATCCTCACTTCTTGCACGGCTTGGAATTTTCCCGTTTCTTGTCGGTAAACTTACAGCGCCAAAGTGATGGCGAGCCTCGTCGGGCCACAGAATAATTATAAAGTCGTCGGGCTCGGCTCCTATACTTTCGAACCGATTCAACGACCATCGAAGAGTAGTACGGGTTCTTTTAGCATTATACTGTGGTACGGAGTTTCAGTAACGGCTGGACTTTTGCCTTGATAGGTGTTAACTATGGAATGGTCTACCGATGTGGCGTTGGAGTTTTTATCAATTAACGAAGGGGAGCTGGTTATATGGAACCCTAAGGACCCAGATCATAAGAACAATAACATGGTTCATAAAGCGTGGAAATGCATTGAAGTCTAAGTGTCTCTGAAGTTTTCAATCATTAGGAATTAAACAAAGAAAAGTTTTATGGCTACCTCTTCGAAGCTTTTCTCCAAAGGGAGAACATTAACAAAAACGAGATCTGCATCTACAGGTTTCATCAAATACAACACTAGCCTCCAAATTACAAGCCTTGGACGAACCCAAGCCACAAGTCACGCTCGCCGATCCACGTGTCGTTGGATGCCGGCTTTAGGAATAAAGTCATGAAAACCTGGTACTCTGAAGTCGTCAGGACTAGACCATTCGTAATTATTAATAATTAAAGTGTGTATGAATTATTATTGAAGTAATAATATAAACAATTATGAGTATTATAAAATGAAAGTTTTATTGTTCTTTGATTTTTCTTCTGCACATTTCTGATCATTTACACTTTCATGTCGACAATTTTCTTTCAGAACTACATTGTCCACCGTCATCAATTTTATAATCAACATCCAAAAAATCTTCTGATAATGGATAAGCATTATAACATCAAGTGGCAATTCCTCAAACTCCATACCGGCCTCTTTAGGTGCTTGTGAAAGTTCCTTATTGGTGAGGAAGTAATTTCTACGATATTTTAGCTTGATAATAAAAAAATTATAAGGCGAGTTACCTTCTGCAGACACTCGGTATCGTATCAATTTATGGAAAACGTAGGCAATATGCGGTTGCTTCTCAACAGTTGGACTCGGAATGGAGATATTCTCCGAACAACGATGTTGAGCTGAAAATTTCTTCAAGCATTGGAGAGCAACTCAGGAGTGAGCCTGATAATAATGACGGTAACGAGTATAATATTATATCTGAAGATCCGAAGAAAAATATTCCCATGAGACTGGATATCAATAAAACTGAATTTCTTGAGATCAAATTGAAAATCAGTAATGAAAATGTAAGGAAAATCCGTGGAAAAATCGATCTTAACAATAACAAGTTCTTCAACATTTGTAGAAAGAGTAAGAAGGATAGAATATTGCAGGTTGGTGCGAAATAATGAGTTTTGGCATTACGCTCGTTCTCATAACTGTATCATAATAGACTATCATTTAGTGTGAATGTGAGGTGGCAAACCTTGCAAACTGAATTAAAACCACTTTCCCTTATTCTACGAAGAAATTATACATGTTTATTCAGTTTCGATAACAAAACAATAATTTCACTAAATATTACCCCTGACACTTTGAAAGCTAGATGATAGAGAACGCACAGGAATTCGGAAACGTTTCCGGCGGTTTCGAAAGTAGGAAATGACAGCGAAAAAAAATATTAGCCTGGGTGCTCGCCCCCTCCACCTCCTTCTCGAGATATGTTGCGAAAACCATGAATTTAAAATCGGAAAAATCCCTAAAAATAGTAGATAACATCTGACCGTCGATTAATTTAGTTTCAGAAATTATAACCCCATTGCGCCCCTCGAAAGCTTGATAAAGAACGCGATGGAATTCGAAAAAATCTTCAAAACTTTCAAACATGAAAAATTACGAAAAAAAAAATAAATTTCATTTCACAGTTCAGTTTCTTCTTTTTAATATAATTAATTTAGTTCAATTCAATTCCAACAAAATCTCAAAATCAATTAAACTTTGTCTATGAGTTTTTTATAACTTCTGACAATGAAAGTTATTTATGTAACAAGTGAGTAAAGTGGTACTTTTTTACGAGTTGGAAATATTGACGCACGACACCGTAGGCGGAGTGCGGCAATTCCTATGAGTAAAAAGACACTTCACACACGTGTCGCACACAATAATTTTTCTTCAACTGTCAAAAAATAGGACAACAAATTTTTACAGTTTATTAGCTACTCAACTCAACCTCACCCAATTTATGGTGCAAACGATTAACAAATTATTAACACAACTCTCAAAAAAGTGTACTTTTTTGTATATTTTCAAATTTTTTTGAAGTTTATTTTAAAAATGTTGGTTAATAACAAGTATTCGGATAGTGTGAACGACGTTAGTCGACCCATTTTAAAATGTTTGAGCAGATGGCGTTAGAGGCATTAAATCTTGAGATTGCAGTGTTTTGTGGTTTGAAAGGAAAATATTCCGTCATTTCATCAAGCTGTCGCAAATGTTTATTGCCTCCTCGAAATAACTATTGAAAGAATAATTGATTTATTATAATATCTACTTAGTGGAGTAACTGAAGAAACTAACTTTATAACTTTATTTCGTGAAATCAAGTATTACTATTAGGTGTTGGTTTTAACGCTACTATAATTTATTTTTCGAACTATCTTCACTCAATTTGAGAATATAGGGGTGAATTCCATTAAAATTATTAGTTTCCTTATACAAGCCATCAATCTGTTCACTGATTTTGTTTCATGAAACAAATAACTCTTTTTTCCCATACATTACGTTTTCCAAGCAATGTTAGCATTTATACGATTAATGGAACGGCCTTTGTATATTAGTCTGACAGGATGAAAAGTTCAATCAACTATCAAGATGTTCAAACTCACCAGCTCAATAATTTTTCCTTCCTGATTTTCCAATATGGACAAATAGAGTAAATTGTGCTTTTTATCTTGGGCTTCTTTCTTCAAAATCGTTGGAAACATGTCAACCCTACGAAGTTCGATCATACTTCTAGGGCAGTAGTGTATCACCGCGTACAATCTATCACTGAAAAAAAGTAAGCCCCATCAGAATATTTCAATACGAAACAGTAGACATATACAAGGTATACCTTGACGAGTTGATGTGATCTATACATAAAGAAAATATAATAAATGTAATATATATAAATAAATATATATAAAATATAATAAAAAGCGTATTTCTGAAAATTGGCATGATTGATGAAGAATTTGAATACTGTTGTTATTGTGACACTTTGGTTTCACTGAAAGAGGAATGTCTTCTTTGTTATTTTCAATAAGAGACCTTGTATTTAATTCGTCCGAGCCCCAGCATATGACTCAAAATGAAAATTTATTTAAATGTGACGTTTGTTCAAGAAACTGAATTTGTCAGTTATCCAGAAAAAGTAACTCGGAACGGTTCATCTTGGATAAAGAGTTTAAATATAAAAAATTGATTCAGCATCATGAAGGAAATTGAAAACTTGAGTTAAATATTGTATAAAATCCTGAAATTGCGAACCGGAATTCCATCCTATCTGCCAGTTTGAATAATTATACTAATAAAAGTTGGGATAACCTGTATACCCGTTAATATTATCCGAATACGCAAAAGTTTACGCAGTTCATTCAATAAAAAACTGCATATAAGAATCTAAAAATAAATGTATATTTACCTTTTTTTCTTTGTGACCAGAAAAAGGTCGGTGAACAAAAATAAATCAAGAGGGACTTTATTGAACCTCTTTCCTAAAGTCATTTGGGTATCACCGTTTCTTGGTTGGAAAGAAATAACATGTCCTGACTTCATGAGCCACCTTTCAGGTTTTTTAATATCTATAGGTGGTACTCCTTTTGGAAACTCAAGCGATTCTGATATCCGTTTTAGTTCAATTTCTTGATCTTTTTTTCGGGCGGCATCATTGCATTGACTAACTATCTGGAAACGAGAATAACTGTTTTCGGAATCTTCATTCAATATAATCCATAAAAATAATAAACATTCGTGATGAATGAAACTTTCCACTACTATGGCAATGCAACATTTTGAACATCACCCCGGTAAAGGTTTGGAAAGATTCCTCTATATATCTCTGCAAAGAGCGCAACGGAATAAGGTTTTGGGAGCATTCTAAACAAAATATTCGATTATTGTCTCCCAAATATGTTTATCCACAGGGTATTTAAAAATTAGGTAGACCCCATTATCCATGCTCAAAATCGAATATTTCAAATATCATGATTTATTGCATCGAAATAAAACACATTTTTCCAATGAGAAACAATAGTTTTTTCATGAATTTTTTTTCAAGGAATTGTTTGGGTTCAAATTCATGAGTTGATCATTGAATTTTGATCATTCAGGCGTTTGTTTTTTGTGTGGATTTTCGTATTTATTCTGTAGGTGATTCAGATTTCGAAGTCATTCGTGGTATACTGATTTTTGGTGGAGTATTCACATTTCGGTTGTTGGAATACCCGGAATACCTACAGCAACACTGATCATTGATAAAAGCCTACAGATGTCAGGAGTGTCAAAATATCTCACATGGAAAAAATGCTGCCAATAGCAAAGATATCACTTATGATGTCCAGGCGTTTTTTAGCAAATCATCGAAAACTGGACCCACATAACCCTTCTGGCTGTGCACAGTGATATCAAGGCACTCGATAACATATGGAGCCCTGCTATATGGTGGTCAGATATAGAACAAACAACGAGCATAGAGATCCTGGCTAACTTATAAAAGCTGGCCAGACTAGGCAAGGGCTCAAGCCTCCAGACTGAACCTGAACCTCAAATGCATTCTTCAATTGCGCATGATCTTGACGTTTCAGAAACAATATTTCTCGAAACCAGATCAAACCTAAAGTCATGTTTTCCTACAGTCAAACGGCAATACCCCGCAATCATGCAGGTTTCCTTTCAAATTAGTTTGATAGGCATACAAAATCCTTAATAACCTATCGGTACTTGGGGAAATAAAAACTCTTCGGTGTACCAGGCCAAAGGCTGATCTAGGGAAACGAGAGGGCAAATGCCCCAGCAAAAGTATAGTCAACAACTTTCATTAGACTAGAACCAGAATGTGGAATCTCATTTGGGAACAACAATCTGGTTGTGAAGGAATGGGTTGAGAACAACCATCAATTTTCTTGGAGCAAGCCTGAGGCAATATCCACGAAAAAATTATGATAAAAGCGCCTACTGACCGGCTACCAAGAAACCTATTCGGATTGAGCTGGAACTTTCTCAGAAAAGGGTACTACTACCTGAAAAAACATTTCACAAGTAGGTACTCACGTGAGAGACCTGACATAAGGGAATAGAAAAACTCCATTCATCAACTTTCTGACTCGCCCTGTAAAAAAAGTTTGCATATCTTATTATTATGAACCAACCAGAAGCAAATCCAGCCAGATATTGAAATTCCTGAATGTTGAATTATATTTGAAGTCAACAATCCGTTTTTTTTTATTTTTGAGTATCCTTGTAGCAAATAAAACTTTCTCTCATATTTAGTGTCATTAGAACACTAACACAGGACAAAATTCTTGATATATTGAAGAAAATAAAATATACATGCTTTTGAAAATTGGCTATTTTCCAACTTCAACACTCTGTATCTCTGAAACTAGTCATAGGTTTGAGTTGGGCCCACGGACACTATTATTCAGAAATTCGTGAACTATAATATATTAACAATTCATGAAATTTCATTGAAGCCCATTTTTCCATAAGTCGGCTGCCTGGTACTTTGTAATTTTGAACCTCATTCAAGCAGTGTTGGATAACTACTGTAATAATCACCCGAGTTGCATAAGAAGCATGTAGAAAATAATATAATTTGGTCTTCGGCCTCGTAGTCAAATTTTTTTTTCATCAAATAAATATATTTAATTGTGTTCTTACTTTATTTAGAGTTGCTAAGGCATATTGGCACGTGAGATACTCGGGATCAGATTCCGAAAGCCTTTTCAAAATGGCATCTACCAGAAGGGGCCATCTCGTTATTCTCTGCATTGGTAACATTAGAAATGAGTAGAGTGTCAAGAATTGACAAGTAGCACTGGTTTCTAGCTGCGTTAATAATTCCACAAAAGCTGGTTTTTCCCTGTGAAAAAAAACAATGTGCTTAGGACAGGATTAAGCATCAATTGGCAGACAATAGATTGGTGAAATCAATCAGTGGGAATTTTCTTTTATTCTTTTCTTTGTTCATGCCATCCTGATCAAGAGTTATTGAATTTTCCAAGGGGTCGAGCTTCATTAGCAAACACATTGCGCAAAGGGCAACTTGTTCTTCAACTAATCAATCCGCCACCATCCATATAGGCAATATTTTGCGCATTTTTATTTGCTGTATTCATAGAAAATTATTTAGTATTCAGCTGGCTATGCGTGAGCAAGTGTTAACGTATATAATACAAGTGTATAGATGATTATTGAAATAAAAATTCTTTTGATGTTGAATAACATATTATTTTATTAACGTTGATCGTATTAAACAACATAAGTACTAATTTGTTTAGAAGAAAGTAAGGCATTGTACACGATATTATTCATTTATTTCACTAAATATATTGGCATTTAATTCTGAATCAACATCTTTTGTTGTTTTCCTTCATGCACACTAAGCCCACTGCTCAAAATCTGTATCTATAACTTCTCCATCAAAAATTATAAAATGTAAGGTAAGTTTATGTCCTCAAATTGGTTGGATACTTCGGTGACTAACAATGAACATTTACAAAACTTGTCAAAAAATTGTTTGGTGTTATGTCATTTTCGAAACAGGAAAATATTATGACTGCTTGCTGGTGGTAGACACTTTCCTGAAAAATCACAGAGGTGAATAAGCGCAACCAGATGCATAGATACAAAAACGATAACAGACCATACTTAGGTATCCCAACATTATATTAGGAGTCGAATTACAAAATCGATTATTTCATAATTTCAATTATAAACAAACACCAAACAAAACTAATATAAAAATACGCGTATCTTCAAGCATAATTAGAATAATCAAAGTAATTAAACATGAGCAGAGGCAGTAGGCCTGTCATTAGCAATGAAAAATAAAAAGAAAAACAGAAATATCGAAAGAAGAATGGCTGAAAATCGCAAAAAATACTCTCATATAAAATTAATTGTTTGAAATACTGTGTGTTCATTGGGAGTCATTGCGAACACAAACCAAATCAAGTTATTAAAAATTGCGATTATACCTTAGCTAACAGAAACTCAACAGATGAGCGTGAGCCTCAGGCAGCAGGTCATGTTTTGAACTGATTTCAGAGATGTGGATTGCATTCACATTAGGACATCTTGATGAGGTCGTTTCAACCGCCACAGGTTTCAGAACTCTGGAAAACCTTTTATCTATAAGTAAATGAAGCTTTGTCTATCAATTTTTTATAATTTCTGACAAACAACTATATTTTGACTTTGACTAAAGGGCGTCGGTAACTTCGTTGCTACTGTGTATCATGTATTAGTTCCTACGATGTCGTAC
The DNA here is from genome assembly GCA_958502065.1 of Chrysolina americana. Taxonomy (NCBI): domain Eukaryota; kingdom Metazoa; phylum Arthropoda; class Insecta; order Coleoptera; family Chrysomelidae; genus Chrysolina; species Chrysolina americana. The sequence continues at coordinate 66,484,916 of OY293413.1, forward strand.
AACGCTAGAGTAATTCTGTTTCACTTATCAAGTCTGGTTAGATAAATTAAACATTCCTCTAGTACCTACTAATCAAGAATTTTGACTTTTTCAAAACTGACAACATTGATCACTGTATGACTCTTCGAGTAAATGGCAATATCATTTTACATTTTATTTCTTGCTCGAATATTGAGACATATTGACACAGACTGACAAAAATATATTTGAAACATCCGAAAAGTTTGTCGCTTGAGCCCTTGGGTAGACATATGTAGATGGTAAGGGTCTCAGGTAGCACACTCATATTGGGACAAAAAATGTGAACATTCGGCGATATTGGTCCAATATCTGTTGTGTAATATTGCCAAAATATTCTAAAAACAATATTGGCCTCAAAATATTCAGCGATAATGGTACACATATAATGGTATAATATTGGTACAATATAATGGAAATATTGGCAAAATATTAAAACGTAATATTGGCGAGAAAAAATGTGAACATTTGGCAATATTGGTCAAATATTGTTTGGACATTATAAAAATAATATTGGTGGGGTATCCTGAAGTAATATTGGTACAATATCATTTAGATATATTGGTAGAATATTGAAAGTAAACTATTTCATGAAAATGTGTAATGACTCAGAACTTCTACAATTACAGTTCTCCTTCAATAAAGAAGTCAACAAAGTCTTCATTTCGGTCGTCATAACCACTGAGTGAATTGTCTTAAAATCAAGTTGTGAAAAGTTCTTCATATATTTCCCTAGGTTATAGTTTATGTTTCATATCTAGAGCCCTCTAGCGATTTGTTACACAGGTTTTATTATAATTATTCCTTTCAATATTTTTTTTTGAATATTGGACCAATATTCAAATTAAAATATTGGTAATAGGATTTCTTTGTATTATTGTATCAATATAATTATTTCAATATTGGCATGACATTTTCGTTTAACGTTATATCGACAAAAATGGTTATGGTTTTTTGTAATATCCAACCAATGTTCTATCAAACTAGGATATACAATATTGTTTTTCATAATCCAAGAATCGGATATGAGAAGAATATTGGCATTCCAATTTTATTCTAGATGTTGAATACAATATGTAGACAATATTGCTTTATCGATATTGACGAAAATTATTCAACCAATATCGACCCAACATAAGTTATATTGATTTGTTGAATATTGGTGAAATAATATTCAACCAATATGTTATTTAACTTGGATACACAATATTGGTTTCATTCCTAGATTCGATATGAGAGGAATATTGGGATTGCAATATTTATTCTAGATGTTGAAAACAATATATAGACAATATTGTTTAAACAATATTTTTTAAATCATTCAACCAATATTGACCCAATATTACAATACCAATATATATTCAGAATCGGTCGAGCAATATTCACCCAATATTGTTAATATGACATCGTATTTCCAATATTCATCCATATTGGATCAATATTATTTGTACATTTACAATATATCCATATTGGCCCAATATGAAATCAAGATTCAGCCAATATGATATGCTACCTGGGGTTCTTCTATTGATATTGAAGCGGACAACTCCATTATTTCTAAGCGACGCAGCTGAAAATCCACTTCTCCGATAGGTACATGTAAATTAAGCGCTTGTTACACTTCATCTAAAAATTTTCGATTGTAGCGATGCAAGTTAGATATTCTGATATACAGGGTGAGTCAGGATAAGACCGACAAAATCCGACTACAGATTCCTCATCTCATTTCGAGGTGAAAAGTTCCCATCAAGGTATGTTCTAAAATGCATCCCCACTGAGATACAGGGTGTCGAAAGTATGAAAAAAAAAATAGATTTATTATTTCTTCTCCAAAATTCCTGAAGCAAAATATACCAAACTTGGTACACTAATCAAGGTTTATCAACGTAATAATTGGAAGTTATGATTTTAAATTTTCGTAAACCAGTGGCATAGTTACGTTGGTATGTGGAAATATTTTTCTTCATATTTTCTTTGGACAAGTGAATGGACAAGTGAGCGTTTGACATCAGTTAGGCTCATCGATACTCAACTTAAAAGTCATATCATTCCATGTACCTAAAAGTGAAGGTTTCAGAGAAACTTCAGAAACACTGAAGATATGTCCTGGAATAGCAAAATAATTTCATGTACAGAACTGGATATTATTTGTGCTCTCAGAAATTGTTCGTTTATGTGTTCGACTGGATGTACAATATTGGATAATTCGAAATGTCTATAATTGTACATTCCTGAACAGCCAAATAATGTTCAGGCCTGGATCCAATTTGTAGATTCAGATTCAGTGTACGTTTGCATATATCAGCTGGATGAAAAAATAATGGATTAACCTGAATTATTTATTCATTATTATACATTTGTTAAGAACTGGTACATCATCCAATGAATGAACTATATTGATCAAATTTCTACATGCCAGAAGAACGTCCGTAGGATGTACAGAACTGTACATAAACGAATTATACAATTATGTGCTTTCACTAAATGAATAATTCTGGATCAAATTGGAACATCTATTGATGTACATGAGAGCTGTAGGAACATCCATATATTTACAATAAATTGTACGGATTATGTACTTTATCTGGATGTCAGAATTTGTAGTAACAGTTCTCCAATTCAATTATTTTATTAGTTAATCTGCACATGATATATGGCTGTAAATTTTAGTATAGTAATTATCTAGCACAATTTCACTAAACTGAATTTTCCAGAAACTGTTCTACATTCCAAAAAAGGAGATCAAAAGAAGTTTTAAGTAGTAATTTCGAAATAGTATGTTTTTTCAAGATTTTCAGTTTTTTTATGTCCACTTAGTGGTATTAGTGTTATTTGTGTTTGTTTAATGTTTTATGCGAGTATTTAGTTTTCTCAAAACGTTCATTATATATTTTAATTATACTTGCAAGTTGTGCAATTTTTGTTTATATAATATACAATACACTGAATACAGTGCATTGCTCTGAGTGGAAACCGTTAACACTTGCTCAGTATATGTTTTCTGTGTTTTTGTCGAGTGCGGGAGAGTACCTTCCCGTATGAATTAGAATCAAGATTCTTCCGACAAGCGCATTAAACTAATTTATGTAGCTGTCATGAACAAACTTACGCGTGAGGGAAATTTTTTTCCAGCACTAGTGCGAGAATCACTTGAAGTGACTTTAGCGTGCGGAAAAATGACACCTCTCAAACGAAATTGGAGTACTTTTTTATGTTTCTTCCGCGCATCTTAATAGTAGCAGTTATTATATTTTTTGTTATCTAAAAATAAGCAGGCCAACTTTGAATCTTACTGGACATACCAGAGCAGTAGGTGTATTTATTTTGAGTTGCATTTTTCCTATTTTTGAATCCGCATTCACATGGATAAAATAATAACTTATCAGAACACAATTTTGTCGTCAAAATAAACTTAAAGTTAAATAACGAGCTCGTGTGGATGATAACTTTTGATCAGAATAGTAATAAGTATACAATACAAAAAATTTCAACAGACCCTCATTAGATCAATGCTGGGTTATAAGGCAATACTAAAAAAGGAGGCAGTAATCAGACGTATCAAATCTATGTAGGGTTACTAACCTCATTCGGTTCAAGGTATCACTCAAAGTCACTTGCTTTTCACAATACGGAATGTAGACACGAAAATTTTCTTCAGCGTGCCTCTGAATAATATCACAGATTCCATCTAACAATATATTGCCCTTCCAACATTTCTCCAATTCACGCATTATTTTCTTCGAGGACGATTTCACTGAAAAAAATAATATCAAGTAGAATGAATTTCGGGGATATGATAAGGGGAAATGTTCATCTCTCTGACCATTTGTCGAATACATTATCCCAATCTCCAGAAACCTTTTTCCTTTATTCTCTATACAGTTTTTATTAAGGAAAGTCAGAACTACAAGAATTCTTTATATAGTATTCCCGAATATGTTTTTAACATCATTTCTCGACAGACAAAAATTTCCACTGGCAAAATTATGAAAGTCTCTTGCAAGCCTTACCAAGAAAACTATATTAATTTCAAAATAATTTATTGCCGTACAAGTTAAAATTATTATGAATGTAATTCAGAGGACGGACATTATTTCAATAATCGTGCAGAAAAGTGCACTTTTCCATACGATTTTTCATTTGGTATTTATCATCTTGAAAAATATTCAAATATTTCTCATGTGGAACTGGAAGTACTTGACGAAAGGCAATAAATTCCGAAATTGAATAAGATTATAAAAATATCCAGCCATTCGCATATGTTCCTATACTATAGTATAGGATTGTCGGCAAACGTCGAACAGAAATAATTCAACAGCCCCATATACGACTGCTGAATCACGTCTACCCAACGCCTGGCAAAGTTTTTCTACGAGAACTGGTAATCGAAAACATATAACATCTGGGTACTGGTGGGAATTTTCCTGTGGTTTCTTTAGATGGCTCTGTTGCTCATTTTCTCAGAGGATGCTGGAGTTATCGTAGTGCCAGTTAACAAAACCGATTTGAAATTCATTACATATTGTGGTCGAGTGTGTACTGGGGAGCGAGTTGAATCGCGAAACTAGTCTGCAGATGTCACATGTTTTCGATTACCAGTTGGTGGTTGTACAGGAAGTATTGCTAAGTATGTTCTTGTTGAAAAACTGCCAGGCGTTGGGTAAACGAGATTTGGCAGTCGTATGGGACTGTTAAATTATTTCTGGTCGACGTTTGCCGACAATCCTATAGCACAGAATGATACTAAAGAACCAGTAGTTGCAGTATCCCCCCTTTTTGGTTTGAAATCTCAGCGCCCATGATCGAATCGAAGCGTGAAGATTGTGGATGCGTCGTGAATTGCCTCGATAATCAGCAACGTTGTCATGTGTAAAATTTGTCTTAGGTTTCACCACATTTAACCTATCAAACTCGAAACTTTTCTTATACCTACCTACCAATGATATATTCATTTAATTGTTATTTTTCTGATAAATAAATGATTTTCATTTCAATAAATGCATATCTTTCTTGGTTACCAATTTCAATTAACGCGAAGAGCACTCGGTGCATAATCGTATATATTGAGAAAATTCCTAATTGCTTTTTTTACTCTCTTCCCAATTTTCTAGAAGCATTTCATTGATTAATAGTATATTCATATACATTGAGCACGAAGCTCAAGTTCCTTTGGGAAATCGATTAGTAACGATAGTCGTTTCCAGCCTTTTTTCCAGCCGAAGTGGTATGCTGTAGGTTTTCCGGGTTTTCTTTCAGCTGGAAAGTGAATACACCAGCAAACAACAGCAAGTCGCCCCAGAGCGCCACGGAAAATAATAATAATAGCCGTCTTCTCTGCGCCTATGGCTTTTGGTGCACCCTATGAGTGTTTATGAGGGAGTATTTTTCCCCAACAGTAATTTTCCAGTCAGATCCTGTCTCCTGATTCATCCGGAAGGCGCGCTGGTGTGTCATCGACCCCAGTAAACACTCCTCACATCCAGGGGGTGAGTGATTCTGTGTCCCAGAATCATGTACCCTGAGTAGTCGAAGTGAACCAAAAACTTCGGGCTTCTACATTCTTCCAGCGAATATTTCTGCCGAATCTTGGCAAGCTGGTATTGTTGTCAGATTCGAGAGGAGCGTGTTTTTCGTTCCACCAAGTTCACCTATGATCAGAACCACTATTTTAATAAAATGGTTTGGGTAAAGCCTGAGGAGTTTGAAGGGTAGATCTCGATATTTAGTCCGTTTTTCCTCCTCTTTTCGGCTGCCTTTAAATTACATACTCCAATCCCTGCTTTTTTATGGTCATAGACCATGCAGATGAGGGGATCTATTTCCATCCAGAACTATTCTGTTATGTAGACCAGATCTGTTGGAGTTTTTGCTGATGCTTGCCGCGGGGAAAGTTATTATCAGAGGCTACATCTGGCAAATTGTGTTGTTCCACTTCTAGTTAAGTATATATATTTCCGGCATCAAGATGATGTAGGATGCTTCTATCTACAAACTAGACGTCCCTCCGTATTCATCACATCATCCTCTTTTGAGTTGAACCATGGCTCATTTTTCGATCCAAAACTCCACTCCGATAACATGTGTGTACTCTTGCACCACCCTATACGACTGATGAAGATTTTCTTCTCTCAGATGGGTGACCTTATGCCTCCTGTTGCTGTGGGTACCGCAGTTGTATCCGCGGGTTTTTTGTAGTGTAACGGACAATGGCAATAGGGAGATGCAGAAGAGAAGGGAGGAAGAAAGTCTCGCTGAAACACGCATAACTATTATTGTCATATACTCGAGCAATGCTCCTGAGAGAAGAGGAATCAATTGCAAGAGCTCCCCGTAACCAACTAGCACAATTATTTTGTCAGGAAGACTACCTGCATGGAAATAGTTGTTTTCTGGCAGATATTTTCCGTAACAGCCTACGCTGTAGGAATATGGGGTGTAAGAAAGTGTGATACATCAGACGGTAACTACTAACGAATTATTATATCATAAATATAGTATGCAAAATTATTTCAAGTCGCTCTAGAACTCATTGGTAACTTAGTTAAACATCGATTGCAAAATTTTTACCGAAAAGACAAAAATATAAGAAGCTAGTTGAAACGTGGTACAAATCTTTGATTAGAAAATTAAACGCCTTATATAATAATATACTTCTATATTATTACAAAACAGCCATTTTTGTTTTTATTTGTTTTACTGTGTAGCAGTTTATAAATATTGTTCACTTGCTGAGCAGTGTATGAAATGTCCAACGCTGAGAAATCCAATCGTAGCGTGAAATTCATGATGCGCAGTGGTCTTAAAAAATAAAACTGTGGGGCAGAAAAGTCAAAGGTGTCGAGTGCAATTACTGGTTCTTTGGTATTATTCTGTGCCTATAATATAGAAAAATATGCGAAAGATTGGATTATTTTTATAATCTTATATATATATATATATATATATGAAAACTAAAAGTTCGGGTTGATATATATATATATATATATATATATATATATATATATATATATATATATATATATATATATATATATATATATATTCAGATAGGTTTCCGCGGTCAGATATTTGAAAACTAAAAGTTCGGGTTGAACCGCGTCTAGAATTTGTTGAAATTCGACGTTTCGGCTCCGATTTTGGAGCCATTTTCAAGAACTGAAATAGAAAGAAAATTAATGAAAGGTAATTCTACGCTGAGGTCTCAATCTGCCTACTCCTCAGGTATAATTACGTTAGGTTTTTGTGACTTGACGTCGGGGTCTCAATCTGCCTACTCCCCATGTCTCGTCACTGGTTCTCTCTAAGGTCTCAATCTGCCTACTCCTTCGAGAGAACAGTTCTCTCAAGCCGTTCTCTTCTGAAATATCATCATTGCGGCTTCATTGTTAAACTTAATCGTCAGAATATTTAAGAGGTGAATCCTTTTTTGTTGAGTCTCTGGAAGAACACAGATGATGTGACAGGACCATTCTTTGAAGACCAGTTTGAACAAAGTGAGCTATCAGATTTTCCTCAAATGGCATATGAAGGTCACTCCCAAGAAGAGCATTCATCTACTTGAACTTGTAGTTGCCTGTCGAAAGGTTGAATTTTCTGCGCTAGTTAGGTGAATAACATTTTTATTATCTATCGACATAAATTCCCCCATTCACTAAGAAACGTTCCCAAAAATACTCCATATTCTTGAATCATCATTCTGGCAACGCATCAATTAAGTAAATATCCTGATATTTCATTCGGAAACTCACAGAATAAAATCACCACAATCTTGGTTAGCTCTTTAACAGAAGAAAGTGAATATCAGACCCAATTACCACAATAATTATTAGACCTTTCTTTTGTACGATAAGTTAACAGTAAACATGTATACAATGGTCTACTCTTACCTTCTTTCACTTTCCCAAAGAGCTCATTCATATCAATTTCGTTCACAATGTTCGATTTTGCGAACTTAGATTCGAAATGGTTACATAATACATTCAAAGAATTCAGATACGATGCTTCTGACGTGATCACCTCAAATTTGGCTTCTTGTACTTTCTTTTGCTGGGAACTGAGTTTGCCTGAAAAAAAAAACACATTTAAAAAAATTTCTCTAACATATGATAGCGTTATTATGGCAGAATTTTGTTGAAGATGAAGGTATGACTTTATTTCTAGTCAAATAATGTGATTTAATCAACAATGATTGAAATGTAGAGGTTATCGTATATTACTGGTTATCCAGCCATTCTTTGTTCCTTAACCCATACAAAACTCTTTTCAAAATCGCCATCGTAATAGTACCACCGGAATAGATATAAATATAAATTATAAATCAGTAGAACAATCACACTGTGTTAAATTTTTAGGAATAGATTTTGATTCTAATCTCTCATTCACCACTCATTGTGTAAATCTGATGAAGAATCTGAATAGCAAGTATTATCAGATTAGAGTTTTAAGAAATGTTCTGGATAAACAAGCATTACTTTTATTTTATTATGGTCAAATTCAGTCAAGATTGATATATGGTATTTTAATTTGGGGTAACTCGTCTTTTATGAAAGAAATTTTCAAAACACAAAAAAGAATATTACGAAACATTGCTAATGTATCAACAAGAACTTCCTGTCGAAGACTATTCAGAGAGTATAATATTCTCACATTCTATGGTTTATTTATCGTTGAACTATTGATGTATAAACACAAAAATCGAGACATGTTCATCAAAAATGAATCGGTACATTATCACAATACAAGAATAAAAAACGATCTACATATTCCAAGACATCGTACATCATTGTGCCAAAAATCATACCAGATAATGGGCCTTAGACTGTATAATATTACCTAATGAATATAAAAGATTCACCAAGTTGGACCATTTCAAAAATAATATCAAGGTGCTTATGTTAAATATAAGTCCTTACAATATTGATGAGTTCACTAATTATTTTTAATAGAGTCGTTTTGTTGTGTCTTTCAATGTTTTAATATTTAAACGTGAAATATATATGTGTATATATGTTAATGTATTGTGTGACTACTTTTTCTATGTTAATGTATTGTATGCATTTTAACTGTGAAAATAAATGTATTATTATTATTATTACATTATGTGTGTGTATATATATTGGTATAAGTATATGTTTTTGTTTGTATATATTATGTTTTGAATTTGTGAAAGTGACAAATTTGTATATTTGTACTTATATGAGTTTTTTCGTGACTTGTCCCATAACTTGTAAACGTTCTTTTAAATGGACCAATAAAATCTATCTATCTATCTATTTATTCATCTATCTATCTACGTATTTAGTGTTGTGGAAAGCATTAACGGAAAAATTGCGCAGGAGCCGTACGACTTTTATATACCGGGCGGTACATTTGTAAGTTTATGGTTTGATTTTCAACAAACAACACACAAAATGTAAGAAAAAAAATGTTATACCAGGCGTCATAACGCACAGCTGTGCGTGAAAATTGAATTATTTATAGAGTGAACTGTACGTAAAACTGTTTACCAATATAGGAGTAGTAAAAAAAAGTTCAAAGGATTATATTTTAACTCAAACCAGGAGAAATTTTATAAATGTTAGTATATAAGAGTAATATCTATTTATAAACAGGTTTGATGAAACGAAAAAACTATTGTCCCTTACAAAAAATGAGTTACATCTGCAAGATCCTCGTGCAAAGGTGATATAGCACAGAGCTATTCGTCTCATCGGTGATGATCCGCTCTTTAACTCTCTTAGTCTTCTGAAATATCATTATTGCGGCTTTATCGTTAAATTCAATCGTCAGAATATTCATGCTATCTGTTTTTGAAAGCACCAGCAAAATGTTTCTGATGAAATAGTGACATGAGGGTTCAACAAATAGAATGCAGTGGGCGTAAGGGGCAGCATTTTCTGTTGAAATTCTAATTATATAAGATGTTACGGAATACTTCAAATCCATTATTTTATTCATTATCATTTTCAATTTTCTTCTCAGACCAAAATTATAATAAAAACTTGGCAGGATATTTGCACAATGGCATCCTAACAATAAACCATTAAAAATGTACCAAAGAGGAATAGAAAATTTCAAGTGTAGTTGAGTTAATTGCCCCCGTGACAACAGATCCTAGAAAAACAGAATATGATTTCAATAACTTACATATTCTATTGATACTAAAATCAGTGAAAGAACCTGAAAGGAATCACTGAATAAATATGTCACCCGCTTTGTTTCACTTTTTTGATAATTCGTCCACCCTAACATTTTCACATCTATCATTATACCAGCTTGGTAGAAAAATGGATGAACGTCACCTAGTATATTATTGACGTGTTATACCCGCATCGTTTACGGGAGATTCAAATTCGCCTCAGTTCAATTACTTTGATATTAATAGGGTCTAGCATTATTCATTGACTGCATCTTCCCTTAAGACCACTCTAATTTACCGATGGTTATTTCAATCCATTATTAAACAGTATACTTCAACCAAACCTATTTGCTATTAATCAGTTGACCCACAACCCGAGAATCTCGGGGATTTGCCGAAGTGTCATAAATAAATAAATCGTTCATTCAAATAAGATTTATCAGAATATATTAACTAGAGCATACCTGTTATATCAGTATTTCACTGATACACTTTTCAAAACATTATACAGGGGTGGTACGTACCACCGTTATATTGTATACAAATTTATTGATATTAAAACGAATATAAAATACAGACTGACTTCAATCGACTCGCAGGTCGTATTTATAAAGTTAATTATACACTGTCAGCATTTCCTTTGTTCCAGTGCAGGTGGTCTTTCGCTGGCGTCGTTAAATCAGCAAGTCCTTATCTCCTGACATTGGGATTTGTCCGAGACGCAATTCCAGCATATAACAGTCTATTTTCACTATATAACAACTCCCCTTTTTGGAAAAAAGTTGTTGCTGTGCTACAACTTTTGTGTTAGACTCGTTCTTTGAAGTTTGTGTTAAGTTCATCTTCTTCCTCGACAGGTTCTTGGGGGTTGATACTTGGTCTTCTCCTTGGAATGAATCTGGCTAAGGTGCGTGAAGTCCTCCCGGTCCTTGGATGGCCTGGTGGTGGTTGGTCATTAGATGAAGTTATGCCAATTCTTATCGATTTTCGACCTCGGCATTTGCAGAAGATGTAAAGAATAATCAAGAAGATGATCAGGGCGATGGTAAAGTATGTAAACCATGAAATGTGTTTACTGACGAACGGTTCATTGATGAGTTTGTCTAACTCATCTGAATATTGACTCGATTTGTGTTGAGCTATATTGAGATCGTCCACATTGATTTTTTTCAGCTTCAGTGGTTTCAACTCGGGTAGGTGTTGTTTTTCAGGAAGATCTTTACAGCATTGGTATGGTATTTGTACTGCAAAGTTCTTATAGGTTATATTCTTGTACTTGTCGACTAGGTACTTGGAGCGGACTCTTGTGCTTCCAATGAAGGCATTACATTCAGGTTGGAGTCTGAATAAAGAATTGGTGGTGATTATTTCTGTCACTGGTTCCATATTAGAACATTTGACGGTAATCGGTAAATCGTCCGAAATGGATATAAGCCAAAAGTTGGGACTAAGTTCTTGAACATTATATAGTCTTTGGCATAAATAAGTGATGTTTGGCAAGTTTTCGGAAGTGCAATCACTCTTCTGAGTAGTTGGGATTCACAGATGGATTCACTATCCATCGGATACGGCAACAAATCGGAGCAAATTCTCACACCATGATTTAAGAATTTACAATTTTCCAAATTTTGGAGTGGGATATACAACAACGAATCATCATCTCTCGCAATATATTTTTGAAATGATAACAGAATATGATGAAGTCCTGTTCTATTATCCGGTATTGGTATTGCTAGAAGTCGATACAAAGTATATGTTTCTGTTTCGACCAATGGTATTTTCAAAATGAATACAATTTTTGAATCAACTTGATATGCTTCAAGTTCAATAATTTCGATGTATCGAGCAATATTTGAAAACGTTGTTGGTAATGGTGAATTATTCTTTTGGAGAGATTGTGATATATCTAGGAGGTATTTAATCAAATCATTTGGAGTTATGATTGAACTGTGAAGAATATTCAATCTAGCGAATGTTATTGAATTCAAAATATTATCAAGAGTGTCCTCCAGAAAAAGATAACTTTCCATCAGTGTTTCGCAAATATCAAAGGTTCTCACTTGTGCTTCATAAAAGGCAAGATCATCTGAAATTGTAAATATTGATGTTTCTATTTCTTTTATATCTTTATTGAAGGTTTCCTCATCTACTTGCAATTTTTGTATAGTTGAGTTGAAGTTTTTGATCACAGAGGTAGTATCAGATATCCGATTCTTCAAAAGATTTTCAATTTGGTGTTAGTCTTGTGAAATTTTGTTTATACAATCTGTATAATATTCACCGTCTGGTGCATCCAAATTGCCGGTTATTGTTTTCCAGAAAGTACCTACTCCGTTAATTAGTCCGCGTTTCTGTCGTTTATTGAAATTTTCAGTATCGGCGAATATTTCTCGATACTTCAGGCTAAGTGAGTTTGATACCTGAGATAGAAGGCTCATATGTGTCTGAACTTGGGCTTTGAATGATATCATTCGTGCACTATGTTGGTCAAACGTATACAGCATATTTTCTAGAATTTTGTCATTGTGTTCCAAAGCGGATTTTATGTGGTATGTCCTTATAGACTAGTAGAGTCCATTTTTCATTTGAAATTTTTAGAGTGCTTTCTTCATGAAGGAAGATGCCAACGGTATTGTTTATTGGTTGAATGGAATATTGTGAATGGGCTGCTGAAAACAGCAAATAAACCAGTAATAGTTTCATGCGTGATTCGTCTTGTTCTTGAATATGGTCCACCAGGGGCTTCACTGGGTGTTCCTTCCGTGGTCTTCAAGTGATGACTCCTCAGCAAGTTCGTTGATTCCTTGAAGGATTAGGATCCACCGCTACCAGTTAGATTCTTCTTGTTCTAGCAGCGTTTAGGAATCCTACCGACTGTGCCAGTTGTTATATCAGTATTTCACTGATACACTTTTTTAAACATTATACAGGGGTGGTACGTACCACCATTATATTGTATACAATATATTGATATTTAAACGAATATAAAATACAGACTGATTTCAATCGACTCGCAGGTCGTATTTATAAAGTTAATTATACACTGTCAGCATTTCCTTTGTTCCAGTGCAGGTGGTATCTCGCTGGCGTCGTTAAATCAGCAAGCACTTATCTCCTGACATTGGGATTTGTCCGAGACGCAATTCCAGCATATAACAGTCTATTTTCACTATATAACATACCTATTGTATTATAAAATGTTATTCACAATATTCATTATCCAAAATGATATTTTGGTATCAATTACTTATCTCAATGGTAAAAAATCTTAGTCGATGTAATACTTTCCTTGTGGTCGGTGGATGAGCGGTCTAAGGCACAGTCCGTTCGAAACTCCAGCATAGCGATAGTCGGTTCGAGTCCGATGTAGGTACGAGAATTTTTCTCAACCACTTTATATCGGATCGATAGGCGACCGCATGCCTTATTGAAAAGCAAGTGTATTGTGAGTTGTCTAGATGCCAATCTCGTCTAGTGCTAGCTTGGAGTGCACACCGACCACCCGAAGTGGTGCTGTAGGTTTTCCGGGTTTTCCTACAGCTGAAAAGTGAATACATCACCTGAAACAGCAGTAAGTCGCCCCGGAGCGCCACGGCAAATAACGAGTGTTTATGAGGGAGTATTATTATTATTATTATGTTGCGATCTTTCACAAAATATTGGGTAGTTTCAGAATGTGTTGATACTCTATAAACAAATTAGATACCTTTGAAAAACAAACAAAAACGTAATGAGTGCTCAAAAACACATGTGATATGGTAGGATCATGACAGCAGTCAATTAAAAATTATTGGTCCTGAATAAGCCTTACAATCGTTTCTTGAAGTTATCGGTACCATTAAACTCAGTTTCTCCAAACTTTGAAATAACATTTTTACGAAGGCTCTAATTTCGGGATTACGACTTTTTTCTTGGTATACCGATTTTAATCTGGGTATCCCAACTTCAATCTCGGGGTTACTCAAAATAATAAAGAATAAGCAGCTTGAAGGATGCCTACTTATAAATTATTCCACTCCTTGAAAATATTACAATATAGTGATAATCTTAACATGTACGGAAATGCGACTGCTGTTACCCGAACGACGCAAAGCATATACTGTACAATTAGGTGATCCTCAAAGATCACGTCTTGGACCGTTTCTTTTTGTTCTATAAGTTAATGGTCTACTCCAATATGTTACGGATATTTCATCCGAAATCCTCTAATTTACAATGTAGACAAATCAATGATCATCAATTTTCATCTTATAGAATTAGTCGATATCGGTGGCACTAGCATTATTATGTCTTCTGGAATTGTGATCATCGTTTCATAAGCATATGTTGTTAGATGAGCATTTGTAAAGGTGACGAGGTTCAAGAACTGATCCTTGGGGGCACTCAACTACAAGGTAAATGCATTCAGATGACATGACGCCATTTCAATACATGTTTATCCTGAACCCATACTGATTCTCACACAATAAATCTCAGAAGTATTTTTTTTCTATAACATATACGTTGGCATTCTCCATTCTAATTCCTGATTCATTCAAGTAATACCAAGTAAATGATCCTTAGATTAAAGTCGGGATTCCGAGTTTAAAGTCGGGATCCCGACATTAAAGTCCCGAGTCGGGATAATTTAAAAGGGAAAGTCGTAACTTCAATTTACATTCAACAAATCGAATTGAAAAGTTTGCAGTAAATTTCTCTTCATTCAATCAAGAGTCATAACACACCTACAAAAAACAAATATGTAGCCTATAATCAGAGATAATCAAACATTTTAATGGGTCACGCTTTTTCAATACTGTTATCTATAAAGGTTCCAAAGTGGATCGTTTTCTGTACACTAGTTTTCTCTCCGCAACTTCCTCTTATCACGAAATGCGTTAAATAGTAAGTAAAACGATTTTAAATTACTTCATATATTTCTACGTATACCTACACAGTGACATTCAAAAAGTGTGCATCACTTTTGAACCTTTCCTGCACTCGCATGCGGAAAATGTACTATTTTTGTACTTGTTAGGATAATATCTATTCCCGTACTAATACAATTGCTCAAATTATATTAGATATCAGATAGAATGATAGAAGGTCAAATCATCTTCAGTTTTTCAAGAATAACGTATCAAGCTGTTAGAAATTCTCTGATATTGAATTTCAACATAATTATTATCAATGTCAAATGGGCACTTCGATATCCACGTTATCTTCAAAAATAAGTTATTAAGCTGTAGTCAGTGGCGTAGCTAATACCCCCGCAACCCCCGCGGCGAGGAGGGCGCAAGCTTGACAGGGGTGCAAGGAAACCAGAAATTTTTGCCTCATATTTAAAGGAGGGTATGTTTTTTCATAGGAAAATTTGGGCGCTTCCGTCCAGAATTATTTATCTTATGTAATAAGTTTCATCAATTGTACAAAGTGGCAATATGGCTTAGTTCAGAATGCTTTTTGCAATTACATCGAAATCCAAGACCACCATATAAGCTCTGTTGCCAGAATGTACATTTTATCATTTTTTGCCTTCAGAACTCTAATATAAAAGAAATTATTTGAAGATGTTCTAGAATGGTCTGGAAGTAGAAATTTTGGGAAAACGTTTCTTATTTATAAATCTATAAGTATGCAAAATCTTATGACCGGTAGCATGGGGCCTAAAAGAAAACACCCTGCTTTAAAAACTCCCGCCCTCGCTCTTTTGTCGCCAATATTATTACACGGCGCTGATTGTTTACTGCCAATAAACACTAGTTTCCTTTCTCTAGTAGGTACTCTTTTCAATAGAGAAAAATGTATGGGTTAGGTTAGGGGGTAGGGGGGCAAGCAGGTTCCTGCGGGGGGGCTCGCTGAAAGTTAGCTAAGCCACTGGCTGTAGTGATTGAATGCAGTCCAGATCTTATAATATGTTCCCACAATATAAATTGAATTGCCCATCTGGCAATAGTAGATGTAGTAGCTACTCTGAATGGGTCCTTGATATGACGATGAAAAAATAATAATTTAAATCAATATCGTTATTGAGCAAGACCTTCAAAGAAATTTTCATTGATAACAGTACTTTCCTCAAATTGTTATTGTCTGTCAACTTCTATTTCAATTTATTTATTCAAATACTGAGTTCTAACTATATCAGGTAGTTTTCTATAATTTTAATTTCGAATCGAACACAAAATATTTCATCAACGTACCTTAGTCAAATTCTCACTTAATAATAATTGTTTCGTGAGTTATATTTAATTGGGTTTAAAATACAGAGCTTTAACATAAAATTCAAGACTTATCCATGTCAGTGCCAGTGCCTTTCTGCTGCTAACAAAATATTTCTACTGCTCCATGCATGAAAAACCATCGACTCTTTTTTGGATATTACTGAGTAATATGAAATCTCTCAAATATTCCAATGTTTACAAAGTACTTTGAGAAATTGAACTAACATTAATTGCCTCAAAAATAGTTTTTTCAGCGTTTCATTTATCAGGACTAACAAAAAACATCTACAGTGTGTTTCACTTATCATGGAAACACTCTCGTATCTTCTGTGATTTTTGACGAAAAATCATAAAATTTTCAAGATCGATAGATACAATAGAGATGACTTGCACGAAAGGGGTCATCCTACGTGATATACACTGCACGCCAGCAGTGATGAAACCACCCATTTAACCGGTAAGTTATATTGGGGGGCAAAATTTGACCGAAATTTCTTCGGATTCGTGTTGAAGATCCCCAAATTACTACTAATCCACCTGTCTCCTGGAAAAGTTTCAGTTCTAAAATTTTTTTATTTGTTTCACTTCTCATGGAAACGCCCCCGTGTATATCACGTATGATGACTCTTTCTGTGCAGTTAGTTCATTTTTAGTGTATTTGTGTATCCTAGAAATTTCATGGTTCTATGTTGAAAATTACAGAAGATACGGAGGCGTTTCCATGAGAAATTAAACAAATTATAATTTTTCAGAACTGAATTTATTTCAGGAGATAAGTGTTATAATAGTAATTTGGGGATCCTATACACGAATCTGAAGGAATTTTGGTCAAATTTTGCCCCCTTATATAACTTTCCGGAAAAATTGGTGGTTCCATCGCTATTGGCGTGCAGTGTGTATCACGTAGGATGACACCTTTCGTGCAGTTAGTTAATATCTAGTGTATCTATCGATCCTGAAGTGAAACACACTGTATATTTTATTTTGAATGATTCAAGTTGAGGAAACGACTGCCACGATAATTATTTTGAATATTCCACTGATTTCTTTCTCATCGACGTTTTTGTGTAAATCTTATAAAATATTAAGCGAAACGTACAAATGAAACCACAAACGAGTGTAACAAATTATAATTTTTAAAATAATTTCTGCTCACTTCGCGTAAAAAAAATTTAAAAAAACGGACTCACCCAGTATCGCCGATTTTATTACTTCCGGTGTTTCACACCATAAGCTTCTTGTGAAATTGAAGTCACTTCGATTCACTGACGACAAATCGGGAGATTGCGTTGATGAAATGTAGATTTCATTTTTTTCCTCAACGTCTTCGTAGATGTCATTTTCGATATCGGAATTATCGTAATCAGAAATTGACTGTAATAAAAAATGTGAGAAATTATAATGAAAACTAAAAACTTAATACAAAATCCATTAGCTATGAAAAATATATTTTGATGGATTTTTGCCAATAGGTAATTGGAAAAACTTTTAGATATATCTATGATCACGTGCATCGTATAGATGTCCTTGTCGTTGTCAAAGCTCCTGTTTTCACTAGATGCAAGTGGTTCCTGTCTAATTTGATCCTAAAAAATTTCAGTGTGTATTATCGGGCTACATTCCATACTTATATGGAAACAGTATTCCGGAGCAGGTCGAATCAGGACCATATCAATCATAATCAGTTGACGAGCAGTGGAATTGCTTTTGGCACGAAACAAAAAACCAAGTTTTTGAGAAGTACTTTTGGAGTACTACTGATGGTAATACCAAGCATCGAAATGTAGTACTTCCATCAAGTTGTTGGATCCCTATTCTAGAATTTTTGATAAGTCTATATTTGAATCGTTCGCGTTCCTCTTTTTTGTTTTTACCGGCTGTTATCAACGGTAGTATCATCCGTATATAAAAAAGAAACAGAGTTAGTGCTGGAACGGAATACTAGCGTTCATAGGTACAGGGTTGGATGGAACTCCTTCGACCACCTAGCTTCAACATAGTCTGATCTGGTCCCAGGTCCGGGAGTTTTGTACCATTGACAGTATGCAGCCCGCTTGAGGGCAATGGCCATACTGATTGTTTACATCAGGAATGCGATGGTAACACTGATGTGAATAGAAACGAGAGCATTAGTTTCAGTTGGTACGTCAAGTAGAGTATTTCGAGCACGCCACTGAAGCTGCCGCGCCTGCAGTTGAATCGTCGATTTTAACCAAATGATACCCCAGCAAAAACCGGAAATCAACCAAAACACGCCAACCGTGAAAGTCTACATTGTAAAATTTGACATTTTTAATTGTGAACGTACTTAGAACGTGTTGTCATACGAGTGTTATTTGTGTTGTTCACAGATACTTGAAACATTCATCTTGATCAAATTATTGAATGAAATCCTGAACATTTTCGTACGACGATTTTCTATGACTTTCGACTTGGATTGATGCAAAATTCTTCAAATACGACAATAATGATACAGTTGCTTTCCTCCTAGTTGTTCCAAACATATGAACAAAAATAATATTTTTCCGTCGACCCCATAATAATATGTCTGTTTGATATTCTATAGTGCAAACGAAATCGATCATTATTATAAATGGCCAATTTGTCCTTAATGCATGCTTTTTCAAAATCGACTATTTATAGCACCTATTCATTTTCGATTTCGTAGCGCAGCTGTTAAATGCGAGTGTACAGATTGACTTTATCTGTACAGCCTTTCAGGTTCTCTAATTCTACCATTACAAATGTTAATATCAATGAATTA
The DNA here is from genome assembly GCA_958502065.1 of Chrysolina americana. NCBI lineage: Eukaryota > Metazoa > Arthropoda > Insecta > Coleoptera > Chrysomelidae > Chrysolina > Chrysolina americana. Next base: position 66,504,036 of record OY293413.1, read on the forward strand.
ATAATACTAATAGCTAAAGAAAGAGTTTGTGACTATTGTTTATTTCATTGATTAAATATCTTCTGATCGAGAATTCCTTTATTTCAACAAGGGTGAGGTCGACGGAAAAATATTGTAATCAACTCGTATACTAAAATGCGATTAGTGATCTAGAACATTAATCACCTTCAATACAATAGTTGATAAGAAAACTAAAACATATTTTCTCTTCAAATGAGTCAACCAGTTTTATGGTATTAATTATTTCATGCATGTTATCTATAGCTTATATAATTTTACTCACTGTCGGATCATAAAACTGATACAAAGGTTCATCCTCCAAAAACCTCAGATCGTTCACAGCAAATATTCCAGAAGAGTCATCCTTTTTCGAATCACTACTATTGAAACTGTCCAAGCTTTGATTGTTATACGTACTCTCGTTTTCAAAATGATCATGTTCATCGTTATTTTTGGTTAATTTGAAATTCAGTTCATCCAGTACACTAGAGAATACTGGTTTCTTGTTGAGAGCTAGATCTACATTAAAACCTTTTTCTGAAGTACTCCTTTTGATTATGGTTTCACTCTTGCTTGTTGGAGTAGCTTCAGATGGTGATTTTGGGTAGAGACCAATGTCAGCATAACACGATGTACTGTTATGTTTATTCCGGAAATTATTTTTTTTGAAGAGACCTGCCTCTGAATACAGGGATTTTCTATTTCGTTGATCATTCGGAACTTTTACTCTACCTGAAATAAATAATACAGAAATAGTTTATTGAACGAAAAGTTTAGATAAGCAAAGTTTTTCTGAATAAGTATAACTTTTGAGTACGAGCGAGCAAAGCAAGCGAGTAACTTGAAAGCTATATGATTTTAGTAAAACTGATTTTTTAAGATGTTTGTTCATACTATTGTTTCGCATTTCGTGTTAGTAATTACAACCAAATAATCATAGATATAAAAGCATTACAAAGTTTGAAATTTCAAAAAATTCATATTAGGTACCTGCGTAAAATTTCCGTCACTTAGTAACCTGACACGGATTCTTTATTTACATAACTACAGTTAAAAAGTTTCATTGTTGTGGGTCGAATTGGGATTGAGTTAAATATCAAGTATAAAAATGAGTCTTGCTACTGTTAACATTTCAGAAAATTGTTCTGCAGAACTTTTAAGTGCCTTCGAGCTCAGGTACTTATTTAAAATCCAAGGGACCATTTTTTTTGTAAACTGTGTTTTATTACTATATAGTGAAGTGACAGTTCTATGTGGTAAAGTGCCGCTTTAAAGGATTTCGAACTTAGTAAATAAGCACATTATCAGTCAGTATATGAAAAACTAAATTACTTGCTAGAGGTAGGTAATTTTTCATTATAATGTAAAAGTGACATCCTGTATCTATTCGAATATTCGGTAAATTTCAATTCTGTTATAAATTCGAACAAAGTTCGAAAATATGTGCTGGAGATGGATAATGAAACGACAAAGTCGAAGTACCCTTTCTCTCCATACGTTTCCACCAAAAAATGAGGCAAACATCTGTCAGAAAACAACTACTACCCTGACAAATATGGCTATCAATGATTATTCCCAAATATTTGATTTTCTTCTCAGGAAGAATATGTAGGGGTGATTCATGTTTGACTACAAGTGATCAAATGCAGATAATCCAGCTAAGTTACAACAAAATGAGGAGTAGTATGCTAATACTATTAGTGGAAAATATTATTATTAACATCTAATAATATCCACATCAATTCTAAGGATAAAAACAATATTGTTTATCCAAATTTGATATCATATCATAAAACATTAAATATATTACCTCGCTCAATGGGTTGGTTGAATATTATCCCATCAACATTCAACAAAGCATAGTCACCTCTTTTGGGTAGATATTCGTTGAATAATTTTCAGCAATATCGAAAAAATAATATTTTAACGAGATCGAAAAAATCCCCTAGCTACACTGCTGTCGAGTGCCGATCATAAAACTTAACTCATTTGCATAACAGATAAACCGGCGCCGTAAACATTTCCTCATTCTCGGAATAATTTACATGTTTTCTGTACTGAAGCAGTCCAAGTGTTTTATCAATCAGCGTAGTAGTTCTATGTTTATAGCGAAGTTTACAAAAACAGTTCAGTAGTGTGCTCGGCGTATTGTCTAGTAATATCGTGACAGTGGTGTCGAAAGTAGGATATTAGTGATTATCCCACTTATGCTAAAATAGCGTGTTTTGATTAGTTGAAATTTTTGTTGATAATTTTGTAGTTCGGCTCTTGATTGGCTACTGGATATGTATATAGATCTACAGCTGTTAGTCAGTTTGCAAGTTCCGGAATCGAAGAACAACAAATAATTAAAATCACTGGCCATAGTAGTTCAAATGGTTTCGATTTTATTCATGAAATAATCTTAACAAATACGACTCGTGTTATCGGCGATTATTGTAAATTCTTTCTCGTTTTCCAAACAAAATATGATGGGGAGATATAATGTATGAGAGCAAAGGGTTGATCTTGATATATTTTCTCAATGGTTGAATACAAGAGCTAACGCAGCTTGTTATGTTAGCACACCACCATCTCTCAAATTTAAATCGGTGGATAATTTTCAATATAATTCACGCTACCAAACAAGAGTCCCTAAAGCGGTAGCACTGTCTACAAACGATAGAAAAAATCCCAAAATTATTTGCTATTAATGCGAAATCGAAGGACATAGGATACAGTTATGTCCTAAATTGAAAGAAAGTGATGTCGAAACTAGGTGGTCTGTTGTGACAAAGAAAAAACTATGCTTTTCATGTCTAAAGAATAATCATCAAACATTTAGATGTGAATTGAGGAAACCATGTGGTGTAAATGGGTGCCGACGTCCTCATCAAATTTCGAAATAACACCACTTTCCGGTAATACAAATGACACTAAAATTCAAATCGAAAATTCTGCCATTCCAAAAAACGCACCTGACAAACACTGAAAGAGTAACAGCTACAGCAGCTACTAGATACGACATGACGACGAAGGTGTTACTCAGAACGGTGAACGTAAGACTGTATGGACAAAAAGGTTTTATTGACACTGTTGCACTTCTAGATGAGGCGTCGACAGTGACTCTTGCTGATGAATCGATTGTCACTGCACTTGGAATAGAGGGGCATCGACAACCATTATGCATTCAATGGACAAATAATATTGTTAATTAACATGACAGTTCTATCAAATTTGACGTTAAAATTTCTGGATGCTACAGGAGCGACAAAATATTTACTTTAAATAATGTTCATTCCATCATTGCCATTTCAAACTATTTCAAAATGGGATTGGAATAAATTAGCCTATTTACAGGGATTGCCTGTTCAAAATATCATCAATGGACCCATGCTTCTGCTAGGACAAGATAATATCAATTTAACCGTAGCACGTAAAATTTGCCAAGGGCCAGAAAACATGCAACAAAAACACATCTTGGATGGATTTTACACGGTCCCACCGAAGCAAACAGAGAAGATAGTCAATTATCTTTTCATATTTGCCTTCAAGAGCGATCAGATGAAAAACTTCATGACTTTGTTAAGCAAACTTTTTCAACTGAATCGTTCGGTGTTTCAGTACATCATAAAAATCCCAACAAATCGTTGAATAGGGTCATAGAAATTATGGAAAAAACAATCGAACGACTCAATGATCATTTTCAGATTGGGTTTTTGTGGAAAAGGGAAAATAGCACAATATTTTCCTGAAAGCAAAGCAATGGCAATACAACGACTTCATTGTGTTTAGAAGAGAATGGCCAAAGATGATAACTTCCGAAGGCAATATTCTGAGAAAATTCAAAGTTGTATTGACAAACAGTATGCCAGGGTATTGTCTCCAGAAGAAGCTAACATCGAAGGTCCTCACTGTTGGTAATTACCGCATTTTGGTGTATAAAATCCCAATAAACCCAATAAATTTCGTTTAGTCTTCGACGTAGCGGCCAAATCACACAGCGTGAGCTTGAATGATAATTTGCTTGCAGGACCTGACTTATTAACCCCTTTAGTAGCAGTATTGATGAGATTCCGACAATATAAATTCGCATTTTGTTCTGACGTCAAGGAGATGTTCCAACAGGTAAGAATCAGACCAGAAGATCAATGTACTCAACGATTTTTATGGAGACATGGTGATCCTAACAAGGATTATCAGGTATATCAAATGCAGGTAATGACGTTTGGTGCAACTTGCTCTCCGACATGTGCCCAGTATTTCAAAAATGTTAATGCGAAACAACAAACTGACTCTCCAGATATATTAAATGCGATTTTAAAGAAACATTATGTTGATGACTACCTTGATAGTAAAAAAACTGACGAAGAAGCTCTGAAAACTATTCTCAAAGTTCAACGAGTTCAACAACAAGGTTAGGTTAGTCCAGTTAGTTAATTGGATATCTAATTCAAAAGAGGTTATTCGTGAACTTGGTTCTTATGACAGTATAGCGAGGGATATGAATTTTATTGACGAAAATAACTTACAACGTATTCTTGGACTATGGTGGAATGCCAAAGACAACTATTTTCAATATAAATTCGATGTAATTTTCAATGATTATCAAAATTCTAAAAAACAAAAACCTACAGAAAGAGGAATTTTAAAATCAGTCATGTCATTTTTTGGCCCATTGGGATTAATTGTGAATTTTACGATTCGTGGGAGGATATTGATACAAGACATTTGGAGATCTGGTATAGGATGGGATGACTATATTGACGATGAAAGTTATAGAACTTGGACACTTTGGAAAAAAGACTTAGTAGAGACAATACCACTCTTGAAAATTCCCAGATGTTATTCACTCATAATTCCAAAAGCTGACAAAATTGAGTTACATTTCTTCTGTGACGCCAGTAAAAAAGCATTCGCGTCTCTTGCCTACTTGAGAGTAATATCGGAACTGAAAGTAACAACATCGCTGATAATGGCCAGAGCTCGTGTAGCTCCCAATAAAGCTCTGTCGATTCCCAGACTTGAATTACGAGCAGCTCTAATGGGAAGCCGCCTAGCAAACTGTAACAACGAAGAACTAGAAATAACCATTGATAAAAACTACTTTTGGACCGATTCTTCAACAGTCTTACATTGGATAAAAGGAAACGGAAAAAAACTTGGACAATTTGAATCACACAGGGTTGGAGAGATTTTAGAGTTGACGAATTATTCGGACTGGTTTTGGATTTCTACTAGTTCTAACGTAGCGGATGAAGCTACACGAACATATTCTGCAAATATTCAACAAATCAATTTCGACAAATGGTTCAGTGGACCTACATTTCTCGAAGAGATAGATTCTGAAAAATTGCCTATAAGATCTTTTGTTGAATATGATGACGAAGAAAACATGAAAAGTGCCTCCATTAATCTTATTTAAAAAATTAACCAATTTGAAATTCTTCCTGACATAAAGAGGTTCTCAAAATGGTTTCGCCTGACCCGTACAACAGTTTGGATTTTGAGGATCTGCAAAATTTTGATTAAAAAAGTTAGAAAACAAAACACTGAATTTCCAGAATATTTGACTGCAGGTGAGATGGCTGAAGCTGAATTAAAATGGATTAAGAAGAGCCAGTACGATAGTTTTTCCGAAGATATAAATCTACTGGAAGATGGAAAAATTGTGAACAAAAAAGTCGATTGAGAAAGTTATTCCCAGAAATGAACAATGAAGAATTGCTGGTTCTCAGAGGGAGACTAGACCAAGCAAGAGATCTAGATATAACAGTGAAGCAACCATATACAGGGTCCTGCAGCAAGGGCGCGGTCTTCCATATCTCCATTATGGTAATAGATAGATGGATCATTTAATGAGCAAAATGATACTATTTCCTAAGCTCTACAAATTGAAAATGATGGCACTCACACAGGGTGTTCAGTTTTTTCTGGGCGGGTCCCAACTTTGTTTTTTTAAATGGCAACCAGTATTTTTTATCAGTTTTTCGGTTGCTCGGAGGACCCTGTATAATGGATCCAAAGAATAAATACATACACGAAACTATTGATACAACATTATCATGAAAATGTGGACACCAAGGGATCGAACTCGTTCTGAGTGAGTTAAGACAGCGATTCTGGATTATAGATGGAAGATCAGCAGTGAGAACAACCTTTTCGAAATGTTTAAAATGTAGAAAACGTAAAGCACAACCCAGGATTCCGATAATGGGACAATTACCTTCCCCAAGACTTACTCCCAATGTTGTTCCGTTCACATATACTGGCCTTGATTACTTCGGACCTATGAGTGTTTCAGTTGGAAGAAGAAAAGAAAAGCGGTGGGGTGTCATTTTCACTTGTTTAACTGTTAGAGCCATACATCTAGAAGTAGCTCACTCTCTGACAACTGATTCAACCATTATGGCATTAGGCGAATGATTTCTCGAAGAGGGTCGCCGAAAATGTTTTTGTCAGATAATGCCACTAATCTAAGAGGGGCTTCGGAAGAACTACGCAAGTTCCTTAATGAATTTGATTCTTCTCAAATTGGAGAAGAAATGGGCTTGAGAGGAATTGAATGGAAATTCATAGCACCTGGAGGACCGCACATGGGAGGTACCTGGGAGAGACTGGAAGACGTTTTAAGCGATTTTAAACAAACAGTCCCTCAGGGATGAACTTCTTTTGACACTGTTTAGCGAAGTTGAGAATATCATCGACAGTAGGCCAATCACACATGTCTCAGTGGACTCCAATGATCCGGAATGTCTAACACCGAATCATTTCATCAAAGGCAAACCCAGCAGAAACGAAATACTTACCTGAAAATTTGATGAAATCGTTCGAAGATGGAAGGAATTTGAAGAATCAGTGGAGAAACTCACAGCAATTGACAGATTCTTTCTGGCGTAGGTGGGTGAAAGAATATATTCCTCAACTGATGTGTCGGAAGAAATGGAATGAAGACAATGATTCAATAGAAGAAGGCGCAATCGTAATCAATATCGACGAAAACGCTCCAAGAAATTGTTGGAATCTTGGGGTGATACAGAAATTATTTCCGGGGCCTGATGGAAGGGTAAGGGTAGTAGATGTCAAGATCCATAATGGAGTTTATAGACGACCTGTTTCAAAGCTGTGCCCTCTGAAAACGGAAGACCCAGATGAGAATTAGATTCGTCATCAAGGGAGAGAATGTAGCGGATTCGACTATAAGAAGACTCTCTATGTGATTTTTATACGATTGGCATTTTTTAGTTGCTATGATATTGATAAGTTAAAGATAATTACAATAATTTGGAAGTATTGTCAAAAGATTACTTTTTATATATTTTCTGAATAAAAAAACAAGTATAAGCGTTCTGCGACGACAAATATTTACTCTTCGACGATGACTTCGTTACAATAACACTAATCAGTCTTGGTCTTAGTCTGGAAAAATAAATGCAGTCTTGGTCTTGGTATTGATCTTGATGTTTCAAGACCAAGACGAGACTGGCTCAGTCTTGGACTTGGTCTTGATAATTTCGGTCTTGAATCAAAACGCGTTTAGGAATTTGAATTATTCAATTCAATGGTCAATATGCATATAATAGGTATTCCGTATTTCTTAGTATATAAAAATGGTCAATTTGCTTATGATTTATTTATTTCACCATAGTAATATAATTTTCAATAAAGATCAACTCAGACCCACACATCACAAAGACCGACGTCCGACATGTCAAAAAACTGATTTGATAAGATCGGAATATTAACTGGTTTAATTGACCATTTTAGAAAGGATTATTGTGTGATGAGCAGAAAGGTGCAGTTGCGGCAGAGGGGTGGAATCGAAATACCGAGGAAATAGCAATACTTATTAACCACTACGACCTTACAACATACGCCAACCACCGAACTTCTAAAATTTGTGTCATTACCACATCGGGGAACGAACAGGCATATGAAAAGATATCAGATTCAATTCAATGTTCGTAGGGGAAAGTAGTTGTTATCTGGTAGATATTTTCCTCGAATTCCGCCTGGTGGGAATCACTTGAAATCGATTGTAGATACCTAACAATCGAAACGACGTGACTTGAAACCATGGAGTTATGGTTTTTCTTTTATTTTTAGAAAATGAAACTGCAAATCCAAAACAAGTATCATTAATTTCGTACTACAGCACATTCGTTGTCACTTTCGTTTGAGGAAACTAAATATGCAGAATTTTCTGTGAAGCTTACAGAAACAGGTTGGAACGATGCTTATGAGTATTACTGAAATCAGAATCCACAAGACGAAATACACATATTTTGTTAATTTTGAAGTAGTTTTATGGACTTTCTTTTTCATCTAGTCAAGATTGAATTATCAAGATTAATCTTCTCAACAAGCACCTCCTACCGCTCATTCAATTCATCTCCTCGACAGTTATAAACGCCATGTCCACCCTTAATTGCAAAAATGTGATTTAATAAGTTAACATCCAACTGAACCAAATAATGCGTACGATCTCAGAGAAGACAACACTCAACAGCATTGCACTGCTACAAATAGAAAGAAAACTCTCGAGATAGTTCAAGAAAATTCAGAACAGCCAGCGTTAAACATGGCCAACTCAAAACATAAATAGATATTGCATTGCACAAGTACACCAATCAAAAGAGCAAAAATACTAGTGGGAACTCTGCCATCACATGAAAGACAGCCCGTATAGTTATACTCTGTTATATTTCAGACTCGCACCTGTCATTTATTAATTTGATACAAACATTTAAAAACAAAAAAAAAGTGTTTTATTAGTTACTTTTGTTAATAAAATGAAAATGAAATGATTTTTGGTGAAAGTCCCATTTTTTTATAAAAAGTCGTTTAAACCTTTTGATTGTGTCCACAAGTGTGGACAATGTGAACGAACGGTTGCTATCCAACGAGTCCATGTATAATGAAAAAAATTGTATATTGTGTAAACACGTGTTGAAGTAGAATTTCAAAAACAGAAGACATTAGCGCCAAAAAAATTGGAATAGAAGACATGTTCGGATATTTGAGCTTTATTGTTATTACAAAAAAATTATCAATCAATAAAAAAATAACTGATTTATGGCTTATGGTACTTTATGAAACAATTTTTTTCTTGTGTCTTCAGACACCTTGTTCCGGATTTTCCCATGCATTTTGTTACATTGCACCTTTCCCCAAACTCATGATCATCAAATTTGTGAAAATGATCCATTCCATCAAAAGGAACATCTTCAATGGGTCTTAGGTCACTTTACGTATATGCCGTTTACCCGCCATTACTTCACACCACTTTGTTCACGTTGTCCACGAATGTGCACAAACATTCAAAGTACAAATGATGTATGAAAGGAAGAGAAAACGTATTTTTGTTTACGTTCACGTTGAAGAACGCACTTTAGTGATTACTAAACCGCATTTTAAACTTAGCCTTCAAACGTCAAGGCAACAGCAGAAATGTTGATGTAGAACACTGCACACATAAATGGAGGAACAGGACTCTACATCTTTTAAATCACTGATAAAATTTCACTTTTGTCACACAGATGGAGAAAGTTATCTGATTCGTTTCCTTTAATATCCACGACAGCTTCCCTATGAAGCATCATTGAATTAAATGTCCACATTCGTGGTCACTATGAGCGAAAGGGTTGATAAATGACAGTTGCGAGCCCAAAATACAACAGAATATACCTACGTCTTTCATAATATGATGGCACAGTCGGTTTCCTATTAGTATTTTTGCTATGAAAATATTTTCTATTGATTGGTCTGAAGTAGACCGCATGAGTGTAGGGAGATTTCCAATAAAACATGCGAACGCATAGCCCAGCGAAAAACCACCCAGAACATCATTATTAACAGGGGACATTCTGTTGTTGCGGTTTCATGATGAATTCCTGCAATGAATTGTGAGAACAATGCAGTGAGTTTAGGGATATTTCATTTGCATCGAACATACTTCCGTCTTATATTTTATACAAGGTGATAGCAGTTCATCAAGATCTACATGAATATTTTAAAATGCTCAGATCAATCAAGAAACAAATTTTATAATAATTCAGATATTATGTATTTGTCAAGTATCCTTTGCATAATGTTTGTTATTTGGTATTGAGATGCCTCTCACATAAATTCAAACAAATTTCATAGAAAAAGGAACGTTTGAAATTGGTGAACATTCCTAACTATATTTGTATGAACACACAGGTAATCATTTCATTCGATTTTCATTCATTTTGGAGGGTGTGACTTTTTTTATTCACCAGGTACTGTGAATACATCTGGGAATTATACTTTTCGATAATGATAATATTATACCACCGGTTTTGTGATTTCTGAATGAGAAAAACCACAAGATAACTTGAAGAATTGTTAGCTGTTGATGCCATCCATTGTTATGAAAGAAAATACGAATGAATAGCGTGAAAGTAAAACTTTTTTTAAATTTGATTTTCTTTAGCTTACTTGCTTCTGTCAAAGTTTGAGTACACACAGACGGACAAAGTGATGGTTTCTCGTTCGTACATACCTATATTTTCCACTGGAACTGGTGGAGGAGGAATTTTTGGCCGCACTACCTTAGATTTGGTTTGGATAGGAGAATGTTGCAAGCGACAGTTATTTTCATCGCTTGTTTTTGTCTTTTCGTTGTCTCCATAACTGCTGTCGTCGTATTCATAGAAAGTACTTCTTCTTCGATTTTGAGTTGTCCCAAAATAATTCGATAAACTTGCCACCGATACTGCACTTCGTATGATTTTGGTAATGGTATTGTTTGTTTTATGACAATCGTTTTCTAAATCAAAATCAGATTTTTCGTCTTCAGTATGAATCACTAGGGTTGGAACTGCTTCCGGAACATGCACTGTAGACATGAGATAGAAAATAAAATTATTGTAGTGTGAAATGATTACCAACAAAAAGGTTTTCTTTAACGATTTTTTTCTATTACGAGTTCCAATAGATGCTTTCGCTAGATAAAGATTACGTTTCATTGCATCTAAAACGGTAGCTACCGAATATCTATAAACCCTAGTGTATCGACTTATACAGTGTCTTTCAAAAGTATCGGAACGGTCTCATATTTCAGAAACGGCCCTGAGAAAATTTACAAAAATTTCGACAGAGTGGTTTTTGATGATGCCCGTTTCAATGGTGATATCGGCAATGTTGCCAAATCAACGGTTTTTCAGATATTGAGGGTAACTCAATTTTTCTAAATGAAAAACCATATTTATTTTCATTGCAATCAATTCAGCTCCCCGTCATCACTTATGTCTCTAAATATCAGATTTTAAATTAATGTGGTTTTTGAAATACGACTACATGGCATTTTCGGTCAAAAGTCTGGGAACGGTCCAATATCTTCAATACGATTCAAGAAAAATTCGTGAAATTTTATACAAGATAGTTTTTGATGCTGCCCGATTCAATGGTGATATCGGCAATATTGCCAAATCAAAAAAAAATCAGATACTTGGGGTAACTCAATTTTTCCAAATGGAAAACCCCATTTATTTTCATTCCAATCAATTCAGCGCTCCGTCGTTACTTAGGTCTCCAAATACCAGACTGTGAATTAACGTGGTTTTTGAAATATGAGAACATGGTTCGTTGAAATGTCTGCGAACGTTCCAATATTTTTAAAAAGACTCGAGAAAATCTCATGAAATTTTATAGAAAATGATTTTTGTTAAAACAACTTTTTAATAATCGAATTCTTTTCCAATAGAGTTTTGAATCAAATAACAGAAACTGAAAACTATCTGACCAAGTGCTAAAAATGTTTGCCATTATTTGCTAAACAATAGCCCAAGCGGTCATAAAATTCCCTCAATATTAGTTAGCATTTGAGGCGTGATTAAAAGAGCTGCCTGACATATTTTTAAGATTTCTAAATTTGCTGGCTGCTCAAACTACATTAATTTAAAATCTGATATTTGGAGACATAAGTAATAAGGCGTCGCTGAATTTATTGCAATGAAAACAAATGCTGTGTTCCATATGAAAAAATTGAGTTATCCTCAATATCTGAAAAACTGTTGATTTGGCAACATTGCCGTTATCACCATTGAATCGGGCATCATCAAAAACCAGCATGTATGAAATTTCACGAATTTTTCTTGAACCATATTGAAAATATTGGAACGTTTCCGGACTTTTGAACAAAAAAGTCTTTTTGTCATATTTCGAGAACAGCATTCATTTAAAATCTGATATTCGGAGACATAAATAAAAAGGCGTCGCTGAATTGATTGAAATGAAAATAAATAGGGTGTTCTAGGGTGTTCCATTTGAAAAAATTTAATTACCCTTGATATCTTAAAAACTGTTGATTTGGCAACATGGCCGATAACACTATTGAATCGGGCATCATCAAGAACCACCCTGTCGAAATTTTCATAGTTTTTTTCTGCGTCGTTTCAGAAATATGAGACCGATCCGATACATTTGAAAGACACTGTATATGTGAAAAACTGTCGAGAGAGCTAGTCAAATACCTCGCGATACTTGGAAGCATTGCCACCGTTTTATTCACTATTCCTACATAGCTTTATATATCAATATATTCAATTTCAGCTCAGAAATTTCTTAGGTCATAATACTGGGAATGTAAACATATATACCAATCACGTCAAGAAGAACATTATCTGAAAACCCGTGATTCGGCAAAAACTGCTCCAGTGCTGTCACCCTCGAGCAGGCAGCATAGATGGCAGAAAAATCCGGGACCTGAGACTAATTCACAATATGTTGTAGGTGAAAACATGATCGAGGAGACAACCGGAGGTGTCTTTTTCCACAGTTCTAGAACATTTTCTTCCCCAACCATGGAAGATCGAATACTGGCGATGTAGGTCCAGGAAAAAGCCAACATTTTGCTGCAAATTCTATCCTGGATTCATTAGGAAAATAACCTTTGGATTACATTTCACCATCCAAATGTCAGACGCATTTTGCCGAGTTTAATCCCAACAAAGCTGGTGCACCAGACGCATCTCTTATGTTTTGGAGGCATTTCCGTCCAACTGAAAAATTGCAAAAGTACAACCATTACCCAACCAAGTAGAAAATACCCTACCTAACAAATGCAGATCTACCGCCCTGCCATCTGTTACATCGGATGTCAGATGTCACGGAAAAAGCCATCCACATCGAGCTCATGAAGCATCAAGAACGCTCAGGAATTACCATAAGCAGTACTCTTTCATGGGATTGCCATGTGAGGTCAATTATTGCCAAAAGCGCAACTCAATAACGTGGTTTTCTGTTTCGTGCAAAGAGCTATTTCAATCCGCGTCAACTGTCTATAATTTATATGGCAGAGTTGCGAACTGTCCTGGAATATTGTTCCCATATATACAAGGTGAACTACGACCACCTCCTGAAAATTATAAAGTCTGCTCTCCTTACCAAAAAATGTGAAAAACAGAGCGGAATCTGTAAATTCTGACAAAAAATACCATGTGCGTATGTAGGAAATAGTCGTCCCTAGATGAGAACACGTGGATAACCATGATCAGTGTTCCTCCGTTTTTCCTACCTAATCAAACGTGGGACTGAAGCTGGTGATTCAAAATTAACTTTTATGTATGACTCCCGATAGGAAGCTACAAAATACAACTTCACAAACATGAAAGTTCTTTTTTTAAGTTCTTTTGAGTACATATTTCAATCGATTCAAACATATCAATGCCATTCGAACAATCGAATAATTAAAATATTTCGAAATAGTGTCTCAGTAAACACGATAATGGAGTAAAAATTAGAAATTACGTGCACCTACTCTCCCTTGGCTCTCACGATGTTCTCTAAACATAACAGGATTCGCCGTTTGGTGAGAATCAGAACTCAAAAAATATATAATCAATAAAAACACATTTCGTTTACGAATCTTCAAATTCGGGTACTTGAAAACCCACCAGAATTTGTCAATGATTGAAATCCTACGAGCACGTCATCTGGAATAGTTTACAAACGCTCAACATGATTCCATTTGTTTTGTCAACACAATAGGTAATCTGAACGAAATCAAATCAGTCGGTACATCAGCGTTTTCAGAAATCTTATGTAGATAATATCAAGAAAATTACTTATATAAACAAGTGACATATACTTATAATTCAGTTGATGGTAAAAAATGTTTTGATTTTACCTTTCAATTCTGGTTCTGCTAGTGACATGCGCTTAGAAATTCTTCTCAAAGATTTAGTTATATCCCTAGAAAATGAGTTTTTCAATTTTCTCAGATTTTGAGTGAATTTATCAAAGCCATTGCCCTCTGGTTCCGGAGGTAAAGGGTTTTCAGCTACGTTCCTCCTCAATTCAACCTGAAATTACCACCAAAATTAAGTTTTGTTGGAGAATGGCAGTTCATATTTCACCTCATCAACTTGTTCAAACTCGGATCCACTATCACTATCGAAAGTGTCATAGAAAACATTCTCGTATTCAGGACTTTCTTCATCGGCGTTGTCATCTGAAAAATAACACTTATTTTCAGATATATAAATACTTCGACAACAAAGTAAGCATCATCAGTTTCAGGTAGAAGAAATAAGCGAAAATTAGAGCCGATTTTATTTCCATTATGAACTTTGATATTCTCGATATTATTTTATAACTTATCAGCGGAAGTAAATATTTTATATTATAATAGGAATGTTAACCTAACAATTCAAGATTACAACACAGAGTGGTGGAGTTCTCAATATAACTAACTATATTGAGCTTGGGATCACAAGTTTAAAGGTAAAGTCGCACAAATCGAAAACTTTCTGAACATTGCATGCTCTTAAGCGTGAAAACAATTCCGCCTCGTATATGAAACGGACAAAACTAAGATCCAGAATGTATTTTGAGAAGAAACGACAGCGACTTCGACAAACGAATTAAATTTAATTTTGTCAGTAATAGGTACTACTTTTTATTCCTAAACGTAGTAGAATTAAGACAATTATTGATATTGTGCGGTATGAAGATTCCACAAATTGGAGTACACGACAGACGATTCAAAATAAACATTAGAGATCAGAGATAATCAATACAACCAACCGTTACAGAAGAAGCTGACAGGATCAACCTAGTCCCTTCCGAAATTTTTACCCAAGTTAGCTCGCTCCCAAACAGATTCAGGCCCTCCTTAGGGCAGATATGATGACACATTATCCTTGATAATGTGTCATCATATCCACTACTGTTAACAGTTTCAGTAATAATAATTGTAAGTGAATCCCATATTATATTCAGACAGATAATTATTCGGCTAAAAATCCTATTCAACCATATTTTGGCATTCAGCCATTTTGAATCAGTAATCCTGAAATTTTGTTATAATCCATTCTTATCAGCTTTTGTTAGCAGTTAGAAGCATGCCAAAAAAAAAGTTTGTCAAAAATCCAGGAGTGAAATTGTTTTATCTATATTTTTAGAAAGTATATAGTTTATCAATAAACCCTTTCAACCATGAGGAAGATAATTCAATTCCCTACAAGTTACAAGAATGCTCCCGTTTTCTCGGAGAAACCCATTTGAACGCCGAATGCAACTTTCAGTCTTGAGATTACCCGCCGCTGCAAGATATGGCGGGGCGAAACATGAGATTTGTCATTAACTATTTCGTTCTTGAAGACTTCTACGTTCTCGTTCAACCCTTTTGAGCTTTTCATGGAGGATACGAAAACCACGGATATTTTAGTTAATATGGAATTACCATACGAAAGCAGAAATCATAATCCTCTTTGAACTGTAGCAACGATTTGAAAGTAGTTGAACACTTATACATGCCAAAGCATACTCGGTCTGGCAGAAGAAATGCTATGCAGGTTCTGCCAGGAAGAAGAGGAAACATCAGCACACATACTATGCCACTGCGAGGGCTTGTCAAGGCTGAGGTTTATAATGCTGGGAGAAGAAAAACCAGAAGCTCCCAAATATATGGGAGTTCTAAAAACTAGCCTATGGAGTCTCGTGATGAATACAGGGCTAGACAAAGAACTCTAAACGATTTCAAGGGCACAAACAATAGATCTGCAAAGGTCGCGGTGTAGATGCTTATGGCACAGAAGTCCCAAACTAATCTAATCTATAGATGTCAAAAAAACTGGGTTGTACTCCTTATCACTTTCATTCTGACTTATTATTATTCGTTAATGAAATATTCTACTAATTTTCCAACTCCCTTGTAATGCCGGTATTTTCTTCGGTAAATGTTGCGAATAATCGCTTGTATACATCCTGCATGAAAAATAAAGCATACAAATTCAACTTCGAGATTTGCACTTTACATTTGGATTGTTAAACGTAAAAAAAACAACCCTGACTCATGTCACAATTTCAAAAATTGAAAGGCCTTTCAGAAACTCAAGTTTCTTCTTCAATGAAGAATTATGTCAAGCCGCCGGATTTTCCAAAGTCCTCGACTATCAGAAAAGAAAGATGATTGATTTATCTTTTAATTTCATACAGTCAACACATTTCAGGATAACTCCGCCATGATACCAAGAATGAACTACTTCGGAGCAGCTGTCTCGGTATGCACAAATTATACACGATAGATACCTAGTGCCGTACCTTGTTGCTTCTTCTTTCTACAGTGAAAGACACTAGTCCTCTATCACACTCACGATTTTTTGTCGTAGTCGTGTCCGGCAACTTCGAGATTTGCACTTTACATTTGGATTGTTAAACGTAAAAAAAACAACCCTGACTCATGTCACAATTTCAAAAATTGAAAGGCCTTTCAGAAACTCAAGTTTCTTCTTCAATGAAGAATTATGTCAAGCCGCCGGATTTTCCAAAGTCCTCGACTATCAGAAAAGAAAGATGATTGATTTATCTTTTAATTTCATACAGTCAACACATTTCAGGATAACTCCGCCATGATACCAAGAATGAACTACTTCGGAGCAGCTGTCTCGGTATGCACAAATTATACACGATAGATACCTAGTGCCGTACCTTGTTGCTTCTTCTTTCTACAGTGAAAGACACTAGTCCTCTATCACACTCACGATTTTTTGTCGTAGTCGTGTCCGGCAACGACATCTTATGTAGTGGTAACTCATTGTTTCAAATATAAGCTTTCACATCACACGATTGTAACCGGCGTCGTACACGAGTGTCGTAGCATCCAGGGAATAAGACTGCGACGACACGTTGAGTCGTGTACGACAACAATGGTATATGAAAGTCTTTGGAATCCACTTCTTGGGAAAAGATATTTAGTGGGCAGAGGACTCCGCATCGCATCAATGGGAAATTGGCTTTCGGTGAACTTGCTTGATTTTTTAATACGTTATAGACCTCATGATGCTTATCAAATATCTCCATTGCACTAACGTTCTAAATTCTATAGGTTCGATTATACAGGGTGCTGAAGTTCACTTTTCCAAAATTTCAAATGGCCATTGTGACAATACTATTTCGAATATACCAACCAAATCAACTACGCATCGTTTGTTTGATAGGCCGACTGCAATCCACTATAAAGTATGTCAATTCCTCCACAGACTCACGATATACAGGGTGAGTCCAAAGTTAGTTAGTTTTGTAGTGATTTAGGAAAAATTGAGCGGTGGAATTTTATTCAATCTCAGATATTTCGTAGGATACCAATATCGATTCCAATTCATGATGTCAGTATCAGGGTTTGTGGTTATGGAAATTCATCTATAACATGAAATTTAAAAAAACTAGTTTGAAAAATATTAACAAAAAACACTACTTTTGGAATCACCCCGTAATTCAACCATCTAAAATCTAGATGCTCATAGTGAACAACCCATTCATTTATCGAATTGACCAGAATTTCGAGCAATAATCGGAACAGATGCAGAGTTTCATGAGAAATAGAACATCGGCCGGATTCAAGAGATGCTGACATCATGAATTGGGTTTGATACTGGTATCCTACCAAACGACCTGTCTAGGATTTATGCCGCCCGCGAGAATTGTGCCAAGGAAACCCTTGTTTTCAGGTTAAACATATATGGTTACCACTTCCGCATGGGCCCTCCGGACCTCCGTAACATTCGGCCTCCCGCGCCACGTGGTTTCGCGGTATAGTAGAACCGCCACTGTAACCTAATATCTAAAACTGAATAAAATTCCACCGCTCAATTTGTCAGAAATCACTACAAAACTGGCTAACATTGGACTCATCCTGTATATCGTGAGACCGTGTAGGAATGGTGAACTTCAGCACCCTCTATAATCGAGCTTATTGTAGAACGTTGGCGCAATGGAGACATTTGATCAGCATCATGAGGTCTATAGCATAAAGAAAATCAAGCAAATTCACCGAAAGCCAATTTCCCATTGATATTGATGCGGTGCGGGGTCCATTTGTAACACTATTTCACGATCTGCGAGAGGACGGTACAAAATTTTTCAATTACATCCGAATATCTGTTGCAAGTTCCGATGAACTGAATTTACAGAAAGAGGACACAAACATGCGAAAGTACCAGTGGAGATGCTCGCAATTACACTCAAAGGTGAGTAAAATGAATAACAATTGGTATTACCATATAATTTATTTTTATTTTCAAAGAAGGATCTATAAATAACAAAAATTGCAAATTCTGGAATAATAATCAAACGAAGTAGGATATTTGAGTCTCGTGAGAAAACGGTTGAATACGAGGCTGACAATATATTTGTTTTTTCTATTGATGCACCGCTATTGGAGCCCATACTATTCACAAATGATTTTTATTTTTTCGTGCACTTGTATAAACTATCGTAGACTTGCATATTATACCACTGTCGTATACGACTCCGGCATCGTGTCGTCGCAGTCTTCTGCTGTGGATGCTACGACAGTCGGGACAGTCGGGTACGGCTCCGGTTATAATCGTGTGGTGTGTAAGCTTGCATTTGAAATGATGAGCTACCACTAAACACGATATAATTGCCGTACACGACCACGACAGAAAATTGTTAGTGTGAAAGAGGACTTGACAACAGTAGATTCAACTGACTGTTCGTCTAAAAGGAAAAGGGAGTAGAAGTTTATCGTATATAGAATAGACAAGGTTGGAAATGTGTCAGCGTATGAATTATTCTATCCTGAAGTAAAATTCCATTTCAATTTATTATATGCATGTTGTTTCTGGAGGGATTATTCGAGTGGGTAACTAGGGAATATCTAATATATAAGCGAATATGCATACTGCATGAGTCAACAAAACAGGTTTTTCAGTTAAAACGAAATATATTTGGATATACTCTCAGTTATATAATAATGGCAGTAATATAATAACAATGATAATAATTTCAATAACAGTTCATCCTGGGAAAGGATATCCAGAGGAATATCATTTTTCCCAGTGTTATTTTAAGTGGAGGAAATTGTCGAATCTTGTAAATTATCATGCACTGTTCTTCTCAGAGTAAAACGCAAGTATACTAGCTGTGTGTTGACAAATCTGTAAAATGTTTCATTATGTGTTACGTTTTTGAAATTTGATCGTATACTTGAGATCTTAGGAAACTCCATTGAATGAAATCTAAAGGGGTTAGATCTGGTGATCTTAAAGGCCATTCCACAGATCCTCGGCGCCCGATTCATCGTCCTGCATAAAGCGAATTCAAATAAATCCATCTAATTGCAAAATTCGTCTACATTATTTAAGACAGTTGCCACTATCAGTAAATCTATCACTGTTTCCAGCATTACGAAATAGAGGGCACCAGTCAGATTTTCCTTTATAATTAACGGTCCTAGAATATGGTCACCCATTATGCCTGTCCACACATTAACATTTTATGGAAACTGAGTGTGAGTTTCGCGAAAACGTCGGGAATTTTCATCGAACCAGTACCTCACATTTTGTTTATATACGTGACCTTTAAAAAAAAGAAGCCTCATCACTGAAACAACTGTGTTTCAAGTAGCTGGGATTTTTCAAAATATAATATCGACCGTCAGTTCATAAACCACCTTTTGGTGGGATTTTTTTTTGCAATATAGTTATCTGCGAAGACAACAGTTCTGATAAGGATGTATTATTCACAAATTCAACCATAATGTTCACTTGAGGAAAAAATCGGACTCTGACAAATTGCTAGAACTCAGTAGAGCATATCTCAGAGTTATAGTAGGTTTGCTCACTGCAAACTAAAACACCACATGCATAAAATCGGACTTCCACAAGATGCATGCCATCTATGCATAAAGGAGAATAAAACAGCTAAACACATTTTATGTACATGCCCCGCAGCGTCCAGTATTAGATTTTCAACATTTGGCAATACAACAGTGAGGCCAGAGAATCTGGTAAATTGTCCTCCCAAAGTACTCCTTAATTTTGTTAAGAGATTGGATATAGTGGAAGAAATATAACCATAGGTTGAGCAACAATAGGCCACTGGCTGCTGTAGAGGGCCTGATATGGGCCCACTCACCTTCAAACCTAACGTAACCTTGTAACCTAACCTAACCACTAGATTATTTTCCCAAGTAGTTGATCGCCGGTGAGTTTTTTTATTCTGCACACTGCCATTCTCATAAAATGTTTCCACTAACTGTTTGAAATAATGTCTATGAATAGGACGATCTGGAAAATGTTCATTGTACCTTCGTACAGTCTCATGATAATTGCGATGAGCCTCACCAAAAATAACAATTGCTTCACATTTGCACACCATTGGAGATTAATAGCAATCAAAACTTATAGCTAGAATGCACTGACTCGCACTTTTTTATATCAGTTTATTGTTTTGACCATTTATCCTGAAAACAATGCAAAAACACCGATGAGGTTAAGTTTTGTTATTCTGAAACAATATTGACTCAGGAATCAATGGAGCTAATTTTAAATCCTTTGCACGATTGAATAGAGAATGAACCCCCCTTTAAAATAAGCTACCGCCCCATGCTACTCAAATTTTCCGAAAGGGTTGCTTCCCTCCAGTAAAAGATAAAATTATTGGTGAACTATACATAATTTCCATTTTGTGGAATTGTGTGCAGAGACAGGTATTTTTCGGTTTTACGAAATATTTGTTTCGTTGAATTGAACCCTCGAATATACACACTCTTACCTTGTTCGCTTTGTTTGCATTTGGCCTCTGCCAGTGCTACAAGGAGTGTTACTTGATCCGTTTACGGATGGCTCTGCGAATTACTTTATTTAAGTCGAAGCTCAATCCGTAGACGAATACTATAAGGAAGGCTTTTCATATCATCATTCATATTTTGGAACAAGACAACTACATTGTCGTCTGACCTATCCTTGCACTGATGGGAGGAAAAAACCTCGAAACATGCAAGTATGCAGGTGGTCATTTCCAACGAAATAAAGAATAATATTCCTTTATAACAATTAGAACTTGCAATTATATGTTCGTGAGGAACGTTGCACAAATGGACAGATATAATTCAATATCCCTTGGGGAGAGTAGTTGTTTTTTGTCAAATAATTGCCTCAATTTCCACTTTGTGGAATTGTGTAAAGAGACAGGTATTTTTCGGTTATACTGAATATTTGTTTCATTGAATTGAACTCTCCAATATACACACTCGAACTATCTTCGTTTTACTTATTGCAGGTGTCGGATGGACATTTTTTCCATGCAGTTCAGCCATTTTGTGGTTGAGGGCAGGGGTTTTTTGTTGTCAATTCGGACCCGATGATGGAAAGGTCAAGTTTCCATCGACCATGCTGGCGACAGTCACGATGAGATGAGATAAACTAGCTACGGTATTCCAGGCAGAACTTGCAACAATACATGATTGTGCAGAAGAGTTACTAAGGCAGAAGTTCAATGGAAGGAACATTATTATTTACTCTGACAGCCAAACAGCTACTTCTACTTTGCTCAATGTGACTCAAAACTCGTTTGGGACTCTCTGGAAGCCCTGCAAGAACTAGGCAGTCATAACAAACTGCCATAGCCTGAGTACCAGCCAAGAAGCTGACTTATTAGTAAAAGAAGAGCACAAAGTGCTCTGATCAGCCTGGAACCCGCGAAGGCTCTGGTAAAAACTCACAAGAACCAGTGGATGAAGACTCACTCTCAAGAATAGTGAAATAAGGCGCCAGTAATGAGACACGCACAAATGTCCATTGAAGAACCATCGCCTTCTTCTACTGAGTCGGAACTTATGAACAATATTATATCAGATTGACAGAAACAAACCTATGCAGGTTCGGCCAAGAAGATGAGGAAACCACTGGACACATATGGTGTCAGTGTGATGGTTTTCAATATTGGGAGAGGAAAAATCGCAACCTTAAGTTTCTGGTGGCAAGAACGAGATTAGAAAAAGGACTCTTTAAATATGAGGGCATACACGACAGATCTTTATAGGTAGTGTTGTAGATGCTTCTGAGGCCACCAAAACCATGCTAAAACCAAAATATCGTCAGTTATTTCCTTGGAGTTTCTGAACAATGCTATTATGATATATTTCTAATGACCGACTTTGAACCCATTCTTCTTTCATAAAACTTCAAGTCAACGACTTAATAAATCCATTGAATATCTCCTTCAATATGTTGACCAAGTCTTCAATGCATTTAATAAATAGAGGAAATAAAATTTTCCAAATTTACACCGAAGAATATATGATGTACTGTATATACTGTATATACGTCGTTCAGATTTATGGCACCGTGTGTCGAAAGTCTTCAATGCATATAATAAATAGATAAAAAATACAAATTTCCAAAAATACACTGAAGAATATATGTATGTACTGTATATACTGTATATACTGTATATACAGTTTATAACTCGTCGTTCAGATGATGGCACCGTATGTCGAAAGGAATCTGTCAGCCTAATATAGTGCTTCTCAAAAGTCCCTTTCCCCCCTCTTATCTTTGGAACGATTATGAAACAAATGAAATTTGGAAACTGAATATTTAAGGTTGTAAACTTCCCTACTACTTCCTACTACTCTTCTCAAATGTGTAATTAATATCATACTGAATGGAATTTAAATTTTAATGTTTACTAATGAGCCATTAAAACTTCCATAAACACAAACAAATTTAGAGTACCATTTAATAGGTTTTTTCGATACCTTTTAAAAGAGGTGTCCCTTGTCGTAGGGTTCTATTTAAAATTATTGGTCACAATGGCCTTGTGACGTCATCTTTGACGATTTCGTCATATACCATCACTAGTAGGGAAGTTCACAACCTTTAATATTCAGTTTCCAAATTTCACTTGTTTATGTATAATCGTTCCAAAGATAAGAGGGGGGGAGGGGATTTTTGAGACAACAAACAACAGCAACAAGTTTTTATTTCCTCCCAATTTATCAATCATGATGAATTTACATCCTATGACGGTAGATTCCTTCTTTTTTCTAGTAGCCTCTTATTCCTCCAGAGTTTTTTCCTCTCTCCATTACCCTATGAACTAATTTCGATAAACGGTGTGTTTTTGAAGTTTATTAGAAATTAATATCAACGATCGGACTTCGAAATACGCATCGGTTAACTGTTGGGAGTTATTTCATTGAACAAATGTATAATCGATGCGGGATATGGAAACGGGTATTAATTATATATGGCACAATAACCATAAACATAATTATTGAATGACCCAATATTTCATCTCATTCAACAATAAATTGAGTTCGCACGGGACGAATTTTTGATACATGAGGTATGTTGTTTGGTTGATTTACTCCGATGTTTACGAATATGCGAAAATAGAGTTTGGCGTTTATATTTTAAATATCATTATTCGGATTCATTGAAGCTGGGTTTTCCTATCACTCACAATTTTTCATGATGTGACCTCTATGTGAGTACAATTCTGAATAATTAGAGGTGTACCTTGCTTTGAAACCACCGAAATTATGTTTACTTCAACAACTTTCTTTTCATTCGAAACGATATTGGCTCATTAGGAATTTCCAAAAGTACAAACTAACAAATCAACGAATAACTTATAATAAATCATTAGGAAGGAATATACCTTCAAATACTGCCTAACGCACATTTCGTCAATAGTGACAGTAATTACATATCGCAACATGATATTTGGATATACATACAGGGTGATTTACGTAAGGCGTGCATTACAAGTTTTTCAACTTGAAGTTGGATTACTAGAGTCAAACCCCCCAACTGGCCATAAAGATAATCAAATTATCATTCTTAACTATGCGAGGACTTATTACTCAAAATACAACACGAGTACGCCGGATTCTTAGTAAACATAATTTTGACTGATGAGGCAAACTTTTGTTAGCAGGAGGTTTACACTAGGCGAAATCAACATATTTGGGCTTCTGAAAATTCACATATGGTGCTCAATGTTGAAAATCAGGCATAATTACGAATAAACGTGTTCTGTTTGATGAAACAAGAGGTACGCTATTGTACCATGAAAATTTGAATAGTAAGAAATACTTAGAAATTGTTCAAAATATGGTAGAAACATTTCTTGAAAATTTGCCAATGGCTAAAGCTGCACGTTCTTGGTACCAGAAGAAAGGGGCACCACGGCATAACATAAGAACTATGTAAACCAAATTGACTTCCTTGTTCAGATCTTACCTTTGTTAGGGATGATAGTCTAATTCGCCCAGATTTCACCAACGTTGTCAAATTGTGGATAGATAAGAGTTTAGGCGCAAAATTTGAGAAACCTACTAGTTGTTGCCACGAAAACTTACGAAAATTAACAAAATAACAATAAACCAGCGTCTACCTAGAAAGTGAGGACTGAAACGTTGTATGCTTGAGGATATAAAATAATATACCATATGAAATTGTATAATAGTATGTGAAAATAACCACATTAGACAACTTGGAGAATCTGATGCCTCTGGAGACACCCCACATGATTTTTTCCCTTTTACAAAAGAGAATAATTCCACAGATCGAAGGATGGGTCCATTAGTTTCTATCAACTTTTTTCAGTAATTCAGATGATGTGGTGCTACAGATTTTCAGAGTTTTGCTGCCCCGGACAGCTGAATAAGATTCAACAAGCTGAAGAGGAGAATCAAACGATGAACATCAAAACATACCACGGGTTTATTCAAATCAGTTATTAGGCATATAACTCATCATCGTATAAGTTTCAAAAGCGATTCTCTTAAAATAAATTGAAATAAAGAAATCTACTGGGTTATGGTTGTCTCTCAACCAAATCATCCGTTGAGGGGGTGGATTCAAAATTCCAGCGCAGTCATGGGTCCCATGCATGGCATCACATATTAAAAACTGAGGACTACGTGTTCCCTAGCTGGCAGAAGTCTCTCGAAGATTTCTAGAGTTATCAGTTAACGTAAATAAAAAATGATATAAAAAACAATTCATTAACCTTGCACAGCCCTGAAGTCTTTTTCACACAATCAGTAATGTCTTAAATGAAACAAAGACCGATTATCACAATCAAAACATTCCATCTACCAGCAGTGATGGCATTGAGTAATCTAATTACTGGGGTATAAATATAAAGGTCAAAGTATTTCTTACTAGAAATCATCGTATTGTTCATCAATCGAATATTTGAGAGCATATAAAGTAGTAACAGACTTGGTCAGAATTTCAGTATCACCTGGTATGCAATTCATCAATTAAAGTCTTGCGGACTCCTCTGTATATTCCTTCCAATATAAATAAATTTCATCGATATCCGACTGATTCGGTATGGTTTCCTTGTTGACATTTCTCTTATCATTCTTTAATTTATATTGACTTTGTTCTGTAAACCGTGAATGTGCAACGATAATAGTGGTGTAAATAGAAATCTCACCTTACAAATATATATTCATGGCACTGTGAAGTGTATGAATACTGGTAATAGTTATTATCCTAACGAGTACGAAAAGAATACCATTCCCGCATGTGACTGCCGTTACCCGAACGACGATAGAATCACCCGCGGCCGTCGCACCGCCTGACTGAGAACCAGCCCTACCAGGACTTCCAGGAATAGGCAGATAATAACTCGCTTCCTTGACAAGCACCAACACACACACAAATACCTGTCCATGTATTTTTGTGGCATCCCGACCTGTACATCAAATTGTGGCGCTTCTGTTGCCGGTCACTGTGCGCATGGTATTCAAAATTACAAATTGAATGCGCTAGGTGGCGCACCTTTACCGTCCACGGTTTCCGATATAAAAATACATACAATAAGCGAGCATGTGGCATCCGTTGCCACATTGAATGTATCTATCCGAAAATGTATTTAGGATGTCACAAGAAATGTATTTGTTGTGTACTGTGTTGAGGATGCTACATGATCATGTTGTGTGTCAAAAATTTCATAGAGATCTCAATAAACACATGAACCGTGATTTTCAAAATTAGTAATTTATTTGACAGTTTGTCAAATTGAAAAATGGCAATCTGTGTTCTGATAAATTCACTATACTTCGAAGGGTGGTGCCCTAAAATCTCAGTTTGTATCCAGCTAGTGAATTTATTTGACAGAACTAGAATCGAAATAGGAAAAAAACTTCGAGGGTACATAAAGCTGATTTCAAACTCACTGTCGGCTGAAGCACTGCTGCAGCAGAAAATCCAGGCTGCACTGTATGCCCTGAAACAAGTCGAACAGGAAGGCAACAAGAGGGTGGAGGGACATCACTAACCCCTCCCTCCCCCGACGAAGAAGCCATGCATATCGATCTCCCAAAGGAAGATCTGAAGAGACTCGCCAAACTCTCGATATAAGGGAACAGCAACTCCAGGACAGGCAAGTCAGGTTGCAGAGACAGAAAGATGAAGACATGGCTCCTAGAGAAGCAGAAATCCCTTATCCTACAGATAACGCACTAACGAGAAACTTCCCTCATCCAGGGACACCTCCCCGAGTCTAAGCGATGACCTTCAAAGGTTCACTCATATTAAAATGAAACCCTGGAGGCCTAGAGTAAACAGAGGCACTCAGGGAGATCCACCAACTGGAACCCAACACGAGTACGAAAAAGGACCTCCCACCCAGTACGTTGACTCCCACTGCAGCACCCCCCGCAAAGAAGAAGAGGAAGGAATAGCCTCCGGCACCAGCGAGAGAAAGGAGATGCCATTCGATAATAATTGAGGGTTCAATGAGTTTAAATGAGGAAAATAAAACCACCCTCGAGCACAACATAAAAGGAATCTGCTCTACAAATTCACGAACAAGTCCTCGCTGATTAACGCGAGTACAGCAGGGGACCATGCCACCCTCTTGAGTACCCTCAAAGCAACGAAGGTTGAGTTTAATACCTATACGATGCCGGGGAAAAAACGACACGTGTTCGTCCTGAATGGATTAGAACACTACTCTTCAGTGGAAGATATTGAGGAAGATCTACTAAAGCAAGGGCTGAAGACGTTCGGAGTTGTTCAACAACACGGATAACGGAAAGCTCTTTATCGTAAATACTGACTGGAAAGTCACAGATAGCATTCGTGCTGTATCCAGAGTTATAGTGCAATGAGAGGTGAAACGTTACATCATGAAAGCCACCCAGTGCTACCGATGCCAAGCTTGGGGACATGCCCAGTCAAACTGTAATAGATCCATAAGGTGCATAGAATGCGTATAAGAGCCCTGTTCTGAGGCATGTCACAAGCCCAGAACGACGCCAGCCCTGTGCTGCAATTGCGGGGGAGGCACACCTCGTGCACAAAAGAACGTGAGGCCTATCAGCCAAGCAGGAAGAGCGGAAACAAGAAAACCCTTCCAAGAAGCCAGCATATAAACTGGCCCCGCCGGTTAAGAAAAACGTCTGGGATGAGCGGAGAGCGGCGCCAGAAGGCCCAAGAAAGGGATAAGCCGCAATTTTCCACCTTTATCCCAATGCCAACTCTCATCCCAAAATAACGCTGACTGGAGTGCTAGTAACCAAGCTCGTCGAATGCTGTGAGCGAGTTTATAGATAGGCAAAGGGCTATCCATGAACTCGTAAACACCGCAGGCCTAGTGTAGGCTATGGATGATATTGTCGAGGGCCTTACGAATTCACGGACAAGCAGTGAAAAATTCCTGGACTTCTAGAGGATCATAGGTAATATTCGAAGCTACGGCTAGCAGGAGACTTCAACGCGAGACATCCGACGTGGCCAACCCGAATAGAAATGCACTTTGAAGAGGGGCTTAATCCAGTCTTTCGCAGAAAACCTATACAATAGGAATGGTCGTCGGCAAGTATTTAACAGAAAACAACTACTGCCCCCTACGACCGTTGAAGGATATCTGTTGAATACTTGCCGACGACCATACCTATTGTATAGGTTTCTTGCAGAAGATTGGATTACGTAATCCACCATTTATTATGATTAGATTAATGCTCTTGCGTCAAGTAGTGTCGCCCCTCTTCATGATGTTTCTGGCTTTATGTTGAAGTCGAAACGCAGTCGGGGTACATTTTAATTCTGGAACCCAGAGATGTCGATGATTTCATATTTCAGTGTTTGTCTCAGGGATTTCCTATTATAGGCTGAAAGGATGTTGTCGATTCAATTGGGTAAATACACCGACCATTGTAAACCGATATTTATAAAACACAGAATTCTGACACTAACCTGCATGTTTATAATTGAAACTCTATGTTTGGAGCATAAGCACAAGTCTAACGTCTCCGATACTGAGCG
Organism: Chrysolina americana; assembly: GCA_958502065.1. NCBI lineage: Eukaryota > Metazoa > Arthropoda > Insecta > Coleoptera > Chrysomelidae > Chrysolina > Chrysolina americana. The sequence goes on from OY293413.1 coordinate 66,532,580, forward strand.
CACTCAATCAAATCATAATATTCGCCAAAGAACGAGGAAAACTTACCTCTCCCCATCCCCCATTAAGAACTGACGAAAAAGTCAATAATGTATGAGAGTAAAAAAATATATAACAATTTGTCATCCTGTTTGAGAGAAATCTCCATACACCATATTTTTCATAAAAAATTTAAAGAAATTCTCTTGCTCAAATCCTAAATTATACCTTACAGGAGTTTTACGATGATGCTCACTTTCTTGTGTTGTGAAATATGATTGTATTTGTCAACCAGAATACTATTTGTCAAATTAATTATATATATAATCACTTTAGTTTATAGTAAGATTTGTATATAAGAATATTTTTAATATTTTTAAGATGATCACTTTTTTGTGTTGTAAAATTTTTTTTCTGTCAACTTTACTATACAATTCTATTTGTCAAATTTAATTATTTACTCACATAAATTATAGAAAGCATTGTCAATGAGAATTAATTTTTCTTGGGCAATAAATTATATTGATTGATTGAGATGAAATCTGGAAGAGGAAGCTATACCAACGACGGTTACCTATGGACGATGACAAAGCGGCTTCACAGTAAGCGCAATGTCGTCTGTGCCATGGAGAATGGCCTAGGGCAGGCCATGATCGATCCAGGGAAGGCGGAGGTGTTCGGGAAGTACTTTCGGAGTGCGTGACAGGCGGGAGTTGACGTCTTCTAGGAACACGCCGAAGTAACCAGGAGAGCCAAGGACTTATCAGGGACTCACTCAAGGTCCCAATGGACGATCTAATCTTCTCGAAATAAATATCCAATTTCTAGGAGGTTGAGGAGGTCATAACAAGGCTCCCTAGGAACAAAGCGTCTGAAATCTCCTTTGCAGAGCTGATTTACGTAGGAAACAGCATAATCAGATGGCAGCACTATCCGAAGTGCCTGAAGCAGGCAGAAGTCATCCCTATTCAAAAACTTGATAATACATGATCCCGATAACCCTATACCTTACATAGAGTTAACTTTTGAACGGTTTGACGTACAATTATAAAAAAAACATTTGGAGGGTTTCACCGATACTACTTTTTGAAATAAATCACATTGTGATTGCTCGATAGATAACGCGGTGGGGCATATCAACTACAAAATTTTGAATGGCATGGGGGGTCATGTGTCAAATTGTTGAAGAGATAATTCAATTCTCTTTTCAACCATTTAAAAATTTTTAGAATTTCGTTCCATTCAAAAAAAAATTCTGTCCCATTATTTCACATCAAACCATTCAAAAGTTATTGTGGTTAGGTAAGAAAAGGGATCCAGACCGCCAGATCCGCGCACCTATTCTGATATTTTAAATGCATATTGTGAAAAAATGTATTAACAAAAATCTAATAAATTCAGATGGTTGAAAAGAGAATTGAATCAAATTTTAACAATGTGACACATGATCCCCAATGTCATTTAAAAATTTTCAATTGAAATGCCCCCCCGCGCCATCCATCGAGCAATCACAATGTGTTTTATTTCAAAAAGTAATATCGGTGGAACCCGCCAAACGTTTTTTTTTAAGTTTGTACGTCAAACTGTTTAAAAGTTAACAGAGGGGGGGGCTATTAAAAGCCGTACTGTATACACCAAAGAGGTGCGAGAACTGAAAAGTCTTTTACAATGGGAGGTGCTTAGGAACTGGTAGCCGGTTTAAACCAGAGCTCTTCCGAGAAGGAGAGTTGAAGGTACTCGCTGCTACTTTGTCAAACACACTACACTACACATCCACATAATTTGAGAGCAGATGCAGTTTGTTTCAACTCCAAAACTAAGTACTCCCGTTCTAGATGAACGACCAACCAAGCGTTTATAGTTTCGAATGGTACCATTTCCCTGTGTCCATCTTGAGCACATACCACGCTTCTGGTTCAAGAACACTCTCCGATATTTTGCACTTTACTACCATGGAAAAACAATGCTTATTCAGATAGTTTTATAGTCTTCTGATAGTGATTACGTGAGCTTCGTGAACAGTAATGCTCATCTCTTCTCATATCAGTATTGATCTCGGTCTTCTATTCCTTAATTTACCGAGTATTTCGTCAACCGGTGCCTGCAGCATTTTTCTTATGAACCTCATGTTCAGAAACTGCGCAAGTATTTATGTCTGTCGAGGGCAGTGGTTCATGCAATTTCATATGCCCCTGTCTGCTACCGCAAGACCGTTCAATAGCGGCTTTCACATATTCCTTACCTCCACGTTCAGAGCTGTCTGAGAACGTCTTTACTTTGATTTAGGAGGCATCCAACATTTTTTTTAAACAAGATATTTTCTGGGTAGGGCACAATTCTGAAGAATGAGGTGCAGTGTGGTCAACTATGTCCCGACGTTGTGGGCTAACCGAAAGACGATTGCACATTCAAATCATTGAAAAGCTGCGTCGTAAGAAACAAAAAGTATTTTGTCCACCGGTGCCTGCAGCATTTTTCCTATAAATCCCATGTTCAGAAACTGCGCAAGTATTTATGTCTGTCATGTCTGCATGCAATTTCATTTACCCCTGTCTGCAGCCGCAAGACCGTTCAATAGCGGCTTTCACATATTCCTGACCTCCACGTTCAGAACTGTCTGAGGACGTCTGATCTTCGATTTAGGAGGCTTCTCACAATTTTTTTGAGCCAAGATATTTTCTGGGTACGACACAATTCTGAAGTATGAGGTGAAATGTGGTCAAGCATGTTCTGACATTGTGGGCCAAAGATGATTGCCAAATCATGGAAATGTTGCGTTTTAAGAAACAAAAACTGTTTCGTGCGATAGAAGGCACCATGCACAGTGTCTACAGCTCTCAATCATATTTTGATTTCCAACGAATACACCACCACAATAGAATAGTAGGAGTTTCAGATTTCTATCAAAAAGTATAAAGTTATCTGATTTTTTTTCAACATTCCATTGAATTTGGTCTCAAATGTAATAATGGCAGTTTTTTCGTCGTAACTTAGCAATTGAGATTTCGAATCTTATTTGAAGGTTTGAGTTATCTGACACTTTTGTCGCATGTGATGAAACATTCCATTGTACTTGATTTTTAAGTTATTTCTTATGTTCAAAATTTACTTCACTTCGAATCAAGGGATGCCCTATGATTTCTCCAGATCCGTTACATGTTGGGTGGCGTAATGAAATTATTATTATAATGAGCATCATATCTTAGTTGGATCATAATGGAACCACAGCACTAGTCAGAAAAGTCACAATCATAATTCCGATCAAATAAAAGTCAATTATATTGGAAGTGGCAGCGTTTACGTCCGTTCAATATTCACCATAAACTGTTAAGTAAACGGCTGTTCCATTGATAAATTGAAATAAAGAATATTCAGTCAATTCTGGTTTGATTCAAATCACAAGGAATATGAAATGACAGATGGCGAGTCCCCGCACTGTTGAGGAAGTGAGATTCTTCTCCATTGAATCAGGTAAAGTCCTGCAGTTTGTCTCAGAGAGCTCTTGCATAGTTGATTATCGAAATCAACGATATTTGCATTAACATTTGATAGATAACAATATATATCGAAAAATAGTTGTATTGTGTTTGTCATAAACAAGAAGTATATGTATATAGAAAAATAAAGAAATTTATAAACAATAATTGATTTCGACTGTTCAACAGTTCGTTTGATATCCATTGCAACAAGTGTAGTAATGACAATGAGAAGCTTTAAATAGTACTGATAAGTATTTGAGTAAGAGTACTTTTATATGAAGTGCTCAAAGCAAATGAGTACTTTTGTATATTTGAGAGAGTACTTGTGAACAATGCGTATGAGTATTTCGAATAGTTCGAATAAGATACTGCAGATTGAAAGATCACTTGGTTATTCATTTGATTGATAGATATAGTTAGTCGAGAAGATAACTGTTGTCGGGTACTATCAATATGTGAAGACAAGCAGCGGAGACTGAGTCCATTGGGTTTGCATAGGTGATTGACAAACTTGGACGATCTTAAATAGTTTAAATTCTCGTCCATGCAAAGCATTATACGTTGTAAGGTACGGGCATCTCCTTCCCTAGCTCGCAAAAGTATCTCAAAGAATTATAAGAGTTGCTCGTAAGGGTGCAGCCACTTGCCGGATGGAGGAATGCATTTTTGTATGCAAACATTTTGTTTATCATCTAGATATCTTTTCTATTTTTTTTTCTCACATGTTCGTCCCAACAGCAGATTCCAACGGCTGAGACTGCTCTGGGTGACTTGCGCTTTCTACACTTTCAAAATGAAAAAATTATTTCCGTCAACCGCAGTCACCCTTAACAAGCAACCATCATGAAGTCTTCGGGAAACTTGTGCCAGCTAGGAAAGACGAAGCCCATACATTTTAACGTGTGATGCCATGCAAGAGACCGATAACTGCGGTGGTATTCGAACCCATAAACCTACGGATGATTGGATTAAGCAGTAACTGCTTCTACCCGCGCGCCACCAATTTGACAATTTCATTATTTATAATCAACTTTTGAATGTAATTCTTTGTCATATTGGCGGTATCAAACCATTTCAATTCGAAGCGGTTATTAACTTCGGCCGCTATTACAGAATTATTTACTTGTGGCTGCTGATTTTTTAAGTATGAAAAAATAATCTAAACTTCTGAATAACCTATCTAAGCAAAGTTTTACGAACCCTGTAGCATACTGAAACTGATTACGTTTTAACCTCTCAATTTTAATTGTCGCTATAGGGAACAGAAATACTGAGTACTCTAAAATGAAGAGTACTAGAAATTATCGAGTTATGAGTAGGCACCCTTGAACTTAGTACTCAAGTAAAATATATTAAAAGAAATTGTTATATCAGATATTCCAATCAGGCATCGTGAATAATAATAATAATAAAATATTTTATCATTATTATTATTATTATTATTATTAACTATAATTTGTTTCCATGTCATCAAGGTCTCTGAGATAATTACGTTATCCTTATTGGATCCAAACAGTTCACACAATACCAGTCAAATCAGATGATTGGGATAACACCAGAGAATTATCATTATTGAGTATTCACAACCTCACAAACAAGAAAAAATTTATTTTCAAAGGTCCATAAATGTATGATGTTTCGTGATTTATATTAAACACAATGTTTATTTCGTAGTCGAGTTCCGTATTTTACTTTCACTAGCATCATGAAAGTAAAATCGTAATTTATTCCATTCATTTATTTTTTTCTCTTATGGGTAATGCGATATTATAATGCGACTGTCTGCGATTGATAATACAAATTGAATATCTTGGATATCTCGGGAAAAAATCAAATTATGAAATTTTCATGTAAGTATAATTCGAATTCCGAAGCCATCACCAATTATTTTGTCAATGGAAGCAAACTATTATCAAATTAATATTCGATTGGATTTGTCCCTCTGAGATCCAGGACATAACGCATAAAGGGTGTTAGAGCATTTCCCTCTCACCCATCAGGCAGCTCGGGTTCGATCCGCACAGCATACTTCTGAGCTAAAGAGGTTTGGAATCCACTTTTAGGTAAACTGTAGGTCCCAGATCTCTATTGCTCACACAAGCTCTACTTTTGAGAGGTTTTCTCCGATACTCCCTTACTCTGAGAAAAATTTAAAATGACAGCCATAATTTTCTTTGGGAAACATTCCATTGCTCTGGATTAATTATTTATTTACTTAGATATTCGTAGGTAATATCCCAAAACCATGACAAACAGCGGACTATTAGTTTTTTCATAATTCTATCGAGAGTACCTTGTATTTTGACAATTTAATGAGACCATATGAACATTAATAATCTGAATAACTCCCCAGAGCTTTAGTGAGTACTACTACATTCTGGTTTGCAAGATGTTTCAAGTTTTATTTAAAACATTTTATATTTCCGTTGATGCTGCTTAAATGGTTATTCATCAACTCCTCCACCAAAGAGGTCTACGAGCTTTATTCTGGTTAGGGACTCTATTTTAGATTCAGGTTTTATGCCTTTATTCACTTGAAAAATAACTTTTTTTTTACAAGAGAGAGAGTTTGAAGTCAAAAAATATGTGATGCAAGCTGATGGCTACTATCAAACCGCCCATATTGCTTTCCTGTCTTTACCTATCACCTTTGAGTTCCTAGGACTTCATCCCATAAAATTATCCAACCCCTGAAATAATCCTTAATGGAAATTTCATCATACATAACACTGCCTGGCTCAAATTTCTAAAAAAAAAGCAGATAAAGCAGGTCGTCAAGCTGAAAATAACTATATGACTCACTGGGTACCTTCGATCGAATACTTTTATGTACCATCGAGCAGCAAAATTCAACTGTTTAGGATGGCCTTCGTATGTTCCTCTCAGCGATTTCTTTAAATAATTCTTCTTCTGGAGATTCAACACGATACGCTGAGACCATCCATGAGATTTGCGCCGAGACTTATTGTGAGATCATCAAGCTGGGAATGCAAACATATGTACCAAGTACGACAGAAAGAACACCGTTTGATGGACTATGGTTCAGCAGAAACTGCTTTCAATTCATTTCTTCCCCTGACCCAAGAAGATAGGATACTAGCCATGAACACTCATGGTCGCTAGACAATTTAATGAAGGTTCATTGGGCAAACAACGGTCCCTATGCTAGAGAGAGAGCATTTGGAAAACACCAGTTCTTTGCAAATCCTTCAACATCTCACAACTCCTTCCACTTGAAAAATTTCACGAGAAGGACCAATTCCTAAAAAAGAGGAATAATTCCCACCAGGCACCTACGGATTAGTTGTATGACTAACTATCTGGTTTCTCGAGGGTTGTGAACAAGGCAATTAACATGAGCTCATGAAATATTTTGAATACAGGAATTGTCAACCATCGACAATATGCTGGTTTCTGTCAACAGAGATCAACAGGTGATCTACTTGCTAACGTCTTATACGTTATATTGTATAGATTGTATGGCAGCAATCAGGAAATACTGTTGAACCCTAGCCAATGCATGTAATGGATATCATTTGGCAAGGATTTCTCGCTAAACTTTCATCCAATAGCTGGTGGTGGTAGCTGGTGCTTGTTTCCCGTTGGAGACATGCTTACAAAAATATACCTGTTCTATAGGTTAATGCATAAATCCGGATTGTTTACAATCCATGTTCGTTGTTCAATAATGGCATATAGTCAAGAAATGTCACATCTGTTCTTATAAGCACTCGCTTCAACGCCAACGTTTCGGCAGTTATTTCATCAAATATCAGAGCTGAAAGATCCATAGGTTATTTCATTGAGTCGCACAAAATCAATGAGTACATTTTATGAGTTGAAAAGAATCAAAACCTGGAAGTATATATCTTACAATAAAAAATATATACAGCGTAGTCCTAAGAATGGTTTATTTAGAGTTCCCTTGATGGGTTGATAATACAAAATGTTATATGACTCACCTACATTCTCGGAAATCGGGTTCATGAAGGACTCCTCTGTTTGACTATTTCCTCAATAAAAAACACGATCTGAAAACAATATATGTCTCAGCTGCCCCCAGAAGTTACTGAGTAAATTAATGAAACTCACATGGTGATTCTCATAACGTATTATAAATTGAATAATTGGATGAAATGTATTGCAAAAAATGTATGAGCAAGTCGTATCACTCCAAATCAATCAAGACTTACTGTTACTCTGCTGGTATGAAGTCTTTCATCATCTTATCACATATTTTTATCATTGAACTTTACTACCCTCTTATTATCAGCGCCGACTGGGCTTCTTCAAACAGAGTATTAAATAATAATAGGATGTCCATATTTTCCTTTCCGTCGAATGATTTAGAAACACTAATGTTTGTTCCAGTTCATGTCGAATATTCTTAATGTATTCTAGAAATTCGTTCGAGAACTTATTTCTCTAAATAAGCAATAAAATTTGATAGGAGGCATGGTAATATCTAAAGTTTCTTTATAACAGTTGAAAGTAGTTTTGAACTATCAAGTGTCAGTCAGTGTTGTAAAACAAGAGAAACCAAAACAAATTGTTACGTATTTTCAACCAATTTCATACAAAACACCAATTTACAATCGAATTGGAACAACATAACTTTTTAGACCCTTCAATTATTAAGACACCAAATATAACCTTGAATAAAGTGATACAAATTTGTAGACCAGTTTTCATAGAGGATAATTTGAAAAAATTAAACATAATTCAATAAAAAATAATTATCCGAACAGATTGATAAACAGAATTCAAATTAGGTTACTACCATTATCTTCGAACAAAGGAGATGAACTATTAAAAAATATTATAAATTTCATATATAGTTGGTCTTTCACAAACACTAGCACAATCCCCGAAGAGCCCACTTCAAATAAAAAGGTTGCTTTCAAAAATGAAAATACAATACAAAAAAATATTTAGCCAAAGAAAAAATACCTCTAGAATGAAGATTATCCGATCAAATTGATTAACAGAATTCAAAATGGCCTGTGTCAGAACGACTCCATGCAGACGCAGACGGTGCGCCGTCAAACGGAGTCAGTAGATTCTGACTGACATGGGTACATGATGGGAGGAGCGAGACCCTACTAAGGAAAAATTTGACATCATCCCTCACATACATTTGGCCTCCAGGAAGTAGTGCTTTGTTGGAATACCGTACTACGGTAGAGGCGACTGAGATCCCTGTCCAATGGCAGAGCCATTGGTATGTGAAATCCTACAGTCCCACCATCAGACAATAAAAATTCCCCGACAGAGATGGCCTTAGCGCGCTGATTTGGCCAAGCATGAGCAGAAGTTTCAAAGGCCAGCAAAACCACTTGTTTTCTGACATATGTATGCCTCATATTTTTCACGTTTTGGAAAGTTTGGAGAGAAGAGCTGTTTCAACAAATTCGAATTACTCTTTTCGTTTATGATTCTCTCCCGAAAGTGTTTCTAGAACATTGTACTTGAAATAATTTAAATAAAGATGTATTTTTCTCATACTTGTTTGATTGATGATCTATTTATTTTGTGGAAATTCATGATGAAATAAGAAAGGAAGAAAAATTTTTATAAATTTTGTCCATTTTCCACTAACACTTTACTATCTACTTTATTACGACCGGTTTCGGCTCTTACACCATTTTCAAGTAGTTACTAGTGTAAGAGCCGAAACCGGTCGTAATAAAGTAAGTAAAGTGTTAGTGGAAACTGGACAAAATTTATAAAAATTTTTCTTCCTTTCTTATTTTTCTCATACAATATCAAATTAGAAAATTTGTGGATATGGCCTATTAATAGTTATTTAATCAACCAGTATATTAATCATGATTGTGAATTTTGATGAATAAACATTATTATTATCATTATTATTATTAATGAAGGCGATTAATGATCGAGATATTTAAACGCTTGAGCGTGAGTAGGACGAACAAAATCTCAAGTCATCTTGGCCCCCGCGAAGTGAACCTGAACCAGGAATTTTGATACCGAAGTCGAAGTCGAGTCGAAGCAGCGACTTACAATAAGTTATTCGCAGCTTCCCTCGAGAAAACAGCAAGATGCACTCTTCGGAACTCGGAAGCAAAGACTACAAGACGAATAAGTAAAAAAGAAGTCCGAGACGTTTGCCGAAGAGTAACAAACTGATGAAACGATTCAATTCTAGAAGTCGAATTTTCCTTTTACAATTCCTTTTTGCACAATTAGGGTAGGAACAACCTTTTATTGATTACAAGAAGCACTTGGAATAGTGTCCTCTTTAAGGAACATTGCATAAATACAATGAAAACTGATGATATAAATAACAACAGGCAAATTTTGACAAATAATAGTCAAACAATAGAAAACAATGCATTTTCATCCTCATCACATTGAAAACAAGGCACATTGTCAGTATCAGTGATGACTGTAAAATGTTACTAATGGAGAAAAACAAAGATAAGGAGGCAAATTTAATGAAATCAGGAGATCCCAATCAAATAACAGAAGTAAACACAAATAGAAACCAATATCAAGAAATAACCTTGACTCAGCATAAAAAATCCAATAGCTTACTGTTTAGAATCAGGAATGTAGGTATGACTCATTATGCTAAGAGAACTGAAATATGGGTCAGGGCATGAGAAGGAAGAGGAAATAATTTGAACAGTTGATTGACGATAAAAACTTGGGAGGAACAGAAAAGTTACCCACTGTGGCCGTATGGAAACGTTGTCAACGATAATTACCTACACAAGTGGTGGTAATTTTATGATAGATAGATACGAATCTAGTTGAAATTATCAAAAATTTACCACTATGAATGTAATTTGGCGTGATTATTTTTCAACCTTTTTCACAAAATGTTATATATTATGAGTTAAACAATAACTAAATGAGTGTGCACAATTGTTGTATGTAAACGTGCAATATTGTTACTGCACAATTTCCTTGAGATGAACAGGTCGAAACAGTGTCTCTTTTCAAGTTGTTGATCACGCTTGTGCGGTGCTCATCGTCAAGTTCTAGATGGGGTTTTGGAGCTTATTGCAGATGAGTATCCTGTTATTTTCAACAACTGCTGCTCACCTATTCCACTTTTGGCGATTTGTGTTTCAGCAGAAGAACGATGTAAATGGTTTTTAACCTTAATTTTGATAGAATCCAAGCCAATCTTCTGAGCCGTTTGTTTTGTCCACTGTCTTATTTCGTTTTTCCCTCCTGGGTGATTTTTGTACCACCCTTTGGAAAAAGTCAATTTGGATTAGGTGTCAAAATAAACCATCAATTTGTATATTTGCAGTTGTCAGGGTAATTTGTATTTGCCATTGAAAATTTTCTATTAGGTAGCAGTTGTTGAAAATAACAGGATACTCATCTGCAATAAGCTCCCAAACCCCATCTAGAACTTGACGATGAGCACCGCACAAGCGTGATCAACAACTTGAAAAGAGACACTGTTTCGACCTGTTCATCTCAAGGAAATTGTGCAGTAACAATATTGCACGTTTACATACAACAATTGTGCACATACTCATTTAGTTATTGTCTAACCTGTCCACCTTATACGGTTTTACAAATTATCAGATAATATTCTATCCTCCCAGTTTGATTTCCATAATGATCTATTTCTTCTCTGAAATATTGTACTGATGCTTTTGTCGTTTCTCCTCCTCTCCATGCCAATTCGTAACTAGCAATATAGTAAAACTTTCTCTGTGAGCTATTTGGAGTATTTTCTTCCAAGGCTGCTATAATTTTTTTCTATTTCTTCTGTAATGAGAGCAACAGAAGATAATTATTTTTTTCCGGAATATGTTGAAGTTTTCTATGTTTACAATTTTGCGATTCTCGCGTTGTCTCAAATTCAATATCAGTGAACGGATCGATGGTTCTATTATACTCAGTGAAATATTTTTCTCCACGATCATCACAGAATTTGCTAATTCTGAAATGAAATTTGATTACACAATGCTGGAATTCTCTCTCTTGAGATTGAAGAAATATTCTGCATCACCTCTGCCCCCATGCAATTCAAATGTATTTACATTCTCTCTCTTGTATAAGAATAATATTCTCACACTGGTTAGCAATAATATTAGCCTTGACGCAGTTGATTGTCACCGTAGTGGCAAATTTCAGTAGTGTCAAAATTATTGCTGTCACGTTTTCATTCGAAAATATAATAAGTATCATGAATTTATCCAGTGATTCAGAATCAGAGTGTGACTATACACCACCTGAAATTACAAGGAGTACAAATAATATACTGGAAAGTTTACCTACTACCAAAACACCCGAATAATTGAGACTCGTACTATTTATTGGTATTATATTTATCAAACATATCTTGATGAGAGGCAGGATGGCTCAGATGGTTCGCATAGTAGACGAGAGGTCGTGGGTTCAAGCCACCGACAATACATTTTTTTTAATTCAACAGTTTATTCTTAATGCATCTTTGCGATTAAAAAGTTAGTTCTGGTTAGTCCAGTATTAGTCCTTTCTGATAAACAGTGTTTTTAAATAATAGTTATTATTTCGTGTGGAAATTAAGTATCTTTTGTTGGTTTCCATTTAAAAATATTTTAAAATTTTTGATCGTGGAGAAAGTATAGTCTGCTACTCGGTTAGGATGAAAATTCGTGATGCTCGTGGTTCCTCCCGCTCGCCTTCGGCTTGCGCCCGGAACTTTCCACTCGCATCGAATTTTCATTCAAACCTTGTTACAGAATATATTATTCCTGGATGATTAATACGGTTCCATTCCACAAAGTTTTACCACCACGATGTCTATCTCTATGTCTATCACACATTACAATCGGGAGGCGTGTATGCATCGCTTATGCTCCCCATCAGGATGAGCGATATTTCTCCTGTATATCTGAATCTGAGCGGCGATTTATATGGCGGTATTGACTGGTTAGATGTCAGCCTCTTCTGATAAGGTACGAGGCAAGACTTCTCAACAACCAGAATGACAAGACGCATAGTGGTCGAAGAAAATGTCTAGCCTCGCCCTCGATGATGCTATAACTGCATAAGCATATGAATTTGGGTGGAGAAAGCGTCATGAACGGAGTGCCCTTCACAGCCACCATAAGCTGCATTCTCGCCATGTATGTATCACTGCTCTTGTGGCAATATAAATGATAGCCCACAGCTCATTCGTCCACTCAAATCGATTGTTGTTGTTACATTTATCATCTGTACAAGTCATCATTTGCCCCATATAATCTTCTCCCTATTCCGGCAAAGTGGTTGTTGGGACTACACCTCTGTAGGCTAAAAACTCAAATTCGCTTTCTCTAATCTGAAGCTGAAACCGAGTATTTGCGAGTTTATTGAGGAGTTGATCGACATCAGAGGGAGAGTTGTATTATCCCTTCTGGATAAGTAGTACCGCAACTTCCTGGCCTCCCTACTTCCCAAATATTTATTAAATATTTAGATTTCATTTTATGTGAAGTGGAATAAGAAATTTTGTTGAAAAGGAAAATTTTCCAGTTACGGTCTTTTCACAATATCTATTAGATGTACCTAGTCCAACGACCAGCCTGGCCTTAGCCGGGAAAGCTGTTGTTTTCTAAATTTCTATCGTAGATTTTCTTTATTTTCGAAGAAATCATAATATTCTTTCAATTTTCAATGGAGAATGTTTCCCTTCTTTCAAGGGGTCATTTTGAACGATGGAAAATAGCGACGAAAGTTTGTCTTTCAGTCACAGATTATTTCAAATCTCAATTTATGAATACCTAGTTTTTATTTTTAAATTACTCAAAATGAAATTATGAATATACCACCGACGTCAACATATTATTAGTCTATAAAAATAACAATGCGTGGCACTTAATATCGCACTTGTTGCATAAACAGCTAAGCTATTGAAAATAAGTGTATAATGGACCAAGTGATCGGAGCATATGAATATATCACAGACATTTTGGATTTAAAATGGAGTTGCATTTCTAGGAAAAAAATATAATGAATCGATTTGAATTCAGCGTTCCTCACAAATGTTAATCCTCGCCTCACATGTCTAAACTAAATATTATCATGTATCATTATCAGATATTACAAAGATAATATAATACGACCATTTATTTACACGATTATCCTAGGAAAGCCAAACAAATAACTCGTTCATTTTAAGAGTCATCATACCATTGGCATATCGTAAATTAACGTCATTATAAATAGTGCGCCTTTATCCTCAATAAATCTAAAATGAAATGATCTTGTGAATTACTTGATGGTCTTCATGTACACAACATCGCGTAAAACTAATTGGTTTCTATTGGTGAAAGTAAAAGTAGAAATGAACCAATACTCACAAATGGTCAACTCGTAATGATTGAATCCAAGAAAAAAAAATACAAATACAAAGAAAGATGATTTGTTAGGTTTTAGCTGTAGAATAATTTGTTGCAGACATTACTAAAGAAATCCATGGAATGAACAAATGATGCTTGTTTCGTCCAACGCGTGAAAAGTTGAAAAATCAATAATCCTGTGGTCGAATACACAAACTGGAAATTCTTGAGAACCATATATCAAACAAAGGGGTGCGTGCTACAAATTTCACGTATGAGTACGTCATTTCAAACTCTGTAAATCTGACGAAAACGCGAACAAAATTAAATAAGAAATCAAGAAGTTCAGAATTTCCGAAATCTAAAACTGGGCATTTCATACGGGCCGTTCATACCGTTTCCTATTTTACTATTGCGGACATTCTTATCCTGAGAAACCTATTGAAACCGTCATATGTGATGCATTAAATTGAATTTTGAATGAAAGATACTTCCAAAACCTCTATCAAAATAGGGCCGTCAAAACGTCGGACAATAATACTAAAATCACTACAGAGCGGTTGTAAAACAGTGCTGTTTTGTTTCTCATATATAAGTACTCAACTTTTTTTCTATTTTGCTGAAACTATTCCTTTTTTTGTTTCCTATAATTCCCATTGTGGACATCCTTATTTTGCATTCAATTATACGTAGGACCTAATTGAAAACTTTCAAATTTCCTCACAAATTTCATTCATGTACTTTAGTTGTTCTAGTAATTCCTGTGTATTCATCACATTTACAATCGGTGTCAACTTGAATAAACATCAAACTGTTTGTAATCTTGGACTAGCTAGGTTCTAGATTTTTATTTACCTATTGAAATGTTATAAGCAAAAATACCCATCACTGTTTTTAACTTAATTTCATATTGTATTCGTCTTATACTTCATCAGAAATATCGGGATCGTTAAGAATTCATTATTCTTTTATTATAGCCAGAATATTATGCAAATATTTCTTACCTAGGTAAAATGTAACCTCTTGACTCTCAAGGCTATCCTCGAATATCCTATTCCTGAACTTCGCAAGGTCTTTGGAGTTCCTAATTGAGTTACTGAGAATTTCGTAATCTATTTTATCACAATTTTGTTCATTTACATTGTCTATTGCTCCGATTGCGTCCTCGGATTGGTTATGATTAACATACACCTTTGAATCCGATGTTATCAAAACCCTATCGCCTACATTTCGCCTTGGTTCTTTCGAGTGTCTTGAAGACTTCCGAGATATTAGACTTTCTGAGGCCGAACTGTTTCTGGAATGGGAATGTTCAAGATTCATTTTCACTTAGTTTTAGACACGACTGGGAACTCCCGGGAAGATTTCCGCACAAAATGCACCACATATTAACGCTTTTCGGTTATATTTTCGCACTCAGGTTGCTTCTTGAAGTTTCTTGTTTACCTTCCGAATGAACAATCTTGATATTTGCGTCATCTGACCGAAGACTTTCACTTGTTACTCATGTAGGAATTTGATATCACTTTGATGTATCTGCTCACTCCGAAATTATTAATTAAATGTTTACTCATACAGATGATCATAAAACTCTTATCGCTGCACAGTTATGATTGCAATAAAATGATAAAGAAAGCCCGTTTCATTACATCGCTTTAAAAGTATACGAGTACGAGAGATCACAGAGAAAATTGTAAATTGTTGGTCTTTGTCCTGTGCACAAATGTGGTACCTACACTTATTAAATCGCGATCTTACGAAGCTGGGCGGATACACCCGATTGTTCATAAATTTGTTTACTAGGAGTACCGGGTGTACCCGCATTAACAATTTGATATAACTTTATTCAGCTCATTAAGTAAAGTTAATTACTTTACTAAGTGACCGAAGTACCACGAAATAGGATTTGCTCACTCTTCAACTGAAACAGGTCTCAAATCGGCATACCTATCCCTTGTGAAGCATGGGCGGCGACAGAATTTTTTATGTTTTCGTGCCTACACAATGTATAATTTGTTCTTCATGCGATAGTTGAACAGATCCTACAGAATACACATGAAATCATTCAAGACAATATCACTGATATAAGGTGTGTGAATAGCGCTCCTCTCAGAGTCACTGAAACAGAAGTCCAAAAAGCTATTCGGCGCTTCTTAGATACCTTTAAAAAAATTTAGGCAAATCAGTTCGGCTTTGAAACTCCAGGAGGATGTGAAGAAGTTGCTCATGCTGCCCGCATTTTTCTCAATGAGCATCTAGACCCTTCTTCCCAATGTTACCAGAGTCCATTTTACATGAACTTTGGTATGGAGGTTAAATAGGTGCACACCAAGCAGGCCCGGATTACCCATAAGGCCAATCTAATCTAGGCCATGACTTGGGGCGCAGGCTGGAGGGGGCGAAGATTACTAGTAAAAATTGAAGAAAAGTTTTTCTTTCAATATTTTTTTTTAATAATTCAATGGTAAAATCGAAAACACGACGCGCTCTAGACGGAGCAATGACATACGCCCATACCGTCCCCTCTCGGTCCTCTCTTCTACCGCATTTGGTATCATATCAAATCACATGAAATATGCTTCATTGTCTGATTATTATAATTCTTATTGACAAAGTCATTCATGAATAACAAATAAGAAAATCATTATTAGGTACCTACCTATAGATAATATGAAAAAAACAGGTACAATATGAATAATAAATAAAAATGGAATACAATAAGCGGACAAGTGAATAAAATAGAATTATTACATTTTCACCTCCCTGTCAACAACAAACATTGATAAATATAAAAAAAGTACTAGTCCAATCCAATAAAACATATCAAAATTGAATCCTGACTAACTAGGATACGATCACAAAGTTGAACGTCACAACACTAAAAGTTCTCACCGTAGAATTCATATAATGAGTAGAAAACATTCGCCAGAAGAATTTTTTATGGAATTCCTGAATTTTCTTTTGTTGTCTATGTTTTATTCTCGCTAGGTAGCTGATTAAATACATTTTTGCAATTAGAAATTATAGAATTTTTTACTTGTGTCGATGTTGAAATTGTTAATTTTATAATAATAATGAAGATATTTATTCAAAAGGAACACAAGAAAAAACAATTGAACAATGTACGATCTGCGATATAAATACCAAAGGTCTCGATAAGTGTAAAACACTTGTTTCGCGATTAAAAACACAGTATGGAACAATGTATCACAATTATTAAAATAGAACTAGAGATTTGGTGGAGGTGAATCTCAGCTTTTCAGCGGTAACTCATTTCGACCAAATCAGCAAATAGCATGTCGTGTATGTGTTCAATTCTTTTTTAAACACTGGTAAATTGTTGATTTTCTGTAATTGCTGAGGAATGGTGTTGATAGATATAATGGAATGGCAAATCATTCATCCGGATGATA
The DNA here is from genome assembly GCA_958502065.1 of Chrysolina americana. Taxonomy (NCBI): domain Eukaryota; kingdom Metazoa; phylum Arthropoda; class Insecta; order Coleoptera; family Chrysomelidae; genus Chrysolina; species Chrysolina americana. Next base: position 66,549,744 of record OY293413.1, read on the forward strand.
TTCTTGTCAGCTTTGATGTTACCTCCTCATTCACCCAGGTAACCACCAAAGAGGCACTAGTGATAATCGAGAGAAAATATAAACCAGAAGAACATATTATCACCCTAGCAGAAGAACACCTGTTCATTAATGACGACCAACGATACCGACAAATTGAGCCAGATCGACACCAAGAACTTTCAAGTTTTTTCAATAATCTGAATGGAATCCATCCACTGATGAAATTTACGAAAGAGGTAGAAGAAGAATATACTGGGACCTCTACCATAATTAACTTGGTATAGTTAACAGAAATGTCACGGATTTAAGTTCCAACTTAAGTATAAATGGAAGGAAAATGCTCCCCCGCACCCAAAACCTTACCATTGGGATTTCAGTTTCACAAATACAACATCCAATACCTGTACTTTTTTCGTTTGTAGCCTTTTCCGCGGGACTACCATATGACAACGAGCCACATAAACTTTGAACACCGATTTATCTACATAGAATATGACGTTTAATACACGCATAAGTTTCTCCATTATTCCTGGTGATGATAGAGCTTTATGGCCAACATCTGCCGCCAGTGCCCCCTAACCGGAGCCCTGAATCATAACAAATATTTCAGTATTGAAAAATCTGGGATCCTATTTAAAAAAATTGACATCGGTGTCTTGACTCCCTAACGGATACAACTGATGATGACGTAAACAAAAGGACTTTTCTATTTCGAAATCATCTGCATTCACGAAAAATAGATATCCTCTTTCGTTTTGCAGATATTTGCCGTCTTGGTGACCAATATTTTGAGAATTGTTACTAAATTACTTTACGGCTTAGTTTTAAGTAAATCACAATAAAGCATTCCTGATTCTAGTGATAATCCTAGGTACATAAATAGCTGATACGCTCTAAATGATAAAATACTCTGTTCACATTTTTACTCATTCTGAAATAAAAACTATCGATTATATGATTTCAAAGAAAAAAGCCTTCCATACTAGGTTCATAAATATAATACAGTGGGATAATTAATATACTTGCATAAACAATCTATATGGATATATAGCGTTACTGAAGTGGGCTATGAATTATTTTCTGAAATTGATCGTAAAGTGCTTTTACCACCCTCAATAATTCCGTAGAAAACAGTTATTATCAATGAAGTCTAGAAACATTTTAAAATAGTTATAAGTCCATTTTTATGTCGGCGATGGATATCAAAATAGAAAACTTCTCGTTCATTTATGAAACAACTTTGTGGGATGGCTATGTAGTAGGCAATGATGTATCTTTGGAATGGCCCAACTTACATCAATAAAATTCTGTGTATGTATATTTTGTGAGACTACGAAATTTTTTGTTTTGCCGGTGTTGGCCAAATTTCCAATTTCAACTGAATCATCCTATATATTTTCAGATGATCCACTAAAGTTTTTTGTTTTCGATTCAATGATCCATAATTGAAAAAAAAAACAATTTTCATTTTGTGATCAAAACTAAGATAAGTACCCTAAACAAACATAAATACTTAAATGAAAAGTATTAAAGGAGAAGTTTGATATAGTTTCCATTTTTCTATAAACTGATTTCAATTCCAAATGAAAATTCATAACTTTGGTTACAGTTTCCCGCTAGATAAGTTCAATTTCTTCTTTTATTTTCTCTTTTATTTTGTGGTTTGTTCAAATAGAGCCCACTTCTTGAGTTTCCCTATAAGGAATGGTCCAATGGGGTCAATTCTGGAGACAATATGGAAATATCACGAGCATCATATAAATCATGGGAAGGAGTTCCGTCTTGCTGAAACCAAAGCGATATATTCAGGAGATTGAGATTTATTTGATCAATTCTAATTATAAAATTGCCTGATACTGCTCCCCCTCAGTTTAATTCAATTTTGTAAACTGCCCTTAAACACGAAACAACTTTAGCGTGCGGGAAAATTTTTACTGCACTAGTGCGGGATTATTACACCTCTCAAACTGAATTTTCAGTATTGAGCCATCCAAGTTCTTGCAGGGTGACACATATTTATGTGATAATGTCTGCTGAGTTCGCATATCAAACATACTTATGAATTTTTTACTTACTCAAACTGATGCGACGAGCGTCATTGTTGGTGATGGCGGAACCGTTAATTTTCGGAGCTATAAAGTGATATGATCGCTGGCCAATAGCTCTTTTCATTTGCGGAATTAAATGGTGATATCTCTGTCGAGTGTGGTGGGAATAACTGGGAAAGTTAAACTTTTTGTTACTGAAGTACCTTATGTTTATATTATAATAAAACATTTGACTTATATCAAAGACACTGTCTTCGCAAAATAATGTATTCGATGGATATTTGAACTCTTTAAACATAGTAAGTTTGAGGAATTTTGTTTGTAAATTTTCCAAAGGGCGGAGATGTGTTTTTAGTGCTCCTCCCCAGCTTATAATACCATATCGAAGATGACTTTCCACCAAAGCGTGGTACTGCACTTTTAGTTGGGGAAATGGTAGTATATCTCTCCGATATTTGAATTTAAATATTATGAAACGTAATTTCTTACAGATATAATTGATATGTGCATCCCATTTGAGGTGAGTATCAATAATTAATCCAAGGTATTCAACTTTCTTCTCGGGTAGAATGACATGCTATTGTCCAAGTGTTTCAACTGTGAGACTATTGAAGGATGGCGTGTTGAACTTACAGTTAGCAGCATATGCTCTAGCCAGTTCTTTATCAAAGGGAGATCAGACTCTACAGTAACCTTCAAGTCCTGTCAGGTTTTTGCCTTATAAAATATCGCAGTATCATCAGCAAATCCAAGAATTTCTCCCTGGCTCTTGATTTAATTTGATGTTTAGTGTTTGTCTAGTGTTATAATGGGTTGTCGTATAAATTTCGTTTCTTAATTTACTGTGAATGAGACAGAATGCTTCTAAAATAAAAATGCACAATAGTGGTAAAAAATAATTCTAGAATTTAGCCCTGCCCATATATCTAACTGATCTTTCTTTAAGTTTTGATCTTTTTTACGTTTCCTTCCTATAGTCTCAATGAGTCATTTGAATATGTTTACTGTCAATCCAATGCATAGAGTATAGGGTTCGTTCGAGTTGGCACATGAGAAGGCAGAATGTGTGAATAATGAAGGAGACTCAAAAATGTATTAACTATAGTTCCTCGTATATAGAATATTGTAGAACAATATCCATTTTTGCCACGAAGTCATCTTTGATTTTGTCACGAATTGTTTCCTTCATTTTATCCATTTCTGCTTCAACTTCATCTTTGATTTTTCCTACGTCTATGTATCTATTATTTTCATTAAACGATTCGCCACACCACAAAGATCTCTTTTCAATCCTTCTGAGTTTTTTATGAGCTTCTCCTGGAGTTCTTCTTTCAAACTATTCAAATTGCTAGAAGCAGTTGTTCCAATCTATTCAATATTTTTGTAGTTCATATTCCAAACTCACCGAATTTTCTAGAATCTTGTTCTCCAGACTCTTCAATTTTTTTTGAAGTTCCTTTTTCAAACTATTCGAATTTTCTAGAAATGTATCTTCCAGACTAACCGAGGTGTGTTGGAGCTCTTCTTTCAGGGATTTAGTAGATTCTTTTAGTTCATTCATTATCGAACTCGGTCCAATTCCCTAAACTTCGAATAAAAAGGTTCCAGGGTCTTCTCCTTCATCATTCAGTCCTTTTGCGAGTATTTTATGGAGTAACGCCTTCTCTCTGGTTGTTTTTAACTCTCTTTCCTCTAGCTCTTGCTTCAATTCACCGACGTTCAGATCAACCAGGCGAACTCTTCTCGAAAATATTTTGCCTTTTAGGGTCTTTGATAAAGAAATTAGTCCATTTCACACAAAAAGTCTTCAGTTTATTGTCCCGTAATTTAAAAAATGGCGCCTTCGCGAACACTTACTCGTTCAACGGGTCACTAGTCTATTTTGAGCGACAAAAGTATATCAGTTTTTTTATGTAGCACGAGACAGTCTCCGTGCTTCTTCTTATTCATTTCAAAAACCCTATTTCTGACACCTATGTAGTAAAAATGCACTCAACCATAATATGCTACTTTATTTCAACTTGTTAACCATAACTTATCATTTATTTTATACATTTTCAATAATCACTGTTGCCATGGCTAAACTCTGTATATTTGCGAACTTTGTACTAACCGACTTGTCCACTAATATTGAGCATCAGGCTTATATATCAGTGTAGAGTTATTTTCGAAGACTCTCGTATATTCCTTATTGTTCCGCTCGCGTCCAGATGGAGACATCTAGAACAATAGGGAAATCTGAGGAACCGGCATGTGATGATGTCATGAGTTGTAAAGAAGCCAAGCTGGATTATCCAAACATAAGCGGTCAGGTTCGTAAAACAGGTCTGGCTCCTACACTTTAAAATATAAAGCCAATTTTAACAAGCTAGGCAGCAGAACTACCCAAATTATTGCTCAACATCATTTCTTTATTATCGTCTTTTTATCAACAAGAAAAGCGATTATTGGATCTATCCATGTTACATTACAAGTATATGATGTTTGTTTGACGATAGCTGAAAATTACATTCCACACTCCCCAGACCTTCCTCCGTAGGGAGTACTTTCAAATTTTGATCTAGGGCATAAATACGTCGTAATCCGGCCCTGGCAACAAGGAAATCCATTAAGACCAGCTCTTTCTTGGCTAACTTTAGATGATTTGGCGAAATCAATCAAAACGGATTTTAGTTGTTGGTATCTCGATGATGATTCTATTGGGGGTGATAGAGATATTGTTCTTCAAGAATTTCAAAAAATCATTGCCCCGAATCAAAGAAAATTGGTCCTTAAATTTTTAACAATTGCAAACTCATCAATTTGTATAGATATTGGGCAATTTGAGACTATTACTCCAAGAATCAAATTTTCACAACGAAAGTACTAGACTTATATACATACTTATTCAGATGCAGTCCAACTGGGCTTTGTCAAAAAGAACTTCAATAAAGGAACTAAGCGACTCTTTCAGTAAACTATGGCGGTTTATGCATCGGACTGGCTCTTTCTCTCCCACTGACAGCCTTTCTTACTCCTTACAATATAACCTCATTTCTACCAGACTATTTATCTGAAATATCCGATGTCCACTATCTGGATGGCGAACAGAACTGGACTTCTCAAACGAGAAAGGTAACGCTTCCTGAGAATGTGAAATCTCAAAAAGCCCGGCATTTGCTACTCATCGATTCAGTATACAAACAACTCTTTGAGTAGGCTCCGGAATCTAACTTTGAAAAGGCTCGTCTCAAGACTGTTAGTTTAAAAGAAGCGGGAGCTTGGCCTAATGCCCTTTGAGAAGCTTGTCTGGGTACTTCATTCGATGATCAATCATTCAGGATTGCAGTTGGCATTCGTTGTTTTTTGAGACATCTTGCTGTAAATGACTCATTAGCGGGCTCTCACAATTGCAGAAATTCCGTCAATATGAGAACTAGATGGGAAATGAGAGACGATTGGAAATATTCAGATGGAATGACCCTTATACCATGGAAGATTGAAAATCCTTTGGTTTGGGATTTCATCGCAGTGGACATAGTAACAGCATCCCATCTCATAGTGACCTCTAATCAATAGAGATTTTCGTCAATACTACAGTACTGAAGAGTTTTATTCGTTTTATCTAGTTATCATTGAAAGAAACAGAGTATTCGGATTACATGCCCAAGAATTTTTAGAAAAGTTTGAAAAAAGAATAAACATAGTTATTTATGATCCAAATTCCTACGCCTCCTTGATTCAATGTATTATAAGCATCGCAATTCGAATAGGAAACGCCGTGTCAGTTATGGGTATACTCTCCACTTCCCAAAAACTGGATAACATCTTTATATAGCTTCGAGAGTCATCTAACCTATAACAGGATCATTTTCTTGAAGACAAATTACGCAGAACGATCTATCACCTTATCTAAAACTCTCAAGTTCTGCAATACATTTTTCCAATTCAGTGCCCTGCAGTAGTATATCACGAGTTTTTTATCAAACCGCTCCAGTAATATAAGGCAGCCTGCACACTAAGCAACTATGACCGACCGTCCGCGACCGTCCAACTACAACCAAAATTTCCAACACGCGTATTCTTATTGGACAACTCACACTAAAAATGATCGTCTTCGACCGGTTTCCAAAGACCATGCTTGAAATTCCAATCTGCTAAAAATTTTGGTCGATCAGTGGAGCTTGAAAGTTTTTATTGATTCCTTTCAATTTTTGGTCGTTGCTGGACGGTCGGTTATGGTACAACCAAATTATTTGGGTTATTGGTTTGGATAATAGCAATACTTGCTTTATGAACACTATAATCCAGTGTTTATCTTACGAATCAAGGTTGATGGAGTGTTTGAAATAATATGCCTACTTGAGAGATATACACACGAATTTCTCTGATATGGAAGGATCATGGCTTTTTTGTGGGGTTATCAACAAACTATAGACAGGCGATTCGCCAAATTGAGTTATTGACTCCGTCTCATTTGAAAAGTCGAATTCAAAGATTCGCTCCCAGATGTATGGGTTGCGTCCAGCAAGATGCTCAGGAGTTTCTGAGATCCTTGCAGGAAGGTCTATATTGTTGTAGATTATATCGAAACGCAGTATTGTGAAAATAACTGGCCAAAAACGAATAACTTTAATAACTTTGGGAATACAAGATGACAGTGAAATTATATATAACATAACAGCACTAATTTATATATCAACATGTAAATATGGTAACACGAAGTAGAAACAAATATACTGGGTATGAACTAGAAAATGATTGCATTTTATTCAAAATTCAACACTCCACCACGAACTAAAATGTGATCAGTATTTCAAAACACCCAGTTGATTTCTCAACTTTTCAAAACGTGTTCTGCTGTGGTTTGGTTAGTATATCTGCTATCTGGTTCTCTCCTGCGATATGTTGTACTCGGAAAACTCCCTCTTTCACCTTTCCCCTGATGAAATGGTAACGAACGTCTATGTGCTTAGAGCGTTTGTGAAATTCTGGATTGTGTATTAATTTCATAGCACTAGCATTATCAATCCATAAAATTGGAGTAGAAATTTCACAAGCAAAAGTTTCTCTCATGGGACGACATAACCAAGATATTTCCTTGTTATTTCTCCTTGATTCATTTTGCATATGAATCCAGAAGTTGATTCACGTGTAGATGAATCACCTGCATAATTCAAATCACTGTAGGCTTGAAGAGAACATCCATCAGGCTCATAAACAATGCCATAGTCTAAGGTACCTCGAAGGTACTTGAATATTCTCTTAACAATTTCCCAGTGTTGATGTTTCAGTTTTGAAACAGCTTGTGATACAAAATGAACTGCAAAACTCGAGTGGCAACCGATAAATACATTAAGCTTCCAACAGTCGAAACTTTCATTCACTTGACATTTCTCAATTGAAGTTCCAACAGGATTGGAATCATACATGTTGAATTTTTGTAGAATTTTCTTCACATAAGTCTCCTGGCCTATGACAATTTGGCCATTTGGTGACTTTCTTAGTTCAATTCCAAGATATCTTCTCATCGAACATATCGTGACTTGGAATTCTTCCTTCGATTTCTCGAGGAATTCTTGATTTACGTTAATATCAGCTCCCTCAACCAATCCATCATCCACATACAGCACAACCATAAGTTTATTGGGATGATTTCTAATGAACAAACATGCATCTGATGAAGTCTGTTGTAATCCACACTTTTTGAGAAATTCAGTAAACCTTCTATTCCAACAGTGTAGAGCTTGTTTCAGGCCATACAAACTACGCCGCAATTTACATACTTTCTTAGTTCCGTCCTGGTAGCTCTTTGGTTGCTCCATGAAAATTTCCTCATCCAGCGAACCATACAAAAAAGCCGTCTTCCCGTCAAATTTTGACAGATGCAAATTTTCAGTCGCAGAAACTGACAAAATTGTTCATATTGTATCAAATCTTGCAATTGGCGCAAAAGTTTCGTCAAAATTGATTCCGGCTTCCTGAGAAAATCCTTTTGCCACCAATCGAGCCTCGTAACGAATTTCTCCAAGCTGATTTTCTTTGATTGTGAAACCCCAGCGATTTTTGATGATTTTTCTTCCAGGGGGTGGGTTGATAATCTCCCAGGTATGATTGTCAGCCAGTGATTGTATTTCTTCATCCATCGCATGTTTCCACATTTCGGCATCAGAGGATGAAAGAGCTTCTTCGACAGTATTTGGTTCATTTACAATGAGCATTGCAAAAGCATCAAAGCGATCGGGTCTTTGGAGTTTTGTTCGATCTCTTTTGATTGAATCAGATGAAAAATTTTCATCTGATTCAGAACTGATTCGAGATCTTGGATCATCCACCATATCTGGACAACTGTTTTGCAAAACTGGAAGATCACTTTACAGTTCTATCAAAAATTTCAATACTTTATTTGTCAGTAACTTTATTTTTGAAAACGACGTCCCGACTCAAAACAAAATTATTTTTATGAGGAATCCAAACTCTGTATTCATCCTTATTTCCACAGTAACCCACTACACATCCTTTCTCACTCTTTTTCTCCCATTTTGAATGTATCTGTTTCGGAATGTGAACAAAACATTCAGTTCCAAAAATTTTTAATTGGGTTATTGGAGCCTGCCTGCTCTCCAGACCAAAGCATGACAGGAGTAGTACCTTCTATTGACGTGGGACCAGTTATATTCAATACATAGGCCACAGTATTCACTGCTTCTGCCCATAGATTTTCAGGAAGGTTCTTTGCGTGTAATAGCGTTCGTGCAAGTTCTACGAGTGTTCGATTTTCCCTTTCAGCGGCACCGTTCTGCTCAGGAGTGTAAGGCATCGTTATTCTATGGTAGATACCATTTTTAGTGACTATTTTCATGATATTCCTGTTATCAAATTCCCTGCCACTGTCCGTCAATAACTTTTTCACTGTATGACTAGCTACCTTAGCTTCGCACAATAAAGCTTCTAGTTTTTCTTTCACCTCAGATTTTTCTTTTATGAAGTAAACACAGCGAAACATACTGAAATCGTCCTTGAATACTACGAAATAACGTGAACCACCAATAGATTTCGTCGGCATAGGGCCGCACACATCAGCGTGTATGAGCTCTCCAGGCTTTTGAGCTCTATTCACTCTTTGACCAAAACTCAAACGATGTTGCTTGCCAAACATACAAGCATCACAAAAATCCTTGTCGACGGTCACAGCAATTCCATTTTTCTGAAGAAATTTATGCATGTGAGATTTGTTCTGATGACAGAGACGTTCATGCCAAACTTGTATGTATCATTGGCTGCTATCTGAACTTCTGTGGTGACATGAGGAACAATCACTCGAATATGCATGAGATATAGTCCATTCTCTCGTGCTCATGTTGCTGCAATTTTATCCCGCTTCAAAATGTTACAGAGATTTTTCTCCAAACTTGAAGTCATACCTTTGTCAATCATACAGAAGGTATCGAGAAAAGATTTCTTCCAACTTCAGGTACAAACCAGACATCTTGAAGATAATTTTGGATCCATTTTCCACTAACAAACATTTCAACATTGATATTGCCTGTGCCAAGTGCTTTCATGGTTTGACCATTTCCCACTATTAATGATTGAGGACATGGAAAGTTTTCAAAAGTTGAAAACCAACTTCTATGCATGGTCATATGCTGAGTAGCACCAGAGTCTGCAATCCAAATATCTTTGGAATGTAAGTTCAGCAGAAAGCTGTCAGAAACAAAAGCAGAACCTTGAGTTGAACTAGCTTTGTCATTTCGCTTCACTTTTCTAGTACAGTCTTTCTTCAGATGGCCTTTGAGTCCACAACAGTAGCACTTGATAAAAAACTTTTTCTTCTTGTTATCATTCTTGTTGGAAAAAAGTGTTTCTGACGAAGACTTTTCGAGAAAATCCTTTGAGGCTACAAATGCTGTTTTACCAGATATGTCGTTGCTTTCTTCACGTCCCTGGAGTCGCATTTCCACAGTGCATAATCTTTCTCGCAGCAACTGAATGGTTCTTTGTTGCTTGGGCACCGACTCCCAAGCATTCATAAATTCAAAGTACTCTTGTGGCAAAGTATTGAGCACTCTATTCATGAAGAAAGATTCGGGCATTTTAACTTTGTCCTCTTTCCAAGTCTCATCTTGGAGTTCTAACCGAAATTTTTCCAGTTTGGCCATGTGTTTTGCTACACTTTAGAGGGGATCTTTTTCTTTGATTCCGAAGAACTGATTGAAGAATCTGTCTTGTCTTTGTTCTGTTCTTTGCTCAAAGACACTCAGGAGTTTATCCCACATCTCCTTTGAACTGGTACACATATTGATCAGCTGCCTAACTTGTGAACTTAGACTGGAAACAATTAGATTCTGTGCAGTATACTCTATTCTGTTCACAGATTGCAATAAACTTTTATACGCTGTCTTCACTGCTTCTCCATCTGACTCTGCCGGTTCCTTGGGGGTTTCAAGTAAAAACTAATAACAGCATCCCATGCATTGTGTGCTCGAAGCTGTATGGTGATTTGAAATTTCCAATCTATCCAATGAGATTGACCTTCCAGTTTTTCAATCAGCACTTTCAGAACTCAAGAGTGCTCGAAGAAAAACAAAACCTCTGATGACTTCAACTGCAATCAGTGTCAAAGCCAAAACGGAAACTATACCAGCAACTCGATGACTTACTACAGGTCACCCAAAAAATCAAAATAATACTTCGCTTGAAATTGCCTGCCGTATTTCCACTATTGTTCTGGGCCCATAACCTGTTGTAGATTATATCAAAACGCAGTATTGTGAAAATAACTGGCCAAAAATTAATAACTTTGGGAATACAAGATGCATAGACAAGATGACAAGATGACAGTAAAAATATACAGTGTGTCCCAGCTAAAACTTGTCACCCCCCTAATATCCGAACTCATGAAAAAAATGGAAAATCGCTCAGACCCGTCGATTTGTATTCCAAGGGGGAACACTTTCACCAAATACACCATCATTGTGTTGTCAACCCCCTCAACCCCAGCACCCCCTACTTCAGAATTTTCAATGGGACTACTATACTTGTGATACATCATTTTGAAGGGAATTCAATCCCAAATGCATCGGTGTACTGAAATTGAGGATCGATCAAGTGTTGTTGAAGTTTTCATGAAAACTAATTTTTTCCAGATATTTTTATTTTTCATCAGCTAACATGTTATCATCGTATGAAAGGTTCAAAATATGAACCATTCAGTTCCATACAGAAGTATAAGCGATCTTCGAAATTTCGTCGCACATTGCTCAACATTTCTGTCACTGCACGACACTCCACAACAATTCTCCTGCGTAGATCATCAAGAGAAGTTGGCTGGGTAATATAAACTTTGGATTTCAAATGACCCCATAAAAAGAAGTCTAATGGTGATAAATCAGGAGATCTAGCCGGCCATTGGTCCTCGCCTTCCAATCCATCGCCCTGTGAAATTGTCATCTAAAAATTGACGTACAGGTGCAACAAAATGTGGAGGAGCTCCATCTTGTTGAAAGGTGAGCTGACCGTCAAGTAACCTATCATCGTCTTCAAGTAACTGAGTGATTCTGGGGTTCACAGTTGTATCAAGAAGTTCAAGATACGTTTGTCCGTTGAGGTTACCATCAATAAAATATGGACCTACAATATGGTCTCCCAGAATACCAGCCCAAACATTCAATTTCTGGGGAGTTTGTGAATGAGTTTCCCTGTACCAATGGGGATTTACGTCACTTCAGTATCTGCAGTTGTGCCTGTTCACATGTCCATTTAAATAAAAAGAAGATTCGTCAGAAAAGCACACATTGTAGAGGTAATTATTATCACCAATCAATAATTGACTCATGATTTCACAAAACTCTGTACGTCTGTCAGGATCATCTTCATTTAATTCTTGTACATTCTGAATTTTATAAGGATGGAATTTTGCGTCTTTCAGAATTCGATGTACGCTGCTTTTCGAAACTCCAGAAATAGTCTCAAGTTGTCTTAACGATTGAATGTTGTCCATCACTGCATGTCCTACAACTGCAACAGCGTCCCCTTCATTTCTCATAGGCTTCTCTCGTTATGTTTTTTATTCAGCACTGATCCCGACTCCAAGAACTTATTCATCAATTGAAGCACGTACTGATATGATGTGGTGTTTTTTGGATGACTTTCATTGAAACTTCGAGCCGTAGCTCTATTCTAGCACATCGTCCATTTTCAAAATACGCAGCTACAATGGATATTCTCTCTTGTACAGTATAAACCATTTTCGAATGTTTTCAGCTTGTTGAATGCAGTGATTCGAATACATCAATTACCAAGGCATAAACAAAGATATGCGTATACAAAAACACATGAGGGCAATTTTTTTTTCATAAAAACGTCTGTCTCACCTTCGAAACTATTATTTCTGACAGCATATTATTTTTCAATACAGTGGCGTACCCACAGTGAACCTTTCTTACGACGCTAACATTTGAGGTGATGAAAAATTAAAATATCTGGATAAAACTTAGTTTTCATGAAAACTTCAACAACACTTGATCGATCCTCAATTTCAGTACACCGATGTATTTGGGATTGAATTCCCTTCAAAATGATGTATCACAAGTATAGTAGTACCATTGAAAATTCTGAAGTAGGGGGTGCTGGGGTTGAGGGGGTTGACAACACAATGATGGTGTATTTGGTGAAAGTGTTCCCCCTTGAAATAAAAATCGACGGGTCTGAGCGATTTTCAATTTTTTTCATGAGTTCGAATATTAGGTGGGTGACAAGTTTTAGCTGGGACACACTGTATATAACATAAGACAGCACTAATATATCACCATGGTGTCAGTCGAGAGTTGGCTTTCGACGTGAGCAGACGTGTGTGAGAAGGGGCGTTTCTTTGTGTAATTTCGCTGTATAGCTATTCAAGTGCTTTGAGGTTAGATTTTTGGCCAACGTGGCAAAATCAAAGCAAATTCAAATGGAGTTGAAGAAAGGGGGAGTGGCCTCAAGTTATCTGGGTCCTCAGCTCGGTACTGGGGATTGTTTAAGTGTGACGAGTTTCAGGGTGAGTAGGCCTTGTTTTAAACAGTGTACGTTCGAAAATATCATTTGAGTGTGTAATGTCCGACCAACTTGGTCAATTCCTGGAGAATGCTTCAAAATCTGATTTACTTCAGATTTTGAAGCATATCATTGTGAGATTCGGCGTCGGGCCGGAAGACGTGGCTAAATTAGTCAAAGATGACGATGATATTTCATCATTCAATCCTAGTCTTGGCGAAGATTTTCCACGCCTTCCGGCCCCCAGGGTCGAAGGTGCCGGGTCTGTCATCAGGCCCAAGCGAGTTTGCATCCGCAAGGGGTCGGGTGCCAGGTCCGTCACCTCTGACACCACGGTGTCAGCGAGTGACAGCGCCGAGTCCCACGATGATGTAGCTGGGAATGCCAGCGCTGGAGCGCAAGCTGCGAAGGGCGCAAATGTGGAGAGCAACGAAGACGACGATATGCAGGTGGACGGTGCCGTAGGCACCGGCGGGCAGAACATCGCCCCCACCGCTGCTGAACAACAGGCAAACAAGGCACCTGTCAGCCAAGGCAAATGCAAGGCCCGAAAGAGGCCCGCTGTCGTTCCAGCCGAAAATGATGATGAAGTTCGAACTGTCATCGGTGCGGATGAAGCTGAGGCTGGACCCAGCAGTGGAAGTGCTAGGAGGAGCACCGCGCCGAGCAATTCCTCCCATCACCATCCGTAAGAAGGATTGCTGGGTAGAAGTCAACAGGAAATGTATTCAGCATAAAATTTCATTTACGAAAGCCGTCAATGTGCAGGACGGAATCAGGGTGCAGCCAGCCACCTTGCAAGATTATCGAGAACTATCACACGTGTTGATAAGCGGCAAAGTTCCGCATCACACCTATAGCTTTCCTGAGGATAAACCCCTCAGGGTCATCCTTAGGGGTGTACCGGAGTTTATCTCCAGTAAAGATATAGGTATGGCAGAGGAAAAAGGGGCGGATATAGTATGTTTACAGGAACCGTGGCAGAGAGAGGGGAACTGGGAAGGGTGGCATAAACATGACGGGGGTAAAGGTACCAAGGTCAGAACATGGATAAGGACAAAGATAGACAGCTCTGCCCTCATGGCAGTGAGGAGCATAAATGGGGTCGGAGTGATATTAAGGATGCAAGATGGGCAGGATGTCAAGATAATGAATGTGTATGAGGAACCTGGAAGGAGGAGGAATGATGAATGGAAAAAGGTGAGAAGGAATTTTGATAAATGGGCAGGCGGGAAGATCATCCTAGGGGACTTCAACGCCAAGCATGTCGCATGGGGAGGAATGGTGACGGATGAAAGAGGAGAGGATATACTGGACTGGATAGTGGAGAAGGGTTATCAGATTGAGAATGATGCGAACAGCCTGGCGACGTTCTCTAGTGGAAGAGGCGAGAGCTGGATTGACCTAACCATTTGCAGCAAGAGCTGGGTGAGAGACTGGGAGGTAAGCGAGGATGAGTCACTGAGCGATCATCGAGTGATACGTTTCCTAATAGCCGGAGAGCCGACAACGCGAAAAAGGACATTTTTGAATGTGGGAAGGACAAATTGGGCCGTGGTGGAGGAGATACTCTCGACATATGATATGGGGAAAATAGATAGCAGTGAGGAGGTAGAAGCAGAAGCGGGGAAACTCCAGTCCTTGATTGTTCGGGCGTGTCGCAAGGCAATACCCAGGAGTACAAAAGAGGAGCAAGAGGAGAGAGAATGGTGGAATGATGAGTTGGGTAGGATGAGAAGAAGAGTGAGGAAACTCAGGAGGGAGTACCAGGAAGAAAGAATAGAGGATGAAAGAATCAGAAAACAGGGTATATTTAGGAGAGAGAGGAATGAGTACAAGAGGGGGATTGCAAGGGCAAGAATCGAGTGGCTGAAAGAAAGGGTCGAGAGGTTGCAAACGGAGAAACCGTGGAACAGAGTGTTTGGGCTCCTGAGGAAAGAAAGGGCAGAGGAAATACCGGGCACGGCTAAAAGGGAGGATGGCACATACACCGAGGGGAAGCACGAAACCAGCAGATACCTGCTGGACAAGTACTTCCCGAACGATGACAGGGGAAAAGACACCATGGGTAGACGCTGCATTAGGGAGGACGGAGATGAAGGATGGGGACCGGAGCAGCCCAACTTCACGGTGAGGGAGGTACAAGAGGTAATGGAAGGATTAAAAGACAACAAAGCGACGGGAACAGACGGCATACCTAATGAGGTGATGAAACACGTGGCGAACCTAATAAGCGAAGATCTTACGGATATACTCAACGCATGCCTTAGGCTGAGGTATTTCCCTGCAGTATGGAAGGTGATGAAGGTTGTGTGGATTCCTAAGAAGGATAGTAGCCTAAGGCCGATCAGCTTGCTGACCGCGTTAGGGCGAACTTTCGACCGGCTTCTCAGCGGAAGAGTACAGGTGTGGTGTGAAAGAGGACAGAAGTTCTCGCCCTGCCAATTTGGCTTCAGGGCGGGATTGGACACATCGACTGCTGTTGAGAATATGGTGGAGAGAATAAAGAGAAGTAAGAACGAGGGTATGCATAGCATGGTGATGGCGCTGGATTTGTCGAACGCTTTCAACACGGCATGGGGACCTGCGATAGGATGGAATATGAGGAAGATGGGGCTACCGGAGAACATTGGCAAGTTGTGCATGGAATTTGTAGGCGAAAGAAGAGTCAAGAGTGGAGGCGTGGAAGCAATCGTGGACAGGGGGTGCCCGCAGGGATCCAGCCTGGGACCCACGCTATGGCTTATTGTCATGGAAGCGTGGTTCGAGAGGATGAGGGCAGTAAACGAAAAGGAATATGACAGGATAAATGAAGGGGTGCCAGTAGCGCACAGAGTAAGTAGTGGGACGAAGGTGTGGGCCCAGGCCTACGCCGACGACCAACTGATAGTGGTGGTTGGCCCGTCGGTAAAGAAAATAGAAAGGATGTGGAAGGAGGTGTGGAAAGAATGTCAAGAATGGGAGGATGAAATGTGGCTGAGGTATAACGAAAACAAGACCGAATGCATGTTTGTCCCGACCAGGAAACTGGACAAGGAACCGGTGGTTAGGGTGAGAGAGCAACGGATTGAGTGCGGCGGTAACATCACATACTTGGGCATGATAGTAGACAAGGGCCTACTGTACATTGATCATCTTAAGGAGGTAAGAAGGAGAACGGCTATAGTTGCAGGAAAACTAAGAAGATGGACGGGCCGTGACGTAAGGCTAAGGAGAGGATGTGTCAGACTGATTTTCGAAAGAGTGGTTAAGCCGGCGGTGATGTATGGCGTCCAAGTGTGGGGAGCAAGAGCGAAGGACTCTAGGGTGATCAGACAATTGGGGGCGATACAGAGACCGTTTACGCTATCGGCCAGCGGGGCATATAGAACGGCGCCGTCAGCCGCGTTATGCGTGCTGACTGGGATGGCGCCTCTATACATAGAGGCAGCATCGAGGTATGAAGAATGGAAGGCACACGGAAAAGAAAAAGTAAGAGGACGGATAAACGGGTGCGACAGAATATACCCATGGATGATCGGAACAATTCTGGAGAACCGAGAAGGGCTAAAAGAGGTATTTGTGGACGCGGTTAAGAGAGAGGATGGACGAGTGGGTATAGGATGGGCGCATAAGGAGGGGAGCGAGTGGAGAATGGGTCGGGAAAGAATCAGTGAGCTGGGAAGCGTACAGGAAGCCGAAATGGTGGCTATAGGTAAAGGGGTACTGATGGGTGGAGAGATGGACATAAGAATAATAAGTGACTCGCCTGGAGCAGTGGAGACCATTAGGAATGCGAGATCGAAGAGCAAAAGGGCAGCTCGTATTAGGAGAATGCTTGAAAACAGAAGGATAGCGGGATTGGTGACGGAAATTGAGTGGAGGAAAGGGCATGTTAGGGAGAATGAGGGTAACAGAAGAGCAGATGAAGAGAGTAGAAGAGGTGCGGAACTGCAAGAGATCACATGGCAAATAGACTTGGGACATAGCAGAATGGAGGAGAGGGAAAGGATTAGGAGAATGGTGATGGAAAAATGGCAGGGTGAATGGGACAGCGGCAGGACCGGCAGAAGCGTACATGGTATGTGCAACAGGGTAGGGATGGGGTGTATACCATTAGCAAAGAAGGCAGTGCAACTGGTCACAGGGCATGGGAACTTTCGGGGTTACCTGGCAAGGTTCGGAATTGCACAAGAGACCCCATGCCAGTGTGGAACTGGCGGGACTGACACGGCGGAGCACATCAGGAACGATTGCATGCGGAGAGAAAGGGTAGAATGGAGAAGGAGGATCGAGGAAGAGGAGGATAGACTTGGAGCGTTACAGCTAAGGGATACGAATGGTGTGAAGGATGAATGGGTAAGGATATTGAATGAATGGGCGGGGGCTGTGGTCGAGGATGAAGAAGTATGAGAACCAACATAGTGTCAATGCGACGGTAATAGTGGCCTGGCTTCGGGATAAACGAGCGACGAAAGTAAATCGGGAGAGCAGGCGCTCGGATAGAATAAGACTGCCGACCAGGGAGGGCGCTGTTTGAATGTGGAGGATGAGCGGAATAAAGAAGGAAGGATCTTCCCCGCTGATTGCCCGCCCGGTATTCGGTGGGTCATGACCCAACGGTGGTGGGGAGGTGTGGCGGGGCGGAGGAGCGAGGGATATCGTGACGTGGACGTTGGAATGGGATGTAGGTGCAGCTTTATGGCCTAACGGCTTGGCAAGTGCAGCACACCTGGGGTGGTTTTAGTCAGTAAGAGTCTGACACTACTGATACGCGATGGACACCGAGCGATCAGAGTCCATGAGGATTTCCACCCCACTGAAAAAAAAAAAAAAAAAAAAGTAAAGATATAGAGGAAGATTTGTTGGGGAGGGGTTTTAATCCCGAAACTGTGGCACGCCTGTACAACAGGATCAAGAAACCGTTGCCCCTAGTTCTGGTACTCGTGCCGAAACCTGAAAGGGACATCTATCAGATAAGTGACATCCTTAGTGTCAAGATTTCGGCAGAGCCTCAGAAACCCAGGGGCGCAGTTGGTCAGTGCCATAAGTGCCAACGTTTCGGTCACGCGCAGAGGAACTGCATGGCGATTCCTGTGTGCGTGAAGTGCGCTGGTAAGCATCTCAGTCAGGAGTGCACCAAACCGTGCGCTGAGAAGGCCAAGTGCGCAAACTGTGGAGGCTCCCACACGGCCAGCTACAGGGGATGCCAAAACTTCCCTAGGCCCCGAAGCGGCAACGCCAAGGGCACGAGGAGGGGAGCACCCTCCACTGCCGGAAAGGCAACAAGTGCGAAGACTGGCTCTCGCCCAGCAGCCATAGTTGCAGGTTCCGGCACTGTCCGTGCTGGAGTCTCTTATTCAGGTGCCACGAAAACCAGCCCCTCCACGATAAATACGAGAGGTCCGGACGACTTTTTCGCCGCCCTCGATAAGATGAAATCACTCTCCATGCAGTTTCCGGCCTTACAGCAGATGTTTGTGCCAAATCGGGCCGTGTTTTCGAGGACTAATTAATGGCTGTGCATCATAATAGGCCCAGCTCCTTGAAGATCGTCTTTTGGAACTGCAATGGTCTCAAAGACAAGAAATGGGATCTTGAAGATTTCATGGTGCGACATAATGTTGACCTCGTGCTCCTTCAAGAGACCCATCTTGACAATGGGGTCATTGCAGTCCCAAACTATCGAGTTTTCCGAGAGGACCGTATTGGGCGACGTGGAGGAGGCGTGGCTGTTCTAGCCAAGCGCTCTCTTCGGGTCGCACAATGCGGCATTGATGGTAACCGAATCCACGGCACGGAAGTGGTCGGTGTTGAAGTTGAAACGAGTAGGGGCGCCCTTAGGGTGATCTCTGCTTATAACCCTCCGAACAATCCAATACAGGAAAATACGCTGGATTCTCTGCTGATGGAATCCAACACTCCGACGATCGTCGCAGGCGATTTCAACGCCAAACACACGTCATGGAGCCGGGTGTCAAACCGCAATGGGATGGCGCTCTGGGCACACATGGACAGGCGTGACTATCATGTGGTTAGTCCTGGTGAGCCCACACACTATGGTCGCTTCAGACCGGACGTACTTGACATCGCGCTGGTCAGGATTTATCCCCTTTCTGAGCTGAGTTCGGATCATAATCCAGTCGTATTATGGCTGGGCGATGATCCTATCCCCCAAGGAAGTTGGCTGCGGAAGTCGACGAACTGGGAAGCGTTCACGGCAAATCTCGCGGAGGCACACGTCGTGCCTGAGATACTCCATACTTCTGCCGAGTTGGACGTCGCAGCAATACACTTCGAGAACACTATGAATGCCGCATTTGAGGCCGCCACAACCAGTGAGCGGAGTCCTCTGAAGTCCTACAATGAGTTCCCGATGAGGATTAAACTCCTCATTCGGGAACGTAACCGTTTGCGTCGGATCTTTCAGAGGACTCCCGGACAATCAGGTCACCTCGATCAAGAACCTGATAAACAACTCTCTGCGACTTAGGCACTTCCCCAGCAGGTGGAAACATGCCATCGTTGTCATGATTCCGAAGGTTGGTCCCGCAGAACCATCGTCCCATTAGCCTTCTTAGCTCGGTGGCGAAACTGGCGGAACGCGTCGTATTGATGAAGTCATTGACAGAAACATCCTCCCTAATGAACAATTCGGTTTCAGACCTCAGCACTCGACAGAGCTACAGGCTACAGTCTGCAATAGACGGCCTTGAGCAATGGTTCCTGGACTGGAAGATACGAGTCAACCCTGCGAAGACGCAGCTAATCTCCTTGGGGAGGAGACGAACCTACCCAGAAAGGAGGGTGACAATCTCGGGAAGGGAGATTGACTGGCTACCGCGGGTCAAGTATCTTGGTCTGATGTTTGACCGTGGACTCACCTGGAAGCCACATATCGACGAATTGAGAGCCTAATTGCACGCCAGATTGTGTTCACTTTACCCGCTCCTTTACAGGAGGAGTAAACTCAGTTTGAGGAACAAATTGCTTCTATACAATTCGATGGTCAAGCCTGTGATGATGTATGCCTCAGCCGCCTGGGGTCAAGCCGCCCCCACCCATATACAAACCCTGGAACGGGTCCAGAGCAAATACCTGCGGATGATAGTTGATGCTCCGTGGTTTGTGCGTAACGTGCGAATCCGCGACGATCTGAGACTGCCTTCCATTCAGCAGTCTATCCGTGAGCGTAATCATCGTGTATTGGATTGTGCGGAAGCGCATGAAAATCCGCTAATACGGGTAGCAGTAGATTACACTATTGACGACCCTACCCGTCACAAAAGGCCACGCCTCTCTGTGGTCTAATCCGCCACCACTCCGACAGGGAATTTTGTGAAGGGTGACTTTCACAAAATTCGAACACCCCCCGTCACTTGGGGAAACAACGCGCGAGGGCGGCAAGGGGCCGCTAGTGCCCTGAAACCGTCCTGCACATACCCATCCCGCCACTCTTGAAGTGGCCGCCAGCAGTCCTTCTCACGGATGGTGAGAAAACAAGATCAAAAGCAAGGGAACTAGGTTCCAGCTTGAACGAAACCATGAAGATCCAGATATATCAACATGTAAATATGGTAACACGAAGTAGAAACAAGTATACTGGGTATGAACTAGAAAATGATTGCATTTTATTCAAAATTCAACATATATGAAGACGTAAATCGAATTATGAAGAAGCCTGAAACTGTGAACAGAGGTTGATGAGGAGGTTTCCAAGATTGCACATTATTTTTTGGCCAACTGCAAACTACATTAAAATGTACACATTGTGGTCAACTTTTGATTCATTCTGATGGGACCTTCTTTTCCAGATTACGCAAAAAAAAGAAAAACTAGGACTGTAACAATGTTTGGACTGGAGAAGAAATATTGGATGGTGACGAGAAACCTACGTGTTCAAAACGTAAAATGAGTAGGCAGTGTACGAAAATAATTTTGATATAATGTTGCTATTAAGATTCTTTTAGAAGGATTGGATATGAGTTATGATGCAACAGGTAATGTAGCCCCTTGTCGCTACAAACTGTATGCTTCGTCCAATCATGAAGGATACTACACGTTTTATAGCAGACATCCTTACTTCTGTTTATTTTTGTTGAATGTTATGTTGATTTTATTCATTTTCATAGATTTTTTCATTCAACTCCTTCACATATTATATCGTACATTTTATTATATCTATGGATAAATCACTGTACCTATACCTTGAAGTGGTCGGTGGTCCAGTGGCTAAGGTATCTAGCAGTGGAACATCTGGCTCGCATCAGATAGACGTTTGAGTCTCCGGTACGCAAGAATCTTTTTTTTTTTAAGTACATGGGTCTCTTTAAGTGGACACATGCCTCGTTTTAAATCAAGTATGATGTGAATTGTCTTGATGCTAATCCCGACGTCTGGTGCGCACTTCAGCACCGACCACCCGGGGTGGTGCTGAAGATTTTCCGGGTTTTCCTACAGCTGAAAAGTAAATAAACTACAAAAAAATGTGTAAATCGCCCTGGGGCGCCACGGCAAATAATAATAATAGCAGTCCTCAACCCGCACAGGCTATGCCTTTGGGTATACTCTATGAGCGTTCATGATTATTATTACTAATAATATAAAAATAATGTTATCCATATCACATGTGACAATATAAATTTATTGAAGGTTAAGAGAATATTCCATAGTATTTTTATAAATTTTTTTCCAATATTCATTCATATTGAATCAATATTATTTTTACAATCATTACGGTATGACTATATTGGTTCAATATGAAATCAAGATTCATCCAATATGAAGTACTACCCATTGCTCTGATTGTTATTCCTCGAAAGTTCTTGAAAACATATTCAACATCCCAAAACTTTTCAACAAGGTTTGCGTGGCTTCGCATTGTGCTTTGCCTGTTCGTCAGTGATTAGATCTATACTTTGAAGGTCACTGGATTAAGAGATAAGTTGCTTTATAATAATCATGACTCCACTAATCAAAAGATTTCTCTTCATAATTCATTGTAACCCGCCACCAGTACTGGAAGATTCATATAAACAAATCAGAAGAAATGTTGCAAAATCAACCCCGGAATGATTCAAAATGTGCAAAAGAGATTCAACAGATCATCACGGTTCATATGAATATAAAAAATGTGTATCGCTTAAATAATTCAAAAGCGCTAGGGCCTCAATTATGTACGAATCGACATCCTTTTCTAAATCTTGTATTATGGGTTGTTTACCTTAGTGCTTTAGAGTGTAAGTGACGTTACTAGTATCAACCAAAACCCCCAGGTTAGGTCACCGGTCCCGTGCATGGCATCACATGTTGAAGGTAAGGGCTAGCTCTCACAGTGGTGGAATTCCGTGTACCATAGAATTCTATAGTCGACAGTTATGTCTCTTTCTTTCCCATGAAGTCCCCGGAAAAACCCCTGTATTACTTCAACTGAAGATGAGCATTACTATGCTCGAAAACATGTTCTTGACTTTCATGTAACGCAAACTCTCGGATAAACTTCTTGCTAAACTTGGGTTTACATGCCTCCCCTCAACATTGGGCTGAAATATATATTGTGGAGACGACTTTGAGTTTTACTTAACTTCTTTGACATTGAAACTCCACTTTGAGTATGGACTACTTCCTTCAAATGAATATTGCTAGTCGAGCAACCTTAGTCCGACAATACAGGAAAATCCCCTGTATTACTTCAACTGAAGATGAGCATTACTATGCTCGAAAACATGTTTTTGACTTTCATGTAACGCAAACTCTTGGATGAGCTTCTTGCTAAACTTGCGTTTACATGCCTCTCCTCAACATTGGGCTGAAATATATATTGTGGAGACGACTTTGAGTTTTACTTAACTTCTTTGACATTGAAACTCCACTTTGAGTATGGACTACTTCCTTCAAATGAATATTGCTAGTCGAGCAACCTTAGTCCGACAATACAGGAAAAACCCCTGTATTACTTCAACTGAAGATGAGCATTACTATGCTCGAAAACATGTTTTTAACTTTCATGTAACGCAAACTCTTGGATAAGCTTCTTGCTAAACTTGCGTTTACATGCCTCCCCTCAACATTGGGCTGAAATATATATTGTGGAGACGACTTTGAGTTTTACTTGACTTCTTTAGAATTATAATTGATTAGCAAAATACCCTAAATAACCTTATAACACAACTACACGTCGAACTATTGCATATAGTTTCAATTCGAGTGACCACACACACGAAAATGTCCTATAGCCTTACCGGCAATAAAAATCTCTCGATATGAAGGGAATAATTCACCTGAATGATTTTGGCAGCAAGCAGGAACCATCAACTAACGATAGCAAAGCAGTAATTCTCAGTTGATATCAATACACCGTTATCCAATATCTGGTGTGAAAAATGGGTGGTTCCATCTCTACTGGCGTGCAGTGTATATCACATAGGATGACCCCTTTTGTACAGTGAGTTCAATTTTTGGTATATCTATCGATCCTGAAAACTTTATGATTCTTCGTAAAATTATGGAAGATATACGGGTGTGTTTCGATGAGAAGTGAAACACACTGTATGTAAATAATTGATGCTTCATTATCAATCCTTGAGAGAATATGAATTTGAGATATGTCTTACAAAAGACTTCAAACCATAAATCTTTCGTATACCAGAATCAACGAGTTCGTCTGTTTTCACAATAAGCAACCCAACCTCATTATTAATGCAAATTGTTTACCTTGATATTTTGTCCCCTCCTAATGTGCTTCCACCAGTTCAATCAAGTTATAATTGTATCTGAAATCTTCAAAGCTGAACATTTTTTCTTGCAAACCCTCTCATAGGACAATATCCATAATTCGTAGCTGGTCAAATTGAAATAATTTTGCAAATCACTGTAGCGTAACTTGAATATGAATAAATTTTTTATCTTTGCTGGTAACAAACTCATTTTACCGAGGTATTCTGCCAATCGTTCAATGGAAATTCACTCAATCTGCTTCTTTTACCTTCTGATTTTGTCCGTATCGACCATAAAATCCAAATTATTCGACAATACTTGCAAAACTCACTAGACCTATAAATAATAATCCAGTGAATTACTTGAGTTGCTCTTGTGAGCTGATAGAGATTTTCATATTCCTTGTATTTTGTAGGCTCACAATGAATCACAAGTCACAATCAATTAAAATTACTAGTAATAAGCAAAATCGATGATCTCAAGGTATGAAAAAGGAATGATTCAGTGGCCTGGAGTGCGGATAATACTGATAAAAGTTTTCGTAATAGTGACTAATTCTACCGTTGAGATTCGGTATAGGAAAACTACTTAGTGTATAATTAATTATATCGTTGGAAAACCGATAGAAAATTGCTACTCGAACAACCCCATGGGTGGCTGAGGCGTTGCAGCCAACGGGAGTGGCAATCTGAGTGCTCCAGCTTACCGCACACCGACGTCAAAAACATACATGTCCCCCTGACTCTTAATACATACCCACTCACACGTTACAGAGGGATGCAAGGACTTGCAAATCTGCCTTCAGTGGGAGCCAGGCGCGCACCCACGGGGGGGGACTAAAGGGGCTGTAGCGTCCCCCAAGACAAGAAAAAAATAAAAAAATTACATTGTGTTTTTTTTTTTTTTAAAATCCGCCAATAGTGGACACATCAAATACTGAATACTGGTTTGCGGGAGTTACATTTCACTACAACTACGAAATAAGTAGATATATTCTGCATTGCTGCATTCCTATTCCTAAGAAATGCACTAAAAAATAAATAAAACGTATTTCATATATTCCAAACTCCGCAAAGGAACATTTCTCGCGCGCTTGCTTTGGTTGGTTGGCCCAGGGACTCCCGGTCAGCCCCCCCATAATTATTTTCTGAGTGCGCCACTGGTGAGAGCTAAGAAGGGGCCTCGGATTGGGTGCTGCAGGACTGGTAGCCGGTGATGAATCACCCGCGGCCGCCGCTCCGCCTAGTTGCCAGCCCTACCAGGGTTTTCACGAGGAGAAGGATCGAAGGAACTCGCTGCGGGAATTGAAAAATCTGGCGGGAGCCAAGAAGGGACCTGGTAGCCGGTGGATGAATCGCCCGCGGCCGCCGCACCATCCGATCAAGAACCAGCCTACCAGGACTTCGCCGATAAGGAGTCTGGAAGGAACTAGCAGTGAGAACTGGTCTACAATCTACAATAAAAGCCGAGAAGAGGCCTCGGATCGAATACTGCGGGTCTGGTAGCCGGTAATAGAATCACTCGGGGTCGCCGCACACCCGACCGAGAACCAGCCCTACCAGGACTTGAGGAGGCGGATTGAAGGAACTCGCTCTCTTGACAAGCACATACACACTACACACCCAGACTTTGAGGAGAGCAGGTGGAAACTATAGACAGGTAGCACCATGCATGAGAAGAGTAAGAAATAGCAAAAAGGGCCCATGGGGGCCTACTTGCCTGGCTGTAACAACAGCCTCACCATAAATATTACTACTACTTCTTCTACTACTCGAACAACACCTGTAAGGAAGGAACAGTTTCCACATTTCCGTACTCTGTCAACGAATATGTCTTCTTGAAGAACGTCTGAAAATTCAACACTTGTTTTTCTATGTCATTTGTGCTGAAGTCAGAGCACTGGGATAATGAATTCCACGATCTGAAATGTTATGGTTCATACTGCATGTATTATTCACCTTTATGTGTCACCTTTATAGCCATTTATCATTGAATTTACGATCGTTCATTGAAATCGCCGATATGAAATTGGTTTTTTGAAAATGTCTTCAAATAATAATTGCACATTCAACTGAAATTGATAATGAAAATCATAGCCATAAGGAGAATATTCGCATATTTTCTTGTTTTCCTTCGTTATTATAGAAAATGAGAGATATATAGTGCTTATTGCATAATATACTATTTTGTTACTCCACAGCAATCCCCTTATAGGCCTCCATGATGTTAATTTATTGATGAATAGCAAGTAAAAAAACACGGAAAGAAATATTTGAAGTTAACATCAATTGTCTAAAATTTGTAATACTGATTCCATTTGTCAATACATCACGAGTCATTGTATAAACTTCTATTGAACAAGATTACTTCAACAAATAACTCCACTGCTTTGCATAGCGGCATTTCGATATTCAAGAAATGAGTAGTTCATACAGAATTCACAAGCTTTATAGGGTGTATTGGAAGTGTTATCAATCAATTCCTTGTATAAATTGTATTTAGATTTTGAGGTATCTCAAATCAATTTGAATGCAATTTTTTTGGACTTACACGTTGCCTAAATGAGAGAGAAATCAATTGACAAGTACATGGGAATGATACGATTAATTGAAACGTCGTTACTTAAACTGTAGAGCGTTGATTTCTTTCTTATTTAGGCAATGGCAGTCCAAAACAAATAAACTCATATTAATTTTAATTATACCATTGTTATTGCATAATGACAAATACAACAATTCAGAAACTCTCGCGTAAACTCATGTAACAGGGTATTTTCAACCACTGCTCGCTAAGACTGTTCAGTTATATCCGTTGAATTATTGGCAAGACGTTCTGCACAAACTAACTTGCAAATCATTCTAGATACTTTACCTGGACTGAAATATTTTTATATCAAGACATCCTGACAGCTACTCTTCCTTTGAAGTATCTATTTCCAGAGACCAAATGGATTCAAGAACAAATCCATCTAGTTGGCCTAAAAACGCATATGTACGTCATTTTTTACAACGAAATCAGACGACCGAGATCGAATCTTAGGCTCTGATCGACAAAATGGTACAGTTACAAATTAAATAATTTCAAAATTCTTCATCTGAATGCCCAAAGTATCACTAACAAGCTGAATAAGTTCGACGTTCTTGTGGACCATGAAGAACCAGACATTATCAGTGTTGTACTCGTAGAGCATTGGTGCAATAAAGACAATCAGCCCTATGCTGTATCACTTCCGTTAAAAATAACGTCACCGTTATTCACCATTTCCGTTATTTTGCTATTGCTTGGTAATAGCAAAATAACGGAAATGGCGAATAACGGTGACGTTATTTTTAACGGAAGTAATACAGCATAGGGCTGAATATCGAGTTCACGACTACTCCTGGATATTTTTCAGTTACTCATTTCTGTCGCACCAGCCATATCCATGGAGGTTGTGCCATATATGCCAAAAGTATCCACGATATACAAATACTTGATGTGTCCATGTTTTCTGTAAAAATGATATGTGAATTCACTGGTGTAAAGTTGATGATGAATGCTAAAAGAGTCTGTATTCTAAGTGAATATCGCCCATCAAACGATGCTAACTTCCAGTTATTCCTACTTAAATTATATCTACTTCTAGAAAAAGTAAGCAAAAACAATTATATTTTTCTCTGTGGAGATCTTAATGTTGATTACGTCGTTGATTCTATACAAAAACAACTTTTACTAGATGTCTTGCAATGTTATTCATTCATTCATTCTTGGTTTAACGGGATTCGTCGTGAGACATATATCCAGGGTTGTCCACATATGTGTTATGCAAGAATCTGTCCTGCCCCGGCCTCTAACCGGCGTAAATAACATGGGCTTCGTCGGTGGATGAGAATTGTCTTGCTCGAAGCAATATCCCCACCCGTAATTCAGTAGTGGACATCCACAACATATAATCTCATTCACACAAGTGTTCTGGTTAGGCTTTGTAACTAACTCCATACGCCACCTTAGGAGCAGCATGTTTATTCGTAGTCCCGTCAAACATGAAACGTGGGAGAGTCATTCTTCAATACACCAGATATAGTTTCCAAAGAAAAAAGATCTGCCTTATTGGAGAATCGAACCCACGACCCACAGCTCGTGAATCGAGCGCTTGGCCACTGCGCTAACTCGGTCGCCTTGCAAGGTTATAATCTGAAAGTTAGTTGTCTACCTACGAGAGTCTTCACTAATTAAAATGGAGTTACTTCTTCAACAAAAGTAGATTATATTTCAACAAACATTCATTCAGTGAATTATAAGGAAAATGTACAAGAGGCGAATACCAGCGACCACAGAGTTTTAACGTTGACATATGAGATCAGGAAATATATATCTGAAGAACATTCCAAAAAATCAATACCTTATAGGGATTTATCGAAAAATAATATGGACAAATTGAATTCGGCATTGTGCGTCACTGACTTCACTGATATGTACTCAATGAATGATATCAATACTGCCTTCGAATCTTTTTTAAATACTTTTTCATTCATATTGGAAAATCGTTGCCCCCAGAAACAAAGACACAATAACAATGCAAATAATTCTCCTATGTGGATTACGCCCAGTATTAGGAATTCCAGTCATGACCTTAAAAACTTATACTGGTTGTGTAAAAACATCAGCACTAATGACTCGGAAGAAACTTACAGATTATCAAAATATAATTATAATAAACTACTCACCGATGCTAAACTCGATTTTAATAAAATCAATATTAGTGAGTCTGATAATAAGCAGAAAACCGTATGGAATTTAGTGAATTAGGACTTAGGTAGAAAAAAGTTCACAAAAATATCAATATGCAGGTGGACGGCATAAGCTATACAGATCCAGGGGACCAAGCAAGTGTTTTCGCTGTTTACTTCGCTAACATTTCTGAAAAAATGTTGATGAATCATTTTGGTGATATGAGATCTAAGAATTGCACTGTGCAATGGTCAACAACACATTTTTTTTTGTTATCCTATTACTTCGGATAAAGTTGTTATGGTTGTGAAGAATTTAAAAAAACAAAAGCAGTTCTGGCATGATAACATTTCAACCAAAATTTTTAAGTCAGTGATTTCTTCGCTCGCTCAACACCTAGCATATTTGATAAATCTCTCGATATGCTCTGGAAAATTTCCTTCTATATTGAAAACTGCAATTGTCATACCGATTTTTAAGAAAGACGACCCAGCAGAAATAACTAATTACAGTCCGATATCCATTTTAAGCATATTCTCGAAAGTTATCGAATGGTTAATATATGAGAGAATGTATAATTATTTATCAAAATTCAAAATTTTTACTGAATACCGACATGGCTTCCGAAAAGGAAAATCTACTCGAACGCTTGCAGTTTGATTGAATTTATTTATACTACCCTGGACAATGGTAAACAAGTGGCACGACTCTTTATTGATATGTCACGAGAATTTGATTTCATAAATCCCGATTTTATTAATAGTAAACTATATAACCTTGGATTCAGAGGAACGTTTCTAGATTGGATTGATGATTATCTAAGGGATAGAAAGATTTCGGTGAGGGTAGAACAGTGTTTTTCGGAAAAGCACGATTCAAACATTGGAGTTCCTCAGGGTTCTGTGCATTAATGATATGCCTCAGCATATCAATGCCAACCTTCTGGCAATTTTTGCAGATGACATTTCCTTAGCGGTTATAGCCTGCATATACGAGGAATTGATAGATTCAACCAAAAAATTATGGTGTGTTTCAATAGCTGGTGTACGCAAAATGGTCTGATGGCAAATATTTCTAAAACTGATTGTATATATTTTACTACCCACACAAGAACAAAAGTACTACAATTCAGTTTGAACGGAGCAATTGTTAAGTCTACGGAATGTACAAAATTTCTAGGTATATATGTCGATCCCTTCGATAGACAGACCATATTGATATACTGAGTAAGAAACTGAACAAAGCCAGATTCGCAATAGTGCGTTTGAATTCCTTTCTGCTAGTGGAGTCATTGCTGACAGTTTATTACTCCCTTGTATGTAGTTATATGTCCTATATATAATGTATTCTCTGGGGAAACTCTGTTAATAGTCATAGAATCTTCATAACGCAAAAAAGAATAATTTGCACCATGTTCAACTTGCCTCCTAATGAATCTTGTAAGCATCATTTTGTAGCCTTCGGAATATTAACATTTCCCTGTCTATTTGTATTGAAGTGCTTACTGTATGTTAAAGACAACATTGAAAAAGTCAAAACAAACTCTCGCTACCATGACTATCCCACTAGAAACAGAAACTTTCTGAGCATTCCATCACATAAAACTGCTAAATTTGAAGTGGCCTACTTATCAAGGAATCATGATTTATAACCATTTGCCAGAAAGAATACAGCAGCTTGACGTGAATCCATTCAAAAATAGAGTTGTCTTTACTAACGACCAAATGCTACTATAGCATAGGAGATTTTATGGCAGATAGGGAACTACATTAAAGCTAGCTTACCATATCTTAGTAAAAAGTGCCTTTTGTGAATTTTTACTCATTTTATGAATTTTTACTTGTTTTGTGAATTTCAACTGGTTTTTTGCTCGTAATTGTTTGTTGTTATTGTTACTGTTGTACCTATTTATTGACCTGTCCTATACATTCATTGTCTGAAGGGATTAATAAAGATTATTATTATTATTATTAATATCCTATACAGTTATAAACCATTGATATTAAAAAAAGGGGGCATGGTCATGGTCTCTAAGCAATCGACATCATTTACGATAGAAAATCCTATAATAGCCAAACTAATTGAACTGAGCAATCAATTATAACATATTTTTCAATTCAATGAAAGAGTTGTATTTCGTTTAAGTGAATTTATTACTGTCGCAAAGCGCTTTCGGCTGCTAAGCCATCATCGGTGCTATACCTGCAAGTAAGTAATAATGGAAAAATAGAAAGGTTGAGAAATTTTTAATTGCTTACTGGTCAAGTTTTTATACAGGAGCAATATAAAAAGTCAACAAAACCATGGTTAACCTTGGTTTGATCGGACATACATACAACATGTTAAAATTAAGTACTTATTATATACCCTTAAAGGGATTTTTGTTTAATATTTCCGGTTTTGCATTTTTCCACGCAATGCACAAGAAAAATATGATTTTTTTTTAAATTTGACATGTGAAATTGAAAACTGACAGATAAAATGAGAGTTAAGAGAGAATATGACATACGACTACAGAATGTGAAATTTCACCTAGTGAGTGAGGGGGAGATTGAAATGTCGAAGGGGAGGATTGGTATGTACCATAACACCCTGATTCCACAGTTTCACTTCTGTACTGTGCAGGGCGAGCATCAAATTCTCCCATGTCTACACGATATAAAATATTGTTTATTAAATGCTGTACAGTGACTTGAACATGTTCAGTACGTAATCTTTTGATTTTTCATCCTACATACTCTCCATAAATGTCATAGTCATCTCTTTGTTTCCTCTCATTGTACACATTGTCGTCATAATGTTGCATGCCTCGTCAGCCTTAGCATCTTTGTTTATTGTTGACCCGTTATGAATTATTGCAAATAATGTTTGATTTCTTGCATTTACAACGTTTTTAATTGCAGTCACCGGTACACTTGCAATGTTGGAATTCTTGTCTTGCGAAACGAAATTCAAAATATTTGTTGATGAAGAATCTAGTTAACTGAATACCATCGAAATATATATCATATATTTTGATATAATTATATATTTCTATGCTGAGTACCCACTATAAGC
Organism: Chrysolina americana; assembly: GCA_958502065.1. Lineage (NCBI taxonomy): Eukaryota > Metazoa > Arthropoda > Insecta > Coleoptera > Chrysomelidae > Chrysolina > Chrysolina americana. The sequence continues at coordinate 66,581,270 of OY293413.1, forward strand.
CGACCATACATTTAACTTCTATGGTCTTTGGGAACAGCCTTCGCAAATTCAGTGTGGATTCTCGTCAGTTCAAAATACCTACATCAAGGTTGCTTCGTCGGAAAACATATCACATTAGCGTAATTCGCATTATTTGTAATTTTTCTATCATTAACCCACTAAACTTTAACCTAGTTTCGAAACCGTCTTCGCTTATTTCTTCCAAAAGGTATGCCTGTTTCGTTCAGGTTTGAATTTGTTCACCTCTACAGAAAAATACCGTATATCATGTACTTGTGCAATAATAGACGTTAATCGACTTACATATTCATATGGCTTACAGTTTTTAATATACATTACAATTGTTTGTACTATCATAGGAGTCCCATTTGGATAAATGTCACTGAAAAATAGTGCTATTTCTTCGAAGGATTTGGTCCTTAAAGCATCTCATCATCATCAAAAAATGTATCAGTATCAGAACTGGGACTAAAGAAAAAAATTGAATGATAAACAGTGTTTCATTTTGATCTGGCAAGGACCACATGATACAAAAATGTAATTGGCATGTCCTTATATCACCTACCTAAAGTTTTTAGAGTTTTAAGGTCCAATTTTTGAAATAATTAGCTGTTTTCTGTATTCTGTTCCTTTCTTTATATAGACTGGAATATATGAAAAACTATAAGTAGGTCGAATTTGAAATGTTGTTACCTAGTTCACTATTGTAGAATATTTTCAAGAATGTGGCACTTGCGGTTGTGGGGTTATCACAAGAACATTTTGGATATTCTGTCGCATATCCAACAATGTATTTGAAACAAGTTGCAAGGGAATAAGGATTGACAAGAAAATCAGTACACAGAATACTTTGTGTAAGTGCGGAAAGTGACATTTTTCACATGAGTGCAACAATGCCACGAGTATCAAAAATCACTTTCTCACAAGTAATGTACGCTATTTGTCCTACGACCACTTGATAATTTCCCCAAATAATATCGATATTATTGATATGTGTAACAAGAAAATGGAACTGACGGCTGACTGAAAACCATTTCAACTAACCTCATCAATTTTGAAAAATTTATCTCAAATGCAAAATATTTTCTTTATGATATTATACCTACGAAATAAAAATCATAATTAGACACACTTTACTTAATTATATAAATACAAAATATTTGCTATAAGATGTATAAGAAAACGAAAGTTGTACGTCAAATTAGCTCAGTTGATTTTATCTTGATAATGGAATTCTATCTTATTATATGTAAGAAGATTTGGTTCATAAATCGTGAAAGGTAAATTTACTGAAAAACTCTGGCAGAGGAAATAATTCCTTAATTTTGTGTTCCAGACCGCACCAGTTTTTGTTAATGAAGAAGATAGAAGATAACAGTATCATCTGTGAAACTACAAATTTCCCCAGATATAAGTAAGGGCCAATTTATGCAACATGTCATTATCATAATCATAATCATTATCACAGTTTTAGTCCCAATTGTTGTTTTTTGAGACTAAAACTAAGGAAATTGCTTAAATACTGCTACTGAAATATACAGTTTTAATTTTATCATATGATTAAGACAGTGACTGTGATCAAGACTATGATAAGGAGAAAGTCGAATAATGCGTTGATATAAATCTAAAATAGAATAGGTCCAAAGACCCTGTTGCACTCCATACTGTACATTGTTCCCATCGCTCAGTACATTTTCAATTTACACACACTGCTCTCGCTCTTCGAGATAATTTGCATAGGCTATACCTCAAAAGCCAATATTTTCCAAAGTTTCCAGTAGGTTTGGGTGACTAAATGCCGTGACTCACGGTCAAATAGTTTGATCAAACTGCTCCGGTGACGTAGTTTCCATCGGTTTATTTCACAAAACTTGAAGCAAACCACTAGAAATGACGTCACTTGAAGGCAGTTTGACCAAACTATTTGACCGTAAGCCACGGGCTTAACGGGGTCAAAAGCCTAACCGAGGTCAAGATACATTGCAGGTTCTCTGGAATGTATTGTAACATGTTGAGTCTGCAATTACCTACATCTTGTGTCGATCTCCCTTTCATAAAACCATATGTTTTTATTATTCTTCATGCATTCTCACATATGTTTACATTTTTGTAATAATTTGTTTTTGTTTTATCAATGAGAGATTTATTGAACGCTCATGCACGATTATCATCGAAACAGGATTATGAATTAGGAAACATGATCACAATAGTCGTAGACTTCTGATGTAATTGTTAGATACGAACCAATGTATAGGCCAAGCAATAGAGATATTGTCCTTGACAAAAATACTACCTAGAAGCCATCTGTGCCATCCCGTGCAGGACAGTCCGTTGTTTATTCCCACTATGTACTCAACTCGAAAATGTCATTTTTTAATTTGTTATAAACAATAAACAACAAAAAATCGCGTTTATTTTAGTTTTTTTTATTGTAAAATGGACACTATTGAAGCAGTGTTAACGGTGCAAGAGGATAAACTGTAGAGAATTGAATTCCGAAGAGAATGACGGATCAAGTAATCCGATCGGATAATTAGAACCGGAGAAAATCGGGAAAAACCGTAAAATTGTATTTTTTTTTTGTTAAATTTATAACTCTGCCATTTCTTAATATTAAGAGCTGAAATTTTGCACGATAGTAGCTATTGAAGTGCGCCTTATGTGTACGACTTAATTCATTCGGATTAATACTTTTCGCACAATCCTCATTTGAATTTTTTTTGGAAATATTTTCGCGGAGAGCTGGATGCGTGTGAGGTCGTTCGATTGAAATTTAAAAAATAGATTTGGAAAGTAGACGGGAGCAGTAACAAAACGTCTATTCTGATTTTTCGATAAAACGCTTTTAAGTGTGATAAAAACTAGTGAGAACATGAGGGAAAACGACCGACCGCGCGTAAGCGATCGAGTGGTGGGGACTGTGCGAATCGAGGAGAATATAGTCCGGTGGGAACAGCGCCGAAATCGCCTGTTTTAAAGTCTGACTCATTTTTGCGGTATATCAAAATGGGATCTATGCAGGTCGATTCCTTGTGTCTTTCCACATATCAAATGGAAATCTACGACACGCCAGCTTGGTCGTGACAAAAAAAACATGGAAAAAACGAAAAAAATTGGGATATTCCAAAAATTTATTAAAAGAAGGCGCTATAACTTCTAGTATAATAGAGTTATTTGAAAAATTCATTCACTGTTAGAAACGCCTATTCACGTACTTTGGAATGAGTCTCCAAAAATTTATAAAGAAAAAAAGCATTTTCTGAAAATGTGCTTTATTTTGTGCTGAGATAAAATTTTCAATAAAATGTTAATGTTTCAACACGCTGAAAGTCACTCATGATTCACCCAACTAAAATTGTCTTTTCACAAAAACTGCGCAATTTTCCCAGCTACATTTCATATCGATTATGTATAGATCTATTATCGATAATGAATTGGCTAGAGCAATTTGAAATCGACGAATCCAAGGACCGCATGGCGTTTAGGTTTGCCACCGCTAATAATACTGTTTCGCCTATGAGCATTATTTTGTGCCAAAACTCAACTTTCAATGAAATGTTCATTTTTGAACACGCTGAAAGTCACTCATAATTCATCCGACTGAAATTCTTTTTTCACCAAAAACTGCGCAATTTTCCAAGTAGCATTACATGTAAATTATATATACATATTTTCTTGATAATAAATTGGCTGCAGCCATTTGACGACGACGAAACATATCATCGGCGAAGCAATATTCGTAAACCACTGTCGCCTGGGGCCGTATGGTAAGGTTTGAAAATAGAATAAAGTTCATTGAATTGAAGTTCCTAATTCTTGTAAAACATATTTGTACACAATTCATTATATATTTACACGGTGTTACAGAAAGTATTCACTATTCATTCACAAGAAATGTGCAATTAATTTTAATTTTATTCGAAACAGATTACTATCGATAAAAATATTCACAGAAATTGGCAATTGGGAAGACCATAAACGATATCTGGAGAATGTACGATTGTAGGATCTTTAGGTTTTCCAGATGTACATGTGAGACACGAGATGCCCGTAGAACTGCTCATTACTAATATCCCTATACAATAGAAGTATTTGGATCAAAAATCCATCAAGAAACAACTACTTTCCTGGCTAATACTGCGACCAACATCGAATTACATCTGATAAAATTTCCTTGCAGAGTTCCTCTCCAATTGCTTGTTGCATGGGAATGTTTATCAAAATTTTCGGACCACCTAGACCGATCATCAGTATAGGGTAGGTCTAGTAGTCAATAATACTTTATATCGGATCGATAGGCGACCGCATGCCTTGTCGAAAAGCAAGTGTATTGTGAGTTGTATAGATGTCAATCTCGTCTGGTGCTAGCTTGGAGTGCACACCGACCACCCGAGGTGGTGCTGTAGGTCTCCCGGGTTTTCCTACAGCTGAAAAGTGAATACGCCACCAAAAATCAGTAAGCCGCCCTGGAGCGCCACGGGAGAATTATTATTATTATAATTATTATCACTCAATCGGGTGGTTATTGATTAATTTCTAATGTTGTTCATCCCATAGTTTTAGTGTAAATATATTTTTTCAGGTGGTACAGCTTTCTCACTTTCAAAACAACCCTTTGGTGTTAACTAAGAGATTTACCTTAGCTAAATTCCATCTGCGTGCCTAGTTTTAAGAAAGTTATACTACCTTGATGATTATTGTGCTGTTTCACTTAGCTATCATTATATTGTACTCGTGATAATTCCAATACAATACTCATAATTCATGCATTTTAGATTGATTCTGCTCTCAATAAAACCCCTAGAATATTTGTGATTGTTTGTTACAATACCAAATATCAATTACTTTCTTCGTCGGAATTGTTTGTTTTCAGTTGTTTGGTACTCTCTCGTCCTGTGGTCTTTGCTTCCCAAAAACGGTTCATAAGGCGACCTGCGAATTACTACAAGTCGCGAATTCAGTTCGAGACATATCGAAATCAAACATACCGAGTTTATGGTCGCCTTCTTAGTTAGGATACAGACATAGATTTTGTCTGATCTCTACCTTGGCACCAACATAGAAATAGATCTGCAGTTGTAAAATTCGAACGAGTTCGAATATATTGTGCCAGAGAGGTATCAACAATGTTGAAAGAATACGGGGGTACCCTTCTCTCTAAGCTTTTCCACAAAGTGGAAAACAAAAGACAAACATCTGTCAGAAAACAACTACTTCCCTGGCTAATACCACGACGGACATTGAACTACAACTGACAGATATTTGTGCAACGTTCTTCAAAGAAAACCCAATTGCAAGTGCTTGTCTCGTAATTAAACAGAAAATTATCCTTCATTTGGCTGGGAATGACAGACATGCATGTTTCGAGGTTTATTGCCTCTCATCAGTGACAGGGTAGGTCGGACAACATTATAATTTTCCTGTCTCTGCCAAATGAATAATAATCAACTGTTTAACTAATATTTCCCCACTGATAACACCACGATCTACAACCAAGTTGATCGAAGCGCCATCCACACGAAACAAGAATAAACACTCCCAAGCAGCACAGTCTCCGGGAAGAGAAATCTGTAAAATTCGAACGAGTTCGAATATATTGTGCCGGAGAGGTATCAACAATGTTGAAAGAATACAGGGGTACCCTTCTCTCTAAGCGTTTCCACCAAGTGGAAAATAAAAGGCAAACATATGTCAGAAAACAACTACTTCCCTGGTTAATACCACGACGGACATTGAACTACAACTGACAGATATTTGTGCAACATTCTTCAAAGAAGACCCAATTGCAAGTGCTTGTCTCGTAATTAAACAGAAAATTATCCTTCATTTGGCTCGGAATGACCACCTGCAGACATGCATGTTTCGAGGCTTATTGCCTCTTATCAGTGACAGGGTAGGTCGGACAACATTATAATTGTCCTGTCCCTGCAGTTGACAGGTGCTATTTTTTTGTTTTCGCGGAAAGATCCCAGAAAAGCAGAGCAAGAGCAAGGGAGATAAGAGACCATTTCAGCTCCATGATAGACGGTGGGGATTGAACCCGCGCCGCCCGTGTGACGGGCAAACGCTCCAACACCAAGATCAGTTTGATTAATTAAATTGAAGTAATGACCAAGTGTCTAATTTTTATATATACCGTCTGTTATTACATATAGGAATTCAGATTATGGAAATACAGAAAAAATATTAAATATTCTAGAACTGTTGGTCAACATTGAGAAAAAACGTACTACATAGGTAGTATAAACTCATGATAGACGGTGGGGATTGAATCCGCACCGCCCGTGTGACGGACAAACACTCTAACACCAAGATCAGTTTGTTTAATTAAATTGAAGTAATTACCAAGTGTCTAATTTTTATATATACCGTCTGTTATTATATATAGGAATTCAGATTATGGAAAAAAATATTAAATATTCTAGAACAGTTGGTCAACATTGAGAAAAAACGTTTTTTGAATATGTTAAACTACATAGGTAGTATAAGTTAAGTAACGGTAATTTTTTTCAAATTGACGTCATCTCTGTGGTATATTTTTACTTTTTATCAAAGTAGCCATGTCTAGATTACATAATTTTTTCCTTCTGTTTCCTCCAACCTAGCTAAAGGTGCCTCAAAACATCATCGTCAACTAACTGAGGCATACATCTCCTAACACACTGATGCGTCCAACATGAAGAAGCTTTGTCATCTCTTAATGAAATTATTACATATTTTCAGTTATATAGTGCACTAATAACAATTTAACAACAAGCACTCATCAAAGTATTTGTGAAGGAATTAAAAAATACTATGGTTTTTTCAGTAAGTTTTCCATCCAACTCCATCAAGTCTATTATGAAAGACTCTGCTGCGATATCGATATCTACTGATTTTGAATTATCTTGGATATTATTTCCTTTCTTAGAATTTCTTATAGCCGTTATCATTTCTGCATTTTGTGTGGCCCTTCTCTTAAAAATATTCAGAAGTTGAGACTTTCAGTAGAATCTCTAAAAACAAAAGAAAGTCCACTGAAGAAATGCATAAATATACTTTTTAGAGATTTACTTACTTACTTTTACATGATAAACATTTTTGTTTTGCTTCGGTGAAATAGTTTCTGGAGTTCGACAGATCCGAGTTACTGTTCACTTCCTTTTCTTAGTCCACTGATACTGTTACAAACAGACGAGCTGGCTAGTTGCAAATTATAACCTGGAAAAATATATTATTTGTTAAACTAACGAATGAAAACTAAAAACATACAAGATTTTGGAACTTTTGATAAGGAGATTCGGAGAATGAGTTAAATTCCGAATTATCTTACCAGGAGTCGTTGGTGATTGCAACTGCGGATATTTTCTAGAATATGTAATAATACTCTCAACAGCACTACAACACTTCCACCCATACGAGGGTTTTCACTTCCACTAAAAACATTATCTAAACAAATTTCATAGCGCATAAATACAGAGCAGTAATTCACCATTCAATCAAGCTATAATTACTAATAATCTTTTAGTCAATTTGCTTTAAATTGATAAATCATTAAATATTATTTATACTTTTGTTTGATGATTGACAAATGACAATTACAGCTGACAATGTCAAATATCCATAAACTGATCGCATCCATAACGTAATCGATCAGCATTTGATATGTCAGTCTCCGGCGTCGAGCGTAGATAACCGAAACAATTGATTGATTGAAATTTCACTTCAAACGTACTACTTCATAAACTAACCAATTAAATGGTTCATTTTGGCTACGAAACTTGAAAAGTTTTTATAAATGCATGTGGTTTTTCAGTTTTTATTAAATACTTATTCGAGAAACTTTTGATATTTTTCTAACAAAACGTTTCTTCAAATTGACATGCCTTTTAAATATTCCCAGAATATTCAAAAACTTACGTGTCTGCTTGATATGCCTTTTGAATATACCAGCAATATTCAAGGAGGATATCTCATGGATATGCGTTAAAATATATTCCAGGAATATTCTCAATGTGTATAAGATCAAATAAATATTCATGGTATATTCCAGGAATATTGCAATATCTGTTGGAAAATAGGATGTTGTAGGCATATTCCAAGAATATTGGGTGCCGTCTGGGAAAATGGACCGCGGGTTAGGCGATCGCTTCTTAATCCATTCGTTCGTAGGAGCATGAGTTCGAACCGCAGTGCGGTCACCGATCTCATGCATAACATCACACGTTAAGGGCTACCTCTTCCCAAGCTCGCACAAGTATCTCGAAGACATTTGAGGGTTGCTTGTGAGGGTGCAGCTGGTTGGCGGATAGAATACGTTCTAGAACGAATAGAACAAATACCTCTAAGGAGAGCGCAATGTAACGATCCTGGAGCCGGGCCTGTCTCGTGGTGTTCTCCGACTAGATCCATCTCAATTCATCCAGGCGAGTCACCAAATCTTCAGAACCGTTCTAAATAACAGCGACCTCTCTCGTCGTCTCTCGGCGTCGATATGACCGAAAAGGAGAATACTGCGAGTATAAATGATGTAGGACTATTGATGAGAGAGGGCAGTTACAGTTTGAATCCAACAGTTAGCAAAATATGGTCGCAGACTACTTCCATGAATCGTCGCTGTTAAAGACTACTTCATCGCGTTACTTTTGTGCCTCAAAATCTTTATTTGTGGAGTCGTCCACGAATGGGCATTAGGTAGGGGAAAGGCGCAACTTTTTTTATGGCAACTCCCACCTTGGCGTTCAGTCTGAGGCCATCCATCTTCATTAGCGATGCTGAAAACCCGAATGACTATCGAGTGGGGTGTTGCTCTGGACATTAGTGCTGTCTGTATGGTCATTGTCCCCACCTTACCTAAAGCATCTTCCACTTCGAAGAACACTCCTAACGTTATCTACTTTTGAATTTTCTTTCAACACTTCACACTGATTTTCCGTCAGGCATATCCCAGTCTCCTGCCTCCGATACTTCCGGAGGGCGCTGGATCATTTTCCCAATAACGGCGGAGTGAACCAAGGATGACGGCGTTCTGCATTCTTCCGGCTAGGAGCCGGAACATTTTCAAATTCAAGAGCAGCTTGTCCATCATTCCACCAAGTACCCCAATGATCATTATCACCATTTTGACAGAATTGTTTGTGTAAAGAGTAAGCCTTGATATTATGGTTGAAAAGAGAATTGAATTATATTTTCAACAATGTGACACGTGACCCCCTATGCCACCGAATTTTTTTTAGTTGATATGCTCCCCACGCCATCTATCGAGCAATCACAATGTGTTTAATTTCAAAAAGTAATATCGGTGAAACCCTCCAAACGGTTTTTTTTAAGTTTGTACGTCAAACCGTTCAAAAGTTAACAGGGGGGAACAATTAAAAGCCGCACTGTATGTATGAGGCAGCTATCAGACCAGTAGTTACAAATACAATAGAAACCGTTTTAGTAACAATATAAGATAAACAGAGTTTGAATACAAAATTTTGAGGATAACAGTGGAATCTAAGAGGTTAAGTGATTGGAGGAACAGTACACACTACACACTAAATAAAATTCATTAAACGAATAGAAGGATGTATGGAAGAAATTGCCATATGAGTCACATAAAATAAAGGAAAGGCCAACAAAACAGGTTGAAGACCACGTGATACACGATGAAAGTATTCTGGATGAACCAAACTGGAAAGAGAACACTGAAGTCTGCAAAACTTTTTAGGAAATTACTGAAAACAAATACAAATAACAAGTTATAGGAAATAATGAGAAATGGATTACGTATTTCAATCTTACGCTTCAAAACCTATACAATCAATGGAATAGAATGTGGAGTGATGCACTACAATACATAAACTGGAGTACCTAATTGAAGTAATGAATGTACTGAAAGATAATAGGGCAAAATTTTTTTCCTTTTTTTCTTTTAATTTTAGACTAACCTTGTTTGTGTTTTCACAATATTTAAATGTCAAATTCATTATCTATTCACTTACATCATTTTCAAGTATTTCCCCTTTATAAAATATCGCTTCTCTTCAATATATATGTTAATATATTAATAGCATTTTTAGGGGTATGTATGTATATCCCACTCACATAGCAATTTACTGAGAAGTCGAAGAACATACTATTTTCCTGATCTAAGCTACTGAGAATTGCAATAGAACACTGTAAAACCCCCCATACACGTTCAAGCATGCTCGGCTCGAAGAAATTACCTCGAACTCAACTTCGATCCGAGCATGCTCGCCGGTGTCCACACATGTACGCACCGAACATGCGAACTTCAGTTCAAAATTAAAAATCGCGAGCCTAACAATGAATTCAGAAACGGCCATTGCAATAACTGTGGGTAGTTTTTGTTGCGTAGACGAAACAAAAATGAAAAAACGGAGGCGTATATGGTCAAAAAAATGGCTTATGTTCGCAATAAATTTAGTCATATGCCTCTTTTGAAAGAAATTGCTGTAAACGATCCTCAAGATTTTAAAAACTATTTACGGATGAGCGAATCTACTTTTCGTGAGCTGCTACAACCTGTTTCTGGCAGAATAGAAAAACAAAATACCGTTATGAAAGCATCAGTCAGTGCTGAGGAGCGCTTAGTGGCTACATTGCAGTTTTTAGCTACAGGGCGGACGTACGAAAATCTTAAATTCAGTTGTGCAATATCTCCTCAACTATTAGGAAAAATTGTACCAGAAACATGTACAGACATATATGATGCTCTCGCTGATGAATTCCTAAAGGTAAGTGGTGGCAAAGCCCATTTTAGTAGCTTGCAATAAAAATGAGTTCCTAATGCAAGAAGTTTATTTCAAGTTGAATGGGCTTAAGAACCTACAGAGTAGTTTAAACTTTATCTCCGAATAAATTTTAAAGGGAAATGTTTATATAAAAATAACTAATATACAAACATGTATTTTACATTATATTATTCAAATTTGATGTGGAAGTGTCTGAATATGGGCAGTATTATTCTGTCCAAATACTAGAAATTCCCCCATTGCGTCATTTCCCTCTTCATCCTGCCTAGGTGGATCGAAGCGAGTGTACGAGGAGTTACTGCATCCGTCCTCACGCGAGCTGAGAGGCGTTGGTACTGTTGTATTTGTAGTAGACCTACTGAAAGATAATCTGTGGTATGAAGTTCAGTTCTTGGCGTTGGTAAATAATTCAGATGTGTCGTAGGATTTTGATACATTATTTGGCGGTTATGAGGGGGGAAATGAGATGAATGCGGCATTGTTGAGACGTTTTTTGAACACTGGAAATGTTGTGGCTGGGTAAAAATGGAAGTAGAACCTGTAGCCTGCTGTGAGTTGAATGTAGTTAAAATTGCAGACATTTCCGTTAAATTACCCAATTTGGCGTGAAAGAGAACATCACTTATAAGCTTCTCCGCAATTATTCTTTGTCGACGTTCCAAGTCTCCCAATTGAAAGGCAATATTATTTCCAAACGCGTTACAACTAGTTTGCTGAGACAGTACAGTTGTAGCTACTTCCAAAAATGTTTCTTTTTTCTTTTCTATGGTATTAACGGTTCTTTTTTTACCAATATGACGCGACGACCGTGTTGGGGTTGGTTGCGTTTCTGTCAGGGACGACCGTATGCTGTCGTCTACAGTATCGGAATGCTGTCGTCTACAGTATCGGAATGCTGTCGTCTACAGTATCGGAATGCTGCCGTGAAGATGAAGATTCGGAAGGTTGTTCTAAATATTCAGGGCTTCCCATTGTGTTTGTTGTGGCCTGTGTTGCCTGAAATAAAACATTTTCGGTTTGACCTCAATTTTATTTTTTTTGCAGTTTCCTTCAACGATGGCCGATTGGATGAATATGGCGGAGGATTTTAAAAAAGTTTGGCAGTTTCACAATTCTTTAGGTGCTATGGACGGAAAGTATATTGCTATCATTAAACCTAAACAAAGTACTACTTCAATTATAAGGGCTTTCATAGTGTTGTACTTTTCGCAATTGTAAATGCCAATTATGAATTACTTTACGTTCACTGTGGAAGTAACGGTAGAGTTTCAGATGGCGGTGTACTTCAAAATACAGACTTCGGTGAACTGTTGGAGGAAAAGAAACTGAACATTCCTTTTCCGACTAGCTTTGCAAATAGCAGAAATATATGTTTGCCTTTCGTATTTATAGGAGATGAAGCATTCCCGTTGAAGGAAAATATAATGAAACTTTATCCTGCAAAAGGGATTTCCCACGATGAAAAAATTTTCAACTATCGCCTCTGTCGTGCCAGACGAATAGTATAAAATGTGTTTGGAATTTTGGCCAGCAGATTTCAGGTGTTACAAACAATAATACGCGTGGACTTGAAGACAGTGGACAAAATTGTATCAGAGTAGATGATCAAAGGGGGTTTTGGGACCGCATGCGCAGTACGGTCGAGCTTGCCACGGGCCATCGGAAATAGTCGTGGAGGAGATCGGTAGAAGTCGGCCGTCGCTGGTCTGCGTTCATCGTGTGACGTAGTCGAGAGAGATCCAGTTGATTGATAACATTTTGCCAATAGAGCGCGCATCTTGAATATTTTTAAATTGAATTTAAAAAGAAAAAAAGATTTCCGAGAACGAAGTTTGAACCGGCGGCGGAAGTTTGGTAGCGAGTGACGCTAGCCTTGCCTCCACGGAGACTTCGTACAAGTTGATGTACAAATGTGGGATATATATTTCTCCAGCTACCAGAGCACGGTGTTTGAATATTTAAAAAAATAATGATTGAAAGTGTGATGATAATAGCGGTGTTTGGAAAATGGGAAAATAAACATGGCGGCTGTCAAATGTTATACAGGTCATAACATAATATTTAAGTGAAAAAACATGGTTGCCTCGGCCATTTGTCGAATTTTCCATTGGGGGTATGGGGGGATTCAAAATGTTTTCGTGAGGGGGTCCGTCATTTGTAACGTGCGATTTGGAGTGAAAAATGGCATTTTAAATCTTACTCGTTTTTTGAAACGCAAAAAACGCTTATTGCAGTAACATTTTTGCACGTTTTGACGTTTGAAATTTTAGGTGTTTCTTTGAACGCGAAAAACGACTATTTTGTATGCTTTAAAATGTCAAATCCCCATGAGAAATAAATGTAAAAAGTGTATTTTTACCGCTTCTAATTTTACTTGTTTTTTGGGGCGCTAAAACGCATATTTTTGTCACATATTTTATGCGTTTAAGCGTTCGTATTTTTACATGTTTTTTGGAACGTGAAAAACGTCTATATAGATCACATTTTTGTGCGTTTTAGAGTTTCAAATTGACCAACCTAACATTTAGGTAAAAAATAAAACAGTTTGAGGAGAAAAATTTTATTGTACAGTTTCATTTTGGTAACATATCACATAGCCATTTGTATAGAATATCTACGTTTCGGAGACTGCAATTATAGTTGGTCCGGTTCCCAATGTGATGCATACAAGGTGATATACCATCATTGTCGCCGAATGTGGGAACCATCCATGACGTATTATCATAGTCCTCCAAATTCACAACACGTGTAGGTAGGTTCAATTGATGAAATTTCTCTGTAAGATAGTCACGTTTTTGGAATCCTCGTACATAAATGATATCAACATTCTGTAAATTTTTCTTGAGGATGGCATCCAATTGATGATATTCCACAAAGCCAGAGGAATACCTCAATCCATGAACGTTTCGCTCCAAGAACCAGGCAGTACGTTTATCTGCTCTACTCAAAGAGGAAAATAGTATAGTTGGCAGCAGCAGAAAATCACTACATTGAATTCCAATCCTAATGGCAATCTCCTTAGGATGGAATTGTTGCTCGATGGTAAAGCCTTGAATATCTATAACAGCTATTCTCATGTTGACTCTGTGATTGATACTGAAGTGACAAGCATATGTTCAGTTTAATTTGTTAATGATTTCGCTGAGTGGGAGGTGCTCAATAACAGTGTCGTGCACAATGATGCAATAGGCTCTAGTATTTTGAGGAAATCCTTCAGATGCCTCGATTTCGAGTTTCACATCAACAGTGGAACTTTTTATGCTCTCATCCCTTCTGGAACAATCGATGACAAAGAGAGTCTTACCAACAAATTCGGTGGAGCTCAACAGAGGATTATGTTGATTAGTAATTTTGTAGCTGAGACCGAATTGTGCATAGTTGAAATAGGCCTGCGAAAAATTCCCCTTTGCGAAATTCAGATGCATATTCTCTTTGGGATAATTCTCGCCGTTTAGAGTGAGCGTTATATTGGCGATATTCGAATGAGCGAATATTGTTGGATCATTGTTGAATTTGGTGTAATCACGGTCTTTTTGGAAACATACAATCACATTGCGAGGACTTTCGAGAAACGAGGATGTCTTGACGGCCCATTTTTCACTTTTTGCACCTTGTGTGAGAGCAGGCAACATATGAAGTTCCCATTTTCTGAACGGCATGAGAATAGGAGTATCAGCTTGGATGGCCTTCAAGAGTTGCAATTTAATTTGATCGTGCGGAAAGATTCTCTTAACTTTGAGTTCAATATTTTCAATTTCCAACTTGACTGCTGTCGTACCAGCCGGCGATCCAGCGGTCTCCTCTATTTTGAAGCAGTTGCTATCATCTGCAGCTCGTACAAATCGGATGGTATGTTTGCCATAGGAAACACATTGATAATCATTGAAAATATTCAAAAAATGCTTCATGGGTATGAGCATATTGAATGATAGATCAGTGGTGTTGATAACCCCAGCGTTGCTGGGAAAAGTCCAACTTGAATTGGCCAAGTGCTTGATATCTTCGTCGGTGTAGGTGAGAAAGCCTCTGACAGTACTAACAATTCCAACTTCACGAACCGTCTCCAACTCCTTACCGCTCTGTTCATAACTAGCAGATTGAAACATGAAAGCACCAGCATTGTTTACGAATGTTACACGACCATCTCCTTTGGTTTTCACAACTTTTCCACTGATGAATAACAGACTATCATACAAAGCATCGTAAGCGTCAGATTGACTGATATTGATTTCAATGACGTCATTGTTGCGAAAGGACTTGACATATGGGTAGTAAGTCCGCCATTCCACCTTCTGTATGGATTCATCGTTGTGTGGTTTTCGAAAAATGTTGAACACTTGATTGGACAACATGATAACCGAGAGATTCCAAAAACAGTTTATTTGCAGGTGACAGCAGTTGACGCACGTTGAAGGTCTTGGTGAAGACTGAGGTGGGGTATGGTGGTGAGTTATTCTTATGAATAGTTAGCACCATATTTTCTCTTCAATTCCAAACGAACGATTATTTCTTCGTTTCGAAAATCAACCAGTTGAGAATATTGGTCGAGTACTCGCAGCGTAATATTGTTTATTTCGTCTCTATGAGCAATGGGTAGATAAATGAGGTGGTTGGGTGTTTCGTCAATTGCGTAACCAGGATCAACACCAACAGCAAATTCGTATATCGTATGAGACGGTACGTCGTTGTAGAATGCTCCAAACGTAATGTTGCTATCTATGTGTACGGTGCGTACTTTAATGATATCCACAGGTAGATCTGATGCGTAATGCAAGTTGGGTTTGAGAAGGGTAGAGCCAAACTGTTTTCAGGTCGGAAATCAATTGAGTGTTTAAGGCAGAATATTTCGCTTTTCAGCGTATTATTATTCGGTTTGAGGTAGAAAAATTCCTCGGGGTTTTCCTTGTACGTTTTGGGTGTGATGTGTTTGCTAATCAAAGCCTCAATATCACCAATTTCGTAGGAGCCAGCAGGAATATCGATACTCTGTTTAGTTTTGCCACCGTTTTCAAAGTAGTGGAATTTCGTATTTTCTTCAATGTTTGGTATACTGTTGTACGAATGGAAGCTGAGCAAAGCCAAACTGTATTCTGAATCAGAATCCAATTGAATGGGCGGATTGAAATCGATGGAAAGCGTTGAAGAACGACTCGTTAACGTCAATATCATAGACATGACTGATATAGTGTCAGAAGCAACACGCTTTAAATAATAAACAACAACTTGGATGAAAAATCATTTATTACAATAATAACATTCATATTGTGAGCTAACTGGACCATGATACTCTGCTTCTTCTTCTAGTGATTGGGCTGACAATCCACACTCATTTTTGTAATGAATGAAACACGGTAGACGAATCTGCAAAGCGAATCGATTTTTGTAGTCTTGTGGTAATCTATGCCATAGATCCAGCAACTCCCAAGGTCCTGCGTTCCCAATCAAATATTCGATTGACAAAGCTCGCAGTTCAGCATCGGTGAAATCTCTCAAAGATTTATATTTATGCATTTCAGCCAGCGATTTATACATCTCAGCGGTGGACATTATGAAGTAGAAACTTTAGGCAAAGATGTCCACAGTTACTCTGATTGTAATTTTGATATTGACTATTGTTATATGTAATTCTTACACCCCTCCCAAAATATCTTGCCAATTCCATTGGAGGTTTGAGATTGCCGAAACTATCGAAATATTGTGCGGCATTCCGTTTTTATTGTAAGCTACCCAATGAGTGCCCGCATTCAAGTGAGAATCCAAGTTCAATACAGCGCATTCTCGCAGCCAAGGACCACAAGTTGGCAACGTATCACGCATAAAGACTCCAGGAAAATGCGGTATTTTCATCTGACGATCACATTTTTTAATTTCCGAATCGTATAATGCTCTATGGGGTAGCTTATCTAGCAGTTTTTTTGTTTCTTCGAATAAAGACCTCGTCCTTTGCGTTGTTGTTTTTTCAGGAACAGTCCAAATCCTCGAGGGGTTTTGCGCAGGTACAGACCCGATCCTAAATGTTCCATGGCTTTATTGTGACGCTGATCTTCTTCCAGCTTCTTTTTAGCATTTTTTGCGTCTATCACGGTTTTTGCGATGGCGCTCGCTCCACCTGCCATCGTACCCAAAGCCGAAAGTGCAGCAAATATAGGTATGAGGGGTAGGAGTCCTCCAGATTTGGCATCGAATGGAATTATTCTAGGAACGCGTATTTTCTTACGTCCTCCAGCTTGACTCAATGCCATTTTAGCAGCTCGCAAAGCCGAAGCACTAGATTTCTTAATATTAGTAGGATTGTGTTTCCAATTTTTAATAATTTTTTGAAGCAAGTTACTCTCGACTACGTCACACGATGAACGCAGACCAGCGACGGCCGACTTCTACCGATCTCCTCCACGACTATTTCCGATGGCCCGTGGCAAGCTCGACCGTACTGCGCATGCGGTCCCAAAACCCCCTTTGATCATCTACTTATTAGATTGTTGTGTTCTACATAACTTTTTACGTACAAAGAGTCGAGCTTATTTCACGCCAAGCGCTGTTGATTGGGAAGATATTTCCACAGGGCAGCTCACTGAAGGAGAGTGGAGACAAGAAGTATCAGAGTTAGTGGGGCTTCAAGGAATAATTAACAATCGTAGAAAAAATAATGCACTCGCTGAAAAGATTCGAGATTTTTACAGAGATTTTTATAATAACGAGGGTGCTGTACTATTTCAAGAAAAAATGATTAATCATCGTTAAAATTCATAGGTCAATATGCAATACAGATACAATGAGTCGTATTTGATTGTAATTCCTTGGATATGTAAGCTAATGCTCTTTCTATTAGTAATCATAAAAATTAAAATTATGATGACAAACTTACATCTGTGTAATTTTCCTCTTCATCACTGAGTTCCTCCTCCACGCCGCTTTCAGAATTATTCTTTCTTCTCTGTAATGAAGAGACACCTTTCCTTACGGTTTCCTGATCTGTTGTGAATAATAGCAGGTCGAAGTACCACAAATTTGGCTCATATCTGTTGAACTTCCCGTTTTCTTAGATGCCATAACTTTTTTCGGTTCCCGTCGAAATGACGCTCTCAAACTTTCTATTTTTGCTTTTACGAATATTTTATCCGCATCCGGAAAAATTTCGGTAGCTTTATCCACAAGTACACTATAACTATTCTTTTTTATGTGTTTATTGCTATATTCTCTACTTTTTACGTCCCTTTGATCCCCTTTGATCTCTGTATATATTTATAAATTCTGTCCAAAACTTTTTATTATTACTGAACGACATGATTTTGAAGAAATGAAAACAAATTGATGCACACTTTCATACAACACAACCAGAAATAACTGCAATTCACCAACATGCTCGTGACATCACCATACATGTACCAACTTGTTCGACACTCGATTCGTGTTGGAAGGGATCGGCAAGCCGCGCACACCGAGCACAGCATTCCAACTGCCAACTACGTTCGTGGATGTCACATACCTTCGAACATGTTCGACGAGCCAGCCTCCAACTACTTTCACCAACATACTCGTCCAACATGCTTGTGTGTGTATGGGGGGTTTAAGTAAATTATTGTACGAGGTTTAGTTTCTTCTGTTTTTTTTAAGATTAAAAAATAACAAAGATCCTGAAGAACTAAAAAGTGCAATGAGACCGATTTGAGTAATTTGTGTTAGTGTCAATGCAGAACTGAATTTCCAAAGGTCTTGATAATTGCCAAGAGAGTGTATCAGAACACATATGTATGTTGTATTTGTCGTTTTTGCAATAAATAATTTTTTCTGTATTTAATTTTTCATTCTTACTCAAAATAATACTACATTGGACCTCGTATTTGATAATATATCAAGGGTGGTTCATTCCATATATTAACTAGACACCCTGGATATGTTCTGCATTCATCTTCAAGAAGCATACAAAAATATATTTCGGGCATATTTTTATGGTAAGAAAACATATAGCATGTGCCATGAATGTGTTTTAGGATATTCCTGGAATATGTTTTGAATATTTCTGGAATATGCACATCACATGCTGTGGAGGATATGGAATATTGTTGTGGAAGATGTATGATTGTACCGTCTGGGTTCATGCTTTTTCTGCAGCCGTCATTCTGAAGTCACTCATCAATGAGATTGTTATAGGGTAATGTTGAAGAGTCTCGACAAAATAAATTCGTGCTGTCTTTTGAAGTTATGGATCAAGCGATTATTTGCAGCAACGTTGTTTACATTATGATGGCCCTTGGAGTAAGGAAATCAGAGAATTAGGTTTTCAAATATACTAGTTCTCGACACATCCTGAAATGTGTCCAAGTAGCCATAAAAACAAAATCGGGTTGGACAGTCATGGGAAAAACGAAGATTTTTCCTGATGATCATTTGATCTCAACGTTATTCGGCAAATCTTTCACTATATCAGATATAGTCAAAATCGGTCTTATCGTGCGGGTTCAAATGTCAGCAAGTATATGAAAAATCAAAAAGCCTAGTTGGTACCAAAATGTTTTGTATTTATTAAGGTATATTTTCACGATAGGTATCATGTGTGTGTAACACGAAAATCGTTTGTGCAATGTTATTGGAATAAACAGCACGAATCTATTTTTGGATACCGTTACCAGAAATATTGATAGGACATCATGTGGCCAAATATCGTCTAGATCATTTGATAAAAAAAAATGGATGACCACTAAAATCAACTCCTAGATGAATGGTATTCTGAAGGCATTATAGAAGAGGTGCCAACTCACCAGGGTCGGTAAGAGTGGGTACTGGAGGACGGTAGCCCCCAGGAAAAGCATTGACCCAAAAATAAAACGAATGAATTGCCAGAAACAGTATTTAAGACATTACAGCTTCGCTGTATCCAAATATTTCCTACCATCTGTACACACCTACAAATAATTTCTGTTATGCCGGTAAATGCTGAAAGATTTGAAAGAAATTGGACGAGGAATTGCAATAGGAAAAACTTCGTTGCGTGCTGATAAATTTGTGCCAGTAACATGCCAGCAGAATTGAAGAAGTTGGTTGCTATCTCGTCCAAGGACATGGGGCCAGCACAAAAGCCCAAACTGAGGTAACTAGTCAGGAAGTATCAGGACATCTTCGATACCGGAGTAGGCAGAGGCGGTAGAACAAAGGTGGTTTGGCATAAAATTGACACTGAAAGTGCTCGACTGATCTGACAATCAGCCAGGAGACTTCCCCTTGCCAAGAAAGAAGAGGCTGACAAAATAGTCAGTGATATGGAAAAAGAAGGTGTTATTGAATCATCTGATAGTCCCTGGTCCTCTCCAGTAGAACTGGTGAAGAAGAAAGATGGTTCAACCTGGTTTTGCGTTGATTGTCGTCAACTAAATAACGTCACGAAAAAGGACAGTTACCCTCTACCAAGAATCGACGACACGCTGGCTGGATCTAAGATTTTCTCGACCCTAGACCTGAAGAGTAGATACTGGCAAGTAGAACTGGTCCAGGAAGATCGAGAAAAGACAGCCTTTACCGTCGGTTCAGGTCACAGTTATGCCATTCGGGCTCTGCAACGCTCCAGCAACGTTCGAAAGATTGATGGAGACGGTTTTGAAGGGACTATCATGGAAGATCTGTCTGGTGTATCTCGACGACATTATTGTGGTTGGCAAATCGTTCGAGGACCACGTGAAAAACTTGGAGGAGGTATTCCAACGACTAAGAACCTCCGGATTGATGCTGAGTCCCAAGAAATGCCATTTGTTTCAGAAAGAAGTGTGACATCATATATTTATGTTGCAGTTCATGTATATGCTTATTGTAGTTAAAAGTTGCTTCACCTTGTATTAATTAGAAAATACTATCGTGATCTCTGTGACGGTGTCATTATCATTGGAGAATTGTCAAATGTAGAATAAACTGTCGGGAGTTTATTTGTGGTTTATTTCTAAATACATCACAAATAATTGGCGACGAGGATATTCAAAGAATTCACAATGGCAGAGAACAAATCGAATGGACTCTTGAGGCAATTGGGACTCTTCAAATTTCAAGATTCTGATTGGAAAATATTTTCAACTAGACTGAAGCAGTGTTTCATAGCAGAAGATATTGTAGATGAAAATAAGAAGAAATCCATTTTATTAGTATCTTGTGAGGAGGAAACGTACAAATTACTTGAAAATTCGTGTATTCCAAACTCGCCAGAAGAAAAGACGTTCAAGGAACTTGTTAAAATATTTGATGAACATTTCACTTCATTCAAATGCAGTTTTGCAGAAAGACAATGTTTCTATAGTGCATCAAAAAATCAGGATGAATCAGTTAGAGACTGGTTAGCACGTCTCAAGAGTTTAGCACTCAAATGTGACTTCCAAAGCGAACTTCAGATTTTGTTGACAGACCGATTCGTGATTGGTTCCAATGAAGGTAAAATCAAGGATAGACTTTTTGAAGAGAAACCGAATATTTCATTAGACAAAGCTGTTGAAATTGCCTGTTGTCACGAAGTCAGAACGAGTAAGAAGGAAGCTATCGAACAGGAAAATTTCTTCTATAGTCAAGCACGGATCTCTGTTGGCCGTCCGAATCCAACTCAATGTCAAAGTAGTCAATCAAAACCATCAGGGGGAAGGAGTACAGATACAGAAAAGTTTAGACATTCCAAGGAAGTGAGAGAACCATCAGGATGCAATATATGTGGAAAGAAAAATCATTCAAACAGCCAATGCAGGTTCAGGTTTGCAACATGCTATTTATGCAAGGCTAAGGGACACATAGCAACGATTTGTGATTTATTCACTAAGTTACAAGGTGGAATTGAATTTACCAAAATAGATTTAAAAAAGGCTTATTTACAGTTAGAGTCAGATAATGATTCGAAGTTGTTAACTGTTGTTAATACCCATAAAGGTTTATTTATGTATAACAGGTTACCATATGGAATAGCAAGCTCTCCAGCCATTTTTGAAAAATTATTGGAACAAATTCTACAAGGAATTGACGGGGTAGTGAGTTTCCTCGACGATATCTTGATTACGGGTAAAAGTAGGGAAGAACACTTGAGCAGGGTTAAACAAGTATTGGGAAGACTAGAGGCAAGTGGTTTGACAATTGCTACAGAAAAATGCGAATTTTTCAGAAAGTCCGTAAATTATTTGGGCTACATAGTTGACAAATCTGGTTAACATACATGTCCAAAGAAAATTGAAGCGGTGAAAAATGCTCCATTACCAAAGAATATTAAAGAGTTACAGTCTTTCTTGGGGTTTGTTAATTATTATCATAAATTCATTGAAAACAGCTCCACCCATTTACATCCTTTTTATAATTTATTAAAGAAAAATAAATCATTTGAATGGTCAGAAGAATGTGACAAGGCTTTCACGAACATTAAACAGATATTATCATCAGCTAAAGTATTGGTTCACTTTAACCCAAAATTACCTATAAAATTGGCTGTTGACAGCTCATCGTATGGTGTTGGTGCCGTAATTTCACACATTTTTGATGACAATACAGAGAGACCTATTGCTTATGCGTCTCAAACCCTGAATGAAAGCCAGCAAAAGTATTCCCAAATTGAGAAAGAGGCCTCTGCCATTATTTTTGGAGTAAAAAAATTTTCTCAGTATCTATTTGGGCAAAAATTCATTTTAGTTACAGATCACAAACCTTTGACTGCATTGTTTTCGCCTGTTAAAGGAATTCCTCAGCTAACAGCAAATCGTCTTCAACGTTGGGCGTTATTTTTAGCTCAATTTCAGTATGAAATTAAATATGTAAACTCGAGAGACAATAATGCCGATTTTTTTTCGAGACTTCCTTTAAAAGTTCATTTGGAAGAAGATTCAGGTATATCGTATTTTCATTATATAGCGGATAATGAAATATTACCAGTAAACTGGCGAGAAATTTCAGCGGAAACGCAAAAAGATGAGTTGTTAAAGAAGATTTGTCAGTATGTTGAGTGTGGGTGGCCTCAGAAAATTGATCAAATCATTAAACCATATGCAGTTCTAAGAAATCAATTATCGGTAGAGCAGGGATGTATTATGTTAGGTTATAAATTGATTATCCCTGAAATACTACGTAGAAAAGTGCTCATGCAATTGCATTCAGCCCATCTTGGAATTGTTAAAACCAAAAGCTTAGCTCGTTCTTTTGTGTGGTGGCCACAAATCAACAATGATATAGAGAATATGATCAAATCTTGCAATAATTGTATCGGTACCAGAAGCGCACCACCACAACATAATTTAATGACTTGGGACTATCCGAAACAACCCTGGCATCGACTTCATATTGATTATATGGGTCCTTTTTTGGGAAAGTATTTTCTTGTTATTGTTGATGCACATACTAAATGGATTGAGGTGATAGTAACGGCATCTATGACCTCTGATATCACAATAAAAGTTTTAAGAACGATTTTTGCTCAATTTGGGATACCTGAAGTAGTAGTCTCTGATAATGCAAGTTATTTCAAGTCGCATACATTTCAAAATTTTCTTAAAATGAATGGCATTCATTTCATTAATTCGCCAGAATTTCACCCAGCAACAAAGGGGGCTGCTGAAAATGCAGTTAAAACAATAAAAAGGGCATTGAGTAAAACACTGGAAAAAGAAAATAACAAAAATTTGAATTTGGTACTGAATAATTTTTTGATGACTTACAGAATAACTCCTCATTGCACAACTGGAATATCACCTTCTGAATTAATGTTCGGTAGGAAAATCAGAAGTGCGTTTGATTTGATGAAACCGAAAACAGTATGCAATGAAGACTATTCAAATAATTCGAGTGATTTGTTTCGAAGAGTAAATAAAAATCAAAAGAACCAAATGAAATTTTATTCAGGGCATAGAAACAAAACATTCAAAGTTAACGATTGTGTTGCTGTAAAAGATTACAGAACTCCAAATAAAGCTGGTTGGATAAAGGGTATTATAACAAAAATCCTAGGACCACGGACGTATATGACTTATATTCCCGAGTTGGAGAGGACATGGAGAAGGCATATCAACCAAATAATTGAATGTTTTCCGTCCAATAGTAACAAATATAGTTATTCACTACATAATGATAGGAATGGAAGTACTGACCGCAGAAGTTTGGATGTTGTTAATGGTCCAATTACTGATTCACCAGTGGATATTGAAAATGATTCAAATTCGAATGTGTAAATTGAGGAAAGTTGCGGGAATAATATATCACCATCAAGGTCACAACGAAGTGACGATTTTGATAGAGAGTCTCAAACTGGAGTAAATTCAAACATAGTTGTGAGAAGAAGTTCGCGAATAAGGAATCCGCCTAATAGGTTGAGTTACTAGATAAGGGGGAAGGTGTGACATCATATATTTATGTTGCAGTTCATGTATATGCTTATTGTAGTTAAAAGTTGCTTCACCTTGTATTAATTAGAAAATACTATCGTGATCTCTGTGACGGTGTCATTATCATTGGAGAATTGTCAAATGTAGAATAAACTGTCTGGAGTTTATTTGTGGTTTATTTCTAAATACATCACAAGAAGTACGATATCTTGGCCACATTGTCTCTGGAAAAGGAGTTGAGCAGAAGATCAAAGATGTTGAGGAATGGCCCATTCCAAAAGACATACATCAGCTTCGAAGTTTTCTTGGCCTGTGCACTTACTATCGTCAATATGTACTGGGGTTCGCCAACATCGCCAAACTGCTGACCAGGCTTACAGAAGGGCAAACGGAGTTCCAGTGATCTGAAGAATGCCAAGACTCTTTCATGAAGCTGAAAGGAGCATTGATCAAAGCACCAGTTCTGAGCTATCCCTTTCCGGACAGGAAATTTATTTTGGACACGGACCCCAGTAACGTGGGACTTGGAGCTGTTCTGTCTCAGATCCAAGAAGGACAAGAGAAGGTCATCCGTTACTTCAGCAAGACCCTCAGTAAACCGGAGCGGAACTACTGTGTACCAAGCGAGAACTGTTGGCTGTTGTCAAAGGAGTAGAGCAATTCTACAAGTACGTGTATGGGAGAAGATTCCTACTGAGAACTGACCATACAGCTCTCAAATGGCTCCTACAGTTCAAGAATCTCGAGGGTCAAGTGGCACGTTGGATCGAGAGGCTCCAAGAATTTGACTGAGATCGAACATCGAGCGGGGACCAGCCATAAGAATGCGGATGCCCTATCGCGAAGACCATGCCCAGAAGACTGTTCGCACTGCCGACGAGCAGAGGAGAAGGAGTCGACACTCTGTAACACTACGGCGGTAGATGATAACTGGAATGACGATAAGATCCAGAAAGACCAAGAGAAAGATTCAGATCTTGGTTCAGTCATCGGCTGGAAGAAGAGTGATCGAAGACCGTCGTGGCAAGAAATAGCCAGTTGTTCTTCAGCCGTCAAGTCATACTGGGCCCAATGGAACTCTCTCACCCTGGGCAATGGAGTCTTGAAGAGTGTGTTCGAGTCGGTGGATGGCGGGGAAGAAAGACGTCAGGTAGTAGTTCCCAGGAGCAGAAGACAAGAAGTGCTCCGAGAAATCCATGATGGGGTTACCAGAGGACATCTGGGAGTGACGAATACCCTCCAGAAACTGAGGCAACGATTTTACTGGGCCGACTGCCAAGCTGACGTCAAGGACTGGTGCAGAAAATGTGCTGTATCCGCTGCGAGCAATGGGCCTCGAACAAGACCTAAGGCCCCGATGCGCCAGTACAATGTGGGCGCCCATTTGAAAGGATCGCCATTGACTTGCTGGCCCATTTCCCCAATCTTATCACGGGAATAAGTACATCCTTGTGGCGATGGATTATTTCAGCAAGTGGGCCGAAGCCTATGCCCTACCCAACCAAAAAGCCATCACCATTGCCGACGTCTTAGTAAATGAGTGGATTTGTCGATTCGGCTTTCCGTTAGAGCTGCATTCGGATCACGGCAGGAATTTCGAGTCAAACCTGTTCCAGGAGGTGTGTCAGATGCTGAACATCCAGAAGACGAGAACCACAGCTCTACATCCGCAGTCAGATGGAATGGTGGAGCGGATGAATAAGACGATAAACCGCCACCTGTCCAAGGTAGTCTCTGACTACCACAAGGATTGGGACCAGTATCTCCATTGGTTCCTGATGGCTTATCGTTCCACAGTTCACGAGTCAACCGGCCAAACTCCTGCTATTGTTATTATGGGCCGAGAGCTGCGACTTCCATGTGACCTGAAGTTTAGGACACCATCAAGAAGAGACACTGTGTAGGAGATGACTGCGTCAGCAAACTACGACTTAGGATGAACGTCGTCCACGAACGAGTCCGTTTGAACATCCAGAGTGCCAGCGACAGAATGAAGAAGATCTACGACATCAAGGCCGATGCTGGTGGATATCAGACAGGTGACCTAGTCTGGCTGTACAACCCTAAACGTCGCCGTGGACTATCACCGAAGCTCCAGAACTCGTGGGAAAGTTCATATAAGATGGAAACCACGACCAAGTCCGCGCCGTCAGACTACCGGAGGATGAAATGACATGGGGATAACCCGAGAGGAGTCCCGAGATCTTTTATCAAGGTGCCTGCCGATTACGCGTTAGCTCACTGTGTGGCAGAAGATCTCCAAATGTCCAGAGGCATTGCCGTAGTATTCTCCAAGAAGTTCGGTCAACTTCAGGAACTGCGGGAACAGAACCCGAAAGTTGGAGGGGTGCTACAGCTGAGGAAGAGCCAGAGAAACATCTACTATTTAGTTAACAAGAAGCTTTCTCGAGATGAGCCGTCTTATTGAGATGTCTGGAAGAGTCTCACCAGATTGAGAGACATGATTTTGGACTAGAATCTTGTAGACCTGGCAATCCCAAAATTGGCCTGTGGGATTGATGGGCTGGACTGTACTGGACTGGACTTATAAGAAGCATGTTGAAGACAATATTCAGATCCAGCTGCGTCAAGATTCTGGTGTGCTGCAATCATCTTCCTTGAGCCAATTTGAAGACTGGAATGCTACTTCCATCGAACGTCTAGATGCAAATATGGAGAATCTTGCAGAAAAATTACATTTCGGAACAAAACGTCTTCAAGACAATGTAACGATTTCGAGGCCAGCCTCGAGACCGGCCCTGATCATCTCATTACGCATTCACCTCATTAAGTATGCACCCCACGAAAACAAGTTATCCTCTCGCAAACACATCAGTCACGCGTGGAAGAAACGCGAACTTTCTAATCGAAGGTTCTAGGAACATCTAAGAAGTCGCCCGATAGACTCGATTTATCGAGAACTGTAAATGCGGATATATAAGTCACTCGGCGGGAGATGGCGGAATAGTCAGAGAGATAGCCACAGAGAGTTACAAATATACTTCCAAAGTTCGCAGACAGAGACTGACAGTGAAGATAAAGGACCCCGCACCATTCTTATGGGTTTCTGGGTCCCGGTGGAATTGGCTGAAACTATAGTATGTTATTCTTTTCAATATCCTGATCAAAAGTTCCCATGGGCCCAACTCAATCCTATGACTAGTTTTCGAAATATAGCCCCTCAAAGGTGTGATTTTGTACCTCATGAGTGTAAGTACGACAAAACATTCCTTTGTGTATCTGTACCTCAGAATGAATTTTCCAGTATAAATTGTACCTTCACAATCATTTCTTTTGATGAATACTTAAATTACTTGAATACGGACCACAGGGTGTTGACTTAATTCAGGACAATATACTTCATCAATATCTTTTATTTTCGTTTAACAAATAAAAATTAAAGTATATATTTAGGTTGATACACAATGAACAAATATAAAATGAGAGTTTATTTGATACTGGGCGTTGCACAGATTTTGTATCAGCTATGAGTGTTATTAAGACAGATATACTTATATTTTTAACGTAGTTTTTGCATTGGCTGCCTTAAAAAGAGTATTTTTGTTCAAGTTGTAGGTTCATCATATATATACATTTTACCAGAGGGTTTAGTCCAATAAAATGTCCTACTTGTTATTCACAATTTCCCTCGAGAGCATATCTCTGTTTACTTATATATATATATATATATATATATATACATATATATATATATATATATATATATATATATATATATATATATATATATATATATATATATATATTCTCCATCTCACGAAAAACTATTCATCACTCCTTATCCGAAGATCCAAACTCCTGTGCGACCTCACGTTCCTCAAATCATGCGGAGACCACAGAGTCATTCCCAAAGCCTTCCGGTTGAAACATCATGATACCTCATCGTCAGCCCAGCGTATTCTCAATAAAGCTAGCCAAGCACTTATTCGAAAAACACTTCACGACATCAGACGTAATTTGGACATCACCAACACCTCACTCTACAAATGTTTTGGCAAATTATCCACCGTAGATATCCATCCAGTCATCTGGGACACTTTGACCAGGATATCTCAGGACAAAGCAGATCACATCAGCAATAAGAAAACAGAAACACAGAAAAACAAACTTTGTGCATTGTTAACGAATAACATCACACCCTTGGTCCCAGCTGCATCACCTGTATTAGTACACAACTTCTCCGACACACCACTAGATCAAAATAGCCTTGCACTACTATCAAGAGGATTCAATTATTCCATCACACCAAACAGAATCCCAACAGAAACCGTCATCACACAAATAGAAAGCGCGATAACCCATCTACCAGAAAATACAGCTGAAGAAACTAGACAAGATATTGCCACCACACTCAGGAGAGCGAAACTCCCTCCATCCAACATAACACCTGCCGAAAAACATTGCCTCAGAAACCTCCACAACAACCCTGACATAGTCATTCTCCCAGCAGACAAAGGCAACGCCACAGTAGTTCTGAATACCTCAGATTATGTAGACAAAATGAGTACACTATTAAACTCATCCGAGTATCAGATCACCCAACGAGACCCGACAACCTACCTCGAAAAGAAGACCAAAAATCTGATCAATAATTCTAAACTACCAGCCGAAACCAAGAAAGCCACTATCCCTAGAGAGAAGTCATCACGCACCCCTCGTATCTACGGACTACCAAAAATACACAAGCCTGATATCCCACTCCGACCTATCGTCAGTGCCTTTGGATCACCAACCCAGAACCTCGCCAAGTATCTAGCGAGTACTCTTCAGTCACGAGCAGAAGAAGCTTCATCCTACGTGAAAAATTCATTCCACTTCTTAGACCTTCTCAAATCCTATAGAATCCAGAACACAGATATCCTAGTGAGCTTCGATGTTGTCTCCCTCTTCACAAATATTCCCCTAACGGACACGCTAGAAATCCTTAAAACGAAACACAGAATTCCAAAAGACACCCTGGACCTCATCAGTCACTGTATGAACAACACGTACTTCCTCTTCCAAGGAAATTACTACAAACAAGTGAAAGGTGCTCCCATGGGTTCCCCCCTTTCTCCAGTCCTTGCAAACCTTTTCATGGAAGACTTCGAAACCAGGGCTGTAGAAGCATTCGACCACAAGCCTACTTGCTGGTTCAGATACGTTGACGACATTTTCGTCATATGGCCTCATGGTTACGAAATCTTAAGCACGTTCTTAGATCACCTAAACGATATCCATCCCAACATGAAATTTACAATGGAGACCGAAATGAACAACTCCCTAGCTTTCCTGGACGTTCTCATTACGAAATCCAATAACTCTTTCACCCACACAGTACACAGGAAACAGACCCACACCAACCGATACCTACACGCAAACTCTCATCACCATCCAGCACAAACAAACTCCGTATTGAACTCCCTGATATACAGATCAATTCAGCTTACCGACAACCAGAATAGACCACAAGAGCTGGACAAACTGAAATCAGCCTTACTTCAGAATGGTTACAACAATTCGCTAATCGACAAGTCTATCCGCCATCAACTGACCCGTCCTCCAAAAACAAATGATCCACTAGAGAGTATCCAGCCACACAAAGCTTTCCTACCATACATCAAAGGTGTGACAGACAAAATCAGTAATATCTTGAGAAAACACGAGATAAAAACAATATTCACGGCCAACAACCAAATATCCAAATTTCTCAGATCTCCCAAGGACACAATACCAAACGATTCTCAAGGTATATATGAAATACCATGTTCAGACTGCCCGAGAAGTTATATTGGCCAGACTAACAGACGAGTAACTTCCAGAGTCTACGAACACGAACTTGCTGTGCATCAGGCATCTTCCACTTCCGCACTTTATAAACATCGAGAAGACACAGGTCACAAAATAGACTTCAAAAACACAAAAACAATTTCCACCGAGAAAACTCTGCAAACCAGGATCATCCGAGAAGCCCTCGAGATAGAGAAGCGCCCCAATTGCCTCAACACTCGCGACGACGGACGTAGACTTCCCATACCTCAGGATTATATTATATTCGACAAATTCTTTAGGGAATGAAAGGAATGCTTTTTGATCATATTTGACGAATATTTACATGTCATGTTGAAAATTGCATTAAATGGGTGAATAACTATATATGAGTTGAAAAAAAGATGGAAACGTTAGGAATAGGTGAAAAATGGGAGACAAAGCCTGGTTTTTGTAAAATTACAACATATGCTTCAAAACATGACAAAAACAATATAATCAACTATTTTATCATTCATTAAACAGACCATGTGAGCGCGTTCGGCAGATATTTTCTATTCATCTAGCACGAACCTATGTTTTAATTCGAAATTATGGGAACCTGCGCACCTGCGCATTTCCTTCATTACTTCTGCGCTTGGTCAATTTCTAAAAATAGGTGCGCGTGCAGGTGCGCTAGTCTTGTCTACCTATTTTATGATTCATCTTCCTCAAAACCATTATTATTTTCCTTACTTCTCTCCATTTTTCTATTCATCTACCACGAACATTTCGAAAAGATGAGAACCTGCGCACCTGCACATTCCTCATCACTTTTGAGCTTATTCGACATTTCAAAAATATGCGCGTGTTCTCATGAGCTCGCTTGGTCCTCATTGCGCATTTCCGCAAAATAAAAATATTACCACTAGAATTACTTGAGGGTCCACAATCGCGACATTCATTTGTTTTTTCCATATCAGATTTCCAGTAATCCGAAGAGGTCAACTTGGCAACAGCGCATTTTCGCAAAACAAAAATGGTACCATATGAATCGCCTAATGGTACAGAATCGCGATTTTAAATTTTTTTTCATAACAGATTTCCAGTAAACCAAATTTCTACCGTTTTTAATATATATCCATTTGCAGCCTACAATATTTTTATCTACAGGGGAAATACACAATGACCACGTATTATTTTCTTCCATCGAATGTATTTCGTGTAGCATCGCATTTTCCCAGTGACTCTTAACGTTTCCAGAAATAGCTTCGTTATAATTTTTCGGTTCTTCCGTCATATATTCATGCATTTCTACTGTCTTCAAACTGGAATCCGCGAATCTCTCTGGTATTTTTCCTTCAGTTTTCCTTTTCGATATTCTCAGTCCTTCTGAATTCTCTGGATATTTCAGTTCATTTTCGGTTTCAAAGTTATTACTTTCTTCAGCTATTTCCTTTTTGTTTTTGCCGTCTTCCAAGTAGAACTCTACTTCAGTTTCCTTTTTTTCTTTCTGGACACTTGCTTCATTGTTGTGCTCCTTTCCAGCATTGATAAATATACTATCATTGTGGCAATTTTCAATGAAGTGAACATCTCTGCTGATTATTATATAATTTGTTTTCTTTTCTAGCAATCTGTAAGCCTTTGAACCTTCTTCGTATCCAACAAATATATATATTGATTCGATTTTTCGTCAAGTTTCCTGCTCTTGTGGTTCGGTACTACTGCGTATACTGAGCTTCCAAAGGTTTTAATATGGCTCAGTGAAGGATTCTTTCCCATCCATAATGCATAAGGTAAATTTCCTTGATTTCCTTTAGTTGGTAAACGATTTTGCAATTAAATTTGCATCCAACAACATGCAGCGAGCCATTTCTGTCAGTGAACGATTTTTCCTTACAGCTACGCCCCTTCTGCTGTGGTGAGTAGGGTGCAGAGAGTTGAAATTCTATCCCTTCATTTTTTAAAAACTCTTTCAGATCGTTATTTACAAATTCTCCTCCTCGATATGAACGGAATTTCTTCGGTTTCATATTGAATTTATTTTCCACTTGCCTCACATATTCTTTGATTTTCTTATAAACCTCATTTTTCTTTTCCAGTAGATATACCTGGGTATAACGTCTGAAATCGTCGATCAAAGATAGAATGAACTTTTTATTTCCTGGGGTCACTGTTTGCATGGGTCCACAAACATCTGCATGTACAAAATCTAATATATTTGTCGTTTTAGTACGAGAGTTCTTGGGAACTTGCCATTTTTCTTTCAATTTTATACCTTCTATTTCAAAGTTCTGTAACATATTTCTTACTGCTTCTGGATCTCGATGTCCAAATCTTCGATGCCAACTATGGATACATGCACAATTATCTTTATCCCACACTGAATATGCTTTTTCGGGTGATTGAAGTTTGTACAAATTTTTATCGAGTTTTGTTACAGCATTTAATGTATTGTTCTTCCTGACCTTACAGGTTCTATCAGCAAAGGTAATCTCGAATTTCTGTTTCTCTAATTTGCTCAAGGATATGAGGCCATTCTCGAGTTGTGGAACATATAATACATCTTTGATCGGTATTTCAAATACTCTATCACATACGAGACACTCTAAGAGTCCTTCACCAACATCTTTCGCCTTCAACTTCTCTCCGTCAGCCAATGGAATTTCTTTTGTAGTGTCTTCATATACTTCTGTAAAGAAATCTCTATTGCTTGTCATATGGCAAGTACATCCTGAATCCATGAACCATGCATTCTTATCAGTAATTTTTCTATCAGATATATTGAAACAAACATGAAATTCTTCATGTTCTTTTTCTGACCTTTCTTCGGTTTCCTGAACGTTGTTTACTTTAAAGTTTCTCCTCTTCATTGCTGACTTCTTATAAAAATAACAGTCTCGTTTCACATGACGTTCTTTATTACAATGAAAACATTTTACTTTCGCCTTGTAAATGCTTTTAGTTTTCATAACTTTCTCTTCTCCATTAACTTCTTGATGACACTCCTTTTTCCTTCTATACTCCTGTAGAAGCTTCTCTTTCACTACCTCCAACGTCAAGTCTTCTTCCTTTCTACTTTCTAGTGCAGTCACCAAAGAACTGTAGCTATCTGGAACACTACTGAGCAGAAAAGCTACAATGAAATGTTCTCCCAGTTTTTCTCCTATGGTAGTTAGTTGATGAACGCAATCCAACATCAATGTTAAATGTTCTTCCATATTTCCGCCTTCGAATAATCTCTGCTTACATAGTCTTTTCAGGAGAGATACTTTGCTCGTCAGGGTAGATTTTTCGTAGAAATTCTTTAGTGAATTCCAGGCTTCTCTTGCTGATGTCGCATTTCTTATGTGGGCCACCTAATTGTCTTCAATCAGTAGTCCTATGGTAGCTTTGGCTTTACTGTCCCTCTTTTTCCATTCTGCTGGAACTGGATTGGGTTTTTCTTCAGATATTACATCCCATAATTCTTCTCTGGTCAGGAGTAGCTCCATCTTGTATTTCCACGTTTGAAAATTGGATCCATTCAGTTTTACAAAACTAAACTTCGTGAAATCAGACATTTTTGTCTCCGGCAGGGTATGTTACTTATATACTTCGATATAACTATTAGATTTACTGGGCTGGGCCCATAACCTGTTGAAATTACTATTTTACGAAGGAAAATATACTTACCAATATGATAAATACATATCATTAACAACATAAATATATACAATATGATTTCTTCTTATTGCTTCCAATAAAAACAACTATAAACAAGACATTTAAACATAAAAAAGTACTTCTACAAACATAATAAAAAAAACCTATCTATAAGTTAAGAACATATGAATTTTAGGTTGGTTTTTGAATACCTTTGAATACATTTATTAAAAAAATTTAAATAAAAATGGATGACTATTTGAGATATTTCAGATATGAGCAAATAGACACAAATATTATAGAGGGTCCCGCAGACTATAATAGGCTTATTGAAGGATACAATGAAAATTGTGGAATTTCAGTTTTCCAGATGAAAATAAGAAGTGTAAACAAGATTTTAAACCAACTCAAGTTATTATTACATCAGGTAAATCAAAGTTTCGACCTAATAGTCCTCACCGAAACTCGACAGTTAATTGATACAACATTGTATACCCTGCCCGAATATAAAATATTCTATAATGAGAGTAAATTCAGTGCGATGGAGCTATTATATATATGAAAAAAAAGTATAGTGCAACTTGTAAAATAATGAAATTTGATCATGTGAATATAATCGAGCTTCTTGTAAATATAACTAACAAAAGTGTTTTGCTCAATGGTATTTATAGACCTGGACCGACACCCGAATAAAATTTTATAGAAAATTCATCAAATTATATAAAAGCCAGTAAAAAAGTCGATTTTCACATTATCACAGGCGATATAAATATAAATATTCCTAATAACGAATGTAACCATGCACATGATGGGCCGTGATGGTCATGATGGTAGAGCGCTTGTCTCTTAACTTAAGGGTCATGGGTCCGATTCCCAGCATGTTCATCTGTCCCGTGCATGGCATCACACGTTGAAAGGTAAGGGCTGCGTCTTCCCTAGCTCTGACAAGTCTTTCGAAGAGGGTGGTACTCTTAAGGGTGTGCAGCTGGTTTACGGAAATAACAATTTTAACAATTTTTTTTCAACAACAAGATACTTTGAACATGCTAAACGGAGAAGGGTTCAGGAGCCTCATAAACAAATATACGCGAGTCGTGAATGTCAAAAAATCCTGCATAAACCACATTTTCATCAAATCAAAAGAACCAGCAGATGCCTCATTTATTCCTTCCATAATTCAAACAAACATCACAGATCATTTCTCTGTAGCTAAAATGAAATAAATGAAAATAAAAAACCATTGCCATCAAATAAAACAAAAACAGTTTTTAATAAAAATCAGTTTAAGGAAAATATACAAAAAGAAAAATGGACCGATAAATATAATACTGTAGATATCGATGTATGTTCAACACTATTTATAAATAAATTGAAAGGATACATTGAAAATTCTATCAACAAAATTAAACTGAAAAAATACGAAATAAAAAAAAGAATGGATCAAACCAGCATTACTGAAATCCATTAGAGAAAAGAATGAAAAATTATTACACAGAAACAAATAAAATAAACTTCAGGAGATATAGAAATTACTTGAACAACTTAATAAAAATAACCAAAAAAAGATATTTTAATGAAAAATTTGAAAACAACAAAAATGTTAACAAAACCCTCTGGAAATGTATCAAAGAAATTACTAATACCCAAGAACAAAACCATATAATTGAAGAAATAAAAATTGGTAATGAAAACATTAATGACACAAAATTGATATCAAATGCTTTCTATGAACACTACTCTACAATTGGAAAGAAAATGGCTGAACAGATTAAATACAATAAAAAAATCGAAATTAAACAGAAAACAGTTATTCAGACAAAATATTTAGCAAATACGGATTGTGAAGATCGGGGGTAAAACAAAACTTGGAAAATAAAAAAACGGGATTAGACAACATATCAACAGAAATACTCAAATAAATAACACAAGAAATATCACCGTTCCTCATGAATAAGTACATTAACGAAGGCAAATTTCCAGAACCACTGAAACACTCAGTAATAACACCAATTTTCAAAAAAGGGAATAGACTGGAAATTGGCAACTATAGCCCAATTTCTATAATCTCTACATAAGTAAGATATTCGAAAAACTCATGCAGAAGAGAATTGTATCGTTTCTGAATAAATTCCATATATTGTCAAACCGACAATATGGCTTCCGAGAAGGAAACTCAACTCCAGATGCTATTTCCAAACTGACGGGAATGAGCAATGCTTCGATCGATAAAAAACAACCATCAATATGTGTCTTCGTGAACTTAGCAAAGGCATGTGACACAGTGGACCACAAACAACATCTACACACAATAGAAAATATAGGAATCAGAGGAGTCGCATACAACCTTTTAGAAAGCTACCTTCGTGACCGAAAACAGTGTGTAAAGATTAACAACATAATAAGTGAATGGAAATCTATAACGTACGGTATCCCTCAAGGAACAATATTAGGCCAATTCTATTTAAAAACAATAACCTCCTATGGCAGTATAACCCATATTCTTGGTTTGAATTGGGATAGACGTAGCGATACACTGAAATTAACTTTCGACTTTTTCGAAAACATAAATACTGAGAAATACGCAAAAAGTCTGATTTTGTCTATAATAGAGTTTTCGAATCGCTTGGTTTTGCAGTTTCTGTGCTTTCATTCCTCAAATTGTTGCTGCAGAAGACATGGATGATAAAATTGGTATGGAACAAAAGGCAGCTTCTGAAGATATAAGCTTACATTTCCTATAATGGTTGAATGAGCTGAGCTCCCTTACGAATCTGAATGTCCTATTATACAGTTCGATTATTATAACTCTACCCGTGCGTCATCAAGTTATGCATATGAAATAAGTCGAAACGTTTAAGCCAAATGACGTCTTAATGTAGAATGCCGTTGGTAGTATCCCGATAAAATTATTACGTGTATGTAATAAGATAGGATAATAAAGTACTGAATTAACATTTTCAAATTCATGGAAATGGCGAACCACCGACAATGATAGTGTTTTTTTAGTTCCAACAGAATACCGTGTGACACACTCATGATGGGTACACCTTCCTTTTCTCCTTTCCTTTTTTCCTTCATTTTCCAAATATGTCAAAAAGTGTCGTTCAGTGAGCATATTCAATGTTCCAAATTTAAAAAATATTGCTGGAGGTACAAAGGCGAAAAGGAATGATTCTTAAAAAAAAATCCATTAACCAGCTGTCGTCCCCTTACGAACGGCAGCCCTCAGTAGTCGAAACTTGTGCGAGCCAGGGATTACCAAGGTCTTACCTTTTAACGTGCGATTCCTAGCACACGGTATTTTCCAATTATTACGAATCCAGTGACACCAGGTTTGATAGGATAATAAAACATGGAGGCAGTGATCGATTTTACTAGAAACTTTTGACCTCCCTACTGTAACTCCGCAGCCGTTTGACACAAATCCATCACATCCTAATTTCATCCACATTAATGCAAGTTCTCTAGGTAATAGTTAACGAAAAATGTTGTACTAAAAACTAGGTTGGAGTGCAATATTTTCAAAACCTTTGCATACGGGGATATCAAAAATGAGTTTCCATTCAAACGTGGCAGAGTTTTATGACGACACATTCTAATGTTTCACTAAATATTTGATAACATGTCTTTTTTACCTATGATTATTCATTATGTATACACCTACACGCCTGCACTGCTTTTAGTCGGCTATATTTTCGTATTTCAGTACTTTAGAATTTTAAATATTTTGTAGCTGTGATATTACATGTTGTTAATTTATTATTATATTTCATAATTCAACTGTGTTTGTCAACAACAAATGGTTCTTATGTACAATAAACATATACTTACATGACTAAAACTCAGAAAAGGAATCTTCTAGACTTAGGTATCCAAACTTTTTCAATTACCTATTCGTGCATGGATGCAAAGACTCACTGTATAATGATAAATAAATGAATATCTATGAAAAAAAAACACCAGTTGAATTATGTTTGGTAATGAAATACTCAACACATGATTAACAAAAAATGTTTTCATACATTTATTTATGTAATGCGAGCATGTTGAACTATGTACCATTTATGAAAGTAAAAACAAAATTAATATATTTAATCACTTTCTGATTCAGAAATGTCACCAATGTTTATAATAATGGGTCCAATTACCATATCTTAAAGGAGCTTTTCTCGGTCATACCATTTTTCAATGAGCGATTTGGTGTATTTTACACATTTTGCCCAGGGTTCAGTGTTGCACTTCTCTAATGCTTCATTCCACATACCCAATACTTTTTCATCACTGTATCCATCTCTGCCAATATGATTGTTGTAGTATGTCTTACAATTAGCCCAAATTAATTCAATAGCATTAAAGTCTGGGTGATAAGGTGGTAATCTTAATACTTCATGCCCATGTTCTCGTACCAGTTCATGTATAATATATATGTTTTCCTTTCGGTTCCTCTTAGCCAATTGCAATAACTCTGGTTTTGTTAATTTCTCATCAAAATCAATATTATTTTACTGTAGCCAACAAACAATTTCGGATTTTCTTGAAGAAATGGTAGGCTGTTTATTCAAAATTTCACTGTGGTATGGTGCATTGTGCATTATTATCAAAGATGGCTCTTCCAAACTGGGAATTACCTGTGAAGTGATCCACTTAGTGAACATTGTACTATTCATTTCTCCATGATAATCTAGAATCAAAGATTTCGAACAGAACAATAAACCAGCTTCTGGAACAAACCCTTTTGCAGAACCAGCATGCACAACAATAAATCCTTCGGGTTTACGTACACTTTTGACATTATCATCCTGCCAAGACTTGGTTTTATTTCCTCTAGAATAAATCCATGTTTCATCTAAATAAACCACTTCTCGTGCATATAAACTTTTTCGGTTTTCTTGGTATTTACGTAAAAAATATGCTCTTTGTGAAACAATATGAGTCTTTTTAATCAAAGCTCTTCGATAATCTTCTTTTTTAAATTTAAATCCCAGTTCTTTCAGTAAAACATTCGAAGATGATTCGCACATCGAAACAATCTCCTTATTTTTCAGTTCATCGTTCAAGGATTGAAGGATAACATGTTTTTCTGGAAGAAAAACATTCAAATAAATATAGGTACATGTCAAAATTCATACGAAGTGAAGTTTCAAATCAAAAAGAAAACTAGATGTGACAATAAAGTTTGACTTTTCAACTAATATACATAAATCCAATGACTTTCCTGATGAAGTTGTGATTGATGAAAATGGGGCGGTTTCATTTGTTCAGAAATGTTTCTCACTAGTCAGTGTCACGTCCATCGAATGAACAATCAATATTTTCTTCATTTCCCTCACCAGGTAATAAGGAGGTAACTCACCTCACTTTTTTCATACATATCGTACAAAGTATTTCGTACTGCCATTTTCTGTCCTTCAGGTAAATCAGCTGTTTTCTTTTTGAGACGACGTCTACTTTTTCCTGGAGTTGATGGAATGGGTTTATTTCCGTTTCTTATTTTGATCTTGTGCACCGTTTTTCGAGATATTTTAAGTGCATCTGCAACTCTCTAAAATACAGTAAAGAAAAGTTATGACATTTCTTTTGTGGTTTTGTTACCTCTTGAATAGATGAAAGTGGTAAAAAAGGTCCACCATTCGCTTTTTCCCTCTCAAAATACTCGAACAAGTTCAACACAAATTGTTGTGCTTGTGAGTGTAGAATAGTTCCAGATATAATCTAAAAAAGAATTAAAATATATTATGAATGTTTTTGACCTGTATTTATAGATTTAGGTAATGTTCTTTTCTCTCAATAGGGTTTCCACACTATGAATAATTATTGTGGTGTTAATATCCCGGTATTACGGAATTACAGTCACAAATGTTAATTGTGAGGTTGAAAATTTTGAAGAATATTTGTGAATGAAACACATTGTATTGTACTTTGAAAGTAATGATTCCAAGAGACGTTTAGCTTTAAAAAAAACTGTTTTTATAATATATTCGAATGCAAAACAAAGTAAAACGGGCGACAAATAATACCCCAATGACAGAAAACAATGACGCAATTGATGGTACACGCTAGCCAATACAATGTTTGGAAAGTTTAGTTGAAATGTAAAAGACTGTCGATTTTATGTCTATCTCTTTTCACTGTTTTGAGTTATAATCGATCATCACAATAACATAATTCTTAGCTTAGCGGTTGTCAGAAAGAGATGTTCGATAGAGGGTGTGATTTCTTCGATCATAAATTGATGACGCATGGGTAAAGTTATAATAATCGAACTGTAATATCAAAATTGAGTTTCCACGTCGTCTGTGATGCGAGTCAAATTTCTCATGCCATTGAATACAGTTAGTACAGGCCACATCTAGAAGTTTCCTCATGAAAATTATTTCAATACCCCGTCTCGTATTAGCAGCTGTGACAATTGAAGTGATACTAATGGCGTCGATCACCGAAAGTATGGACAGAAATGACAGACTCCACCACTATATTGTCATGGATAAAAAGTTAGGAGAAAGGTGGAAACCATTTGTTGGGAAAGTTTGTTCAAGATCGCTACATAAGGTGATTTGATGCGCTTCCCTCACTCGAATTCTTACACGAACGACGCAGAGCAGAGTTCGGCAGTCGCATGCGGGAAAGGTACTGTTTCCGTACTTGTTAGGATAATAACTGTTTCCGTCGATCCATAGAAACTGCCACAGTATAATAATTATAAGTAAAAAAAATCACAATTTAGTAATTCATTAACTTTATTTTCACCCACATCCCCTATTTCAAAATAAGTTGATCAATATAACTCTTTAATCTAAAATTAGTTTGGCCGATTTACCTAAAATTAAATAACATAATTGTTAAAAATATGAACAACCATTCATTAAATGTTGCTAAGTGCAAATCAACAAATTAACAATCTAATTGGCTTTAAGTAATTGTTATAGTTGCATCATTTGTTATTTGTTAATTTCTTTTAAAATTCAACACCTTATACTTATTAGAAATTGAGTGTCTACTTATCAACAAGAC
Organism: Chrysolina americana; assembly: GCA_958502065.1. Classification (NCBI taxonomy): domain Eukaryota; kingdom Metazoa; phylum Arthropoda; class Insecta; order Coleoptera; family Chrysomelidae; genus Chrysolina; species Chrysolina americana. The sequence continues at coordinate 66,621,738 of OY293413.1, forward strand.
TTTTCACTCTCTTAAAATCAAATTTGCAGCTGAAAAGTCTGTTTTTTGAATTTTTGCTATAAATATTTCTCGGTTTTTCAGAAAGGTGCCAATTTTTATAACAAATTCAGAATTATCCGAATATTCACAGATCGTTTCTACTTCACTAGCAATCTATGGCACAATAAGACTATGAATAGATATTTCCTTCTATAACTCAACTTTTTCAAGTAAAAGCATTGCCAAAAATGTTGAATAACTACAATAGGTTAGCCAAAAACTAAAATTTTTCCGATATGAACAATTTCAGAAATAAAGAATTGAGATTATTTCTAACCATCATACCACTCAGACACGTTCATCTCAGATATTGTCAAAAAGATGAAAATTTTCAAAAAATTTTTTTTTGGTAAAATTAACAAAACATATAAATCAACAATAACTAGTAATTATAGCACTTTTATAGGCCATGTTAATGCCTAACCTATCACAGTTTGGTGCTCACAAAGAAAATGTCAATTAATTTAAAATATATTCGTATTATACCACTACACAAAGCATTTCGGAACAATGAACTAGTTTCTTCTGGCCTACCATTCCAAATCGAATAATAAACACCACTAGATAATTGTATCCAACAGGGTCACGAAATTATTCACAGAAAGTGAATTATGCAATTTTCTAGTGTCCTAATAATAATGTCAAAAAATCTCTAAGACATTGTGTTCGATTTCTTGTTCAAATATATACTCTGCAGAACTACCAATCAAGATCTTCGATTCTGAAAAACTACATTGGAGAGATGTTTATGAAACTGGGTTAATATATTATTCAAATACCCCAGTTTAGTGATTTCTGTCTTTGTGTTGAGATATGGCATTAATATCTATATTTGTGATATCAAAAGAGCATGTGGAGCTAGAATAGAATATTGGCATTGGATGACCCATACACAATAAAAATAACTTCAAATAAAAAATATATTTGGTAGACTAGATGAAACGAACTCATTGAAGAAAAACATACATAAAAAGCATTTCTAGTTTATACATTATCTTTTTGATGTTTTAATAACATTAGTTCAAAAATAAAAATGACTATGTAAATGCACCTTAACTAAAAAATTACAGTATAAGAAAAGCCTATAGATTAAATGCTACTGAAAATCAAACACAATTTTTTTTTCATTTTAAAAATACTTTCATAAACTGGAGAACACAGAAAACTCACAGAATAAAAACAGAAATATATTAACAAAACACTTGGGCGGTGTAAACATAATAATGATGTTATATATTATTATTATTATTTCAAAGAAGTCATATCTACTATGAATTATAAGTTGGAGCGAAACTTGGAAGAAAAAAAGCAAATCAAATATTGACTACAGGAGAGAAGAATTATGGAAGACAAAACAAGCAGACATCTACAAATTCCGGAGGGTATGTAGAAGGGTCATGTAATCATCGAGGCAAAGGCTATTTGGTTACTCAGTACGAAATGAACAGTAGATTTGGCTTCAAAATATATAATGGAACAGTTCACCAAAGTTAATAAACATAACTGATCAATATGTAATAGCACCTGAGAAGAAGTAAAAGTTGTTAAACATGTTGATGAGGAAACAAAGAGTGATTCTGTAGCCAGGTGATTCGTATTGAAAAGAGACTGGTCGTTGAAATCATCCGTTCATCGAGAACAGCCGGGCGTTAACATTTCCTAGTGACTTGTTAGTTGAAAATAACGCCAGTTGTGTATTTACTTGATATCAAATAAGGAAGTGTAAACAAATATGTATTATAATTAATTTCTAAATTTGTAAATCCTATTAGTTTGTAAATTCAGTAATTATTCAGTTTCCATATTTGAATATGAGATCCAAAAATTCATTTGAAATAGATTGGTTATTTTTCAGTAGCTAATTAAAAGAATACTATGTTTAAGCAAACATATTCCGGATCTCCCTTGATTGCACAATCACTGGAAACCTGAGAGACAAGTAAGACACATTTCCCAAAAGTAAAGAACCATAATATTCGATTAGTCAAATGAAAACTTATCGCATGCTCTACAGTATATTACAATACGAGTGCGAAAAGTAGCATTTTCCAAACGAGTGGGAATTATTGCACTACAAGGCGCACGCCGAGTGCGACAAACCCACGGGTGTAAAAATCACGTTTGCACAAGTAATGTACACTATTCTTCCTACGACCACGACATAGTTTTACCAATTAATATCGATGTTATTGCACTGTGTAAGAAAATCTAAGAGGCTGACTGAGAACCACTTCAACTGACTTCATCTATTTTGAATAATTATTTTGAATTGCAGAATATTTACTTCAATATCATATCTAATCATTACAAATATGAAATATCCGTTAATAAGCTGTAGGTACACTTATTTCTCGCAGGACTGATTAGCTCAGTCAATAAAGGAAAGTGACTTCAATCGGTAGTATGCAAGATCGAACCCTACATGTCAACTTTTTTTATGAAATAAAAAAAAAATTCAGGTAGATTGTTTTTTGTGCTCAGAAATTATTAATTTGATAACCTGAAGCAGTAAATCTAAACAGAAATGCGATTTACTTTCCGCACACGTGTAGATATAAGTCACATTCCGTGGGAGTGTACAGTGCGATATATTTTACTTTCCTATTTGGTCGTAGGAAAAATATAATTCACAACAGTATGAAGTTGTTATTGGTTTAGAGTCACAATTCCACAAACCAAAAATATAGAATAAATTTTGACAATATACTATAGCAAATTAAACAATAAATTCAATATTTTTCAGAAACAGGATTGTCTTCATTAGTAATAAGTTTTTGCAACTATTGAAAATAAGTCTTTTCTATTATCTTGAAAAAATAACACTAAATATGCTACTTTCTTCATACTTTCATCATCAACCAATTATTGATTTCACCTATTTACTCGTGACTTTACTATCCCGGAAAGCTGAAATATAATTTTAAGATATTTATGCGAATAATTTGTCAAAACACATATGGCAATATGGCTTATCATTCTGCTCCTTGAAGGTGCCCTTGTTGAGCTGCTTCAAACAGAAAGCACAGACGAAATGCTCAGGATGAAATTTCCTGAACATGGCTGTCACACAACGTCCAGAGATGGGTTTATGGCAACCAGCACACAAAGAACCCCTTTTCAGATGGTAGTGAGTTTCGCAGTATGGTTGGCCCTCATGATCAAAGAAAGACCCTCCAATGAAGGGCTGTCTGCAATCCTGAAATACAAACAATATTGAATTTAATCATATTACTCAAGGATTGTTGGAATTACTGATTTCTCAGACGTATGGTAATCAAATTATTCAACTGTCTACCAGATCATATCTACAGCATAATCTTCGGACAAATTGTTCAAAAACCCTTTAGCTGACCTGTTCAAAAGTGAGGCTTACTATACCTATAGAATTGATGAAAACATTACTGGGAAAATATTTTTATATTTGTAGACTTCTTTACTTTCATGGAATATCCAGAGGATTAAGAACTACTATTAATATAATACATTAAAAGTGGTGGTAAGTACTATTATTTCTCTTTTCCCGAATAATTGCATTAAGTTGCTTCATATTATTTGAAACAATTAATGATCATATTTAGCGTTTCTTTATCATCCAATTCGGATACATTTTTGTTCTGGTTTCGTGTGCGTACCCATCAACTGATAGAGCACTTATTCTTGGAAAACTCAGGCTAAAGTGGCAGATATGAAGGGATCTTTGGTGTCATGCATTATCATTAAGTTAATGAAGCATTGTCTAGAAGTTATAACTTCCGACAATAAAGTATATTTTGACTTTGACATGAAGCTTCTGTCAAGTGGTTATAACGTCCGACAATAAAGTATATTTAGAATTCGACTCAGTTTCTAAATGTCATGCTGTGAATTAAATTCATGTTTTGACCAATAAAATGACATATTGGCAAGGAGAATCATAGCTACATAATTTGCCACATTCATAGAGAAGTAATTCAACAAAAGGTTATTATTGGGAATAGAACGAAGTTGCTACAAGGTTTTTTGGAGTTGAAAGATGCACCATTTATTTACTGTATAAAATAAAAATAAATCAGGAATATTATTTAAAGAAGAAATGTCTATGTTTCTACCCTTTGGTTGGCTTCTCATTGAGCAATATCGTATCAAATTTCATTCAACGATTGCCTTAGTTCAGGATACTTAGATATAACTGTGTTGGTAATAATTAACTGTTGTGTTCAGAATTTGTTCTTTTGGTCAATTAGCTGCACCATCAGAAGCCTTCGAGAGACTAGTGCGAGCAAGGGAAGACGAGACCCTTACCTTTTAAAGTGTGATGCCATGCACGGACAAGAATTCAAACTAGCTATGACTATTCAAGGATGTCGGTTACCTATCCAAATGAGTGGCCACAATTAGCGTTACTCAACTTCAGCTGTTGACTCCTCCACTACAGCTGTTTTCTCGACAAGTATATTACAGTGTTATTCTACAAATGACTTGTATACTTCAATGGAAAAAAATCGTCTGATGTTATCAGTCTGTGAACCAATCTGGAATACAACCATAAGTTGAATGACAACAGCCTTCTACATCTGTAGTGAAAGATCTATGATGAGCCGGTATAATTGTCAGTTCGATGATAACGTGTGCATCGTTCCATCCCTATCACATCTATCATGAGAACCATACCATTTCAACAGAACGCTTAGGGTAAACCCTGTGGGGTTCAAAGACAAAGTCTAGATATTTTAGTTTATCCTCTCCTGTTTTGGAGTGATATTTATTTCGCCTAAAGCCGAAAACTCCATAATGAACATCATTCAACTCTGGAGGTCGAGGAGGACAACATTATAAAATTCGGCCTTCTTCTTATTCCCGACGATGGACTCAATATATTGTTTTATCCGTTAGGAATTTCCCAGTCAGGCCCTGTCTCCGGAGCTCCGACACTTTCAGTGGGCGAGCTGAATCATTTGCACCGATATCAATTCCCCAGGCCGTGGGGTAAGTGACTATTGGGTCCGAGAATCATGTCTCCTGAGCAGGTGGAGTGAACCTAGGATGACGGCTTTTTGCATTCGTTCGGCTAATATTCCTGCCATATTACGGCAAGCCGGTATGATTTGTAAAGTTTGAGAGCAGTGTGTCGATCATTCCACCAAGGATCGCTATTATCAGAACCACCATTTCAACAAAATGGTCTGGGAGAAGCCAGCGGAGTTCAAAGAGTAGATCCCGATATTCAATCCGTTTTTCTTCCTCTTTTCGGACGCTGCTCGAAAATCGTCAATAATTCTCATTATTATTATTTATACTATTTTACTTATTGAAAAAAATTTCAAAAATGCCATAAATTCATTACCAAACAAGTTGTAATACATATTTTCATGTGGGCAAAAGATCCATTGACCACATGCCAACATATATCACTTCTTGTTTCAAATGTTTCAGACAGAGAGAGACACCACTAGCCCAAGAGCAATAAATCTGCTGTAGTGTAATATTTACATACAGACACTATCTAAAAATAAACTCGGCTTCCAAAATATAATCCGAGCTTCTCAGTGAGAAGTACACTTATCAGCAAAAACTGGCTACTTCGGAATTCTTACAGTCGCTCTTATTACTCGTGGTATCTACTCTTTGTTTTGCTTTTTTCTTTCTATTTTTTTTGTTTCATTTGATTTTTTATTTTTTATCAACCTTTATTAAAATAAAATATAAATATACTTTATACAATAAAATTCAGGGGCATTTCAGAAGGAGGGCATATTTATAGGGCATGGGGGGCATATTTTGAGAATGGGCATATCAGGGGTTCAGCATTTCACTCGTCTTCTTCCTCCTCAGCTCCAATGCAGGCTGGGCATACTGGTTTGCCTTCTACTGCATAGAATGACTTTCCTTGGACAGGTAACTTGCAATCCTGATAAAATTCATGAAATAAAATAATAAAATGTTTCCAGTTTCACTTTGAAATCTTGAGTATTACTAATTTTACGTCAAAGGCGTTGATGGAATGAGAGGAAATAGGAAATTCTACAATTATTTCATTCAGTTCTCACTTCAAAATGTACGAGTTTCATATTCCACCTATCATTTAAAATATGAAGTGACACAAAATTCCAAAATTTCACTTTAATTATTATATCGTATTTCCATACTAGTACCCTTTCGTAGAAAATTTATACATACCCTGCACACAAAACAATCCGGATGCCATTGTGAATTTAGAGCGGAAATGTAATTTTCCATAATCGCGCGGTTGCAAGCGCCGCATTTAGGAGCAAACATATCAAAGTAGTCGTCGCGACAGTAGGGTTTTCCTTCGCGTTCGTGAAAACCATCCTCTCCAAATTGCTTGCCACATTGGGCACAGAAAAAGTGATCCATGTGCCAGGTCTTCTCCAGAGCGGTGACGCATTTCTATGGAAAGAAATGACATTAAAAACAACTGCAAAATTTCTGAAAAACTCCCGGTGAAAGAATGAACTCAGCGTGCCCAGAGTTAAACGCGCGTTATGGGTGCTAAGTAGATGTTCTCCGTGGCCGCAGAATCATTTCAGAAACAGTGAGTTTTCCAGAAGTAGTTATCAACTGCAACAGGTGGTTGCACGCTGCGGGACCTACATCTAAAATGGGGCCGTTACAATAGGCGCATCTGGGGCTGAACAGGTTGTGGTAGTCCGGTTCGCAATAGGGCTTGCCTTCCCGTTCAAAGAAGTTCCTGGTTCCGAGCTCTTGAGTGCAGTGAGCGCAAGTGAAGTGTTCCGGGTGCCATGTTTTTCCCAGAGCGGTGATCACTTGTCCCACAATAGGTTTGTCGCAGGCGTTGCAGCATCCCTTCTGGCTCGTATTTACTCCTTGGCGGCTCATGTCTGCCTGTAGGTTTCCTAGCATAGAATCCAAGTTTTGCTTCGCCGCTGGTGGAGCACTCTGAGACTGGGTGGCTTTGATGGGGCGCGCGTACTGCGAGTCAGAAACCGTCTGGTGTTGAAGCCCCTGGTTCACCTGTAAAATACCAAGGGTAAAGTTGTTTATTAAAAAAGTTTTCTCAGAAAAATTAACCAAATCAATTCTGTGCGTAAATTGTTTTCATTAAAATGCTTAACACTAACCGTCGCTCTTCGATTGTGAACGAAAACTGGCACGGCCTATTTGATTTCTCGACAAAGTTAAGCAAAGCCCACGTCCCGCTCCCCCTCCTGGATCTCGACTGTTATCTCCTACGTAAACGTACGTTTAATATTACATCTCTCTCGCACGCTCTGTTTGAAACGACTTAGATTGACGCGATGTATTTTTGATCATGACTTTACTCAGTTATTTCGGGAACGCTGTACATTTCGAATTATGTCACAAATTATAATTATAGAGGTATTGGAAAAATTATAAGATGCTTTTGCCAAGATTTTGTGTTTTGTGAAATCTTATTTGGTAATCAACAAGTGGCTTGCATTGTAGTTAATGAAATATTATTCAATCACCGAAAGGACGACAAAAACGCTTTTCGCGAGAGACAAAACAATTCGCTCGTCAACAAAATAAGACAAATTTGGATTCTGTTGGATTCTAGTGAAAACTGGTGAAAAATAATGGGTACAAGAGTCGATTTCAACTAATGCACAGAAGGGTATATGTATTATTTTGAGAAACACTGCTTGAAGAAAGGTGACAATTTCGACAAGCATTGAAGAAATATCACAAATTTTATTTTAATTTCCATAACGAATCCATTACAAAATAATTTATAAATGAAAAGTTATTTTCAATTTTCAGATGCAGACAAAAAAGAAAGTTTTGAATATTACGAAAGTACCATGAGAAACTAGAATGGGGTATAAAAAGAAATCAGAATTAATACTTAATGGTTTTGGACTGAGGGGGACCAGATAGGGACGTTAAGTCTCCAGAGGTTAACGAAAAAAGTATTGAAGACAGAACTCATCGAGTCGATTTCAGTTGAAACGACTGAAAATAAGGCAGATTACCATTTTTTTCTAATTCCTCACACCTGGATAAAATGGACTGAATGTTATCGAACACTTGAATTACTGTTTGAAATTATTAAATTGTTTTCAAGTGTACAGGGTATTCAATAATAATAATAATTAAAATAATCCCTCACAAACACTCATTGAGTGTACCCAATGGCATAGCCTGTGCGGGTTGAGGTCTCTTTTTTTTAAAGATCATTCGGTATAAATATATTTTTTTCAATTATAGGATCTGCTCCATGTGGGTTGTACAAATCTTTTTTGCTATCAGGAAACATATGTAACATTGACAAGTTATTCACAATTCAATCGAAACTCTCCTGCACCCTATCGAACTCCGTTCGTAATGCAAAAACCTCATTGTTAGATATTAATGAGCGGAGAAGTTTCCTTCACGTGGATATTCATAAAATAAATTTTGAACTACCTAGTATGTTTTGTTGGTCAGAATGACGATTAAAAAAATTTAATTCGGTTCTTTATTCATAATGAAGTAATATGTTTCAGGCAGTAGACTCTGTGACGTATGAGTCTAGTTTGAAGATATTTGATGATATATCACAACAGTAAAATTGTTAGTGACGTACGGTTCCGAAAGCTAGGCTAGGCTGTCTTATTTTTGTCGTGTGCCTGTTCGTTTATATCATAAAAGAAATTCATTAGCAACATAAAATACGTACGGAATACATACAATTTTTAACGTTATTATGTATTTATTGAAAAACAACTGAAACAGGTCGATTTCTATTCTCAATTTGAAAATTTAAAGAAAATATTCCTTTTTCTTGCATCCCTCTGAAGTAATAGGACCCCTTCAAAAATGTTTAATGAGAAGCGGAGTTATCTAGCACCTTATAGACAGAAAACAACTACTCCCTCTTACCGACATTGGATTATTTGACATCTATTTCTACAATGTTCCTCAAGAAGGACACTATTGTGAGTGCTTATTGTATTCAAGCATTGAATGTTATGTTGGAAATCACCACCTGCGCACATGATATGTTTAAAGGTGCTAAGACAAGTCATACAACATTAGAGTCATCCTGTAAAACCAAACCAAAGATAACATCCAAAGGTCACTAGCAAGAAACACTCCTTGGTAGCACAGACTTCAGGAAAAGTGAATGCATGAATTCGAACAAAGTTAGCACAAATAGCCATTAGCACTTCCAATAATGTCCTCCTTGGATGACCATCAACTCGACAGCTACCGCCAGATCACATTACTGAGTGTCGTCGCCAAGGTGGTGGAGAAGATACTCTTGAAACTTTTACTCTCTCTCGAGAAAAAACTCAAAATGATCTCCGCTGAGTCATTCGGCTTTCGTGCAGGTCACAGTACGACCTCGCAGATTGTCCGGGTTATTCACATGGTGAAAGAGGTGGCTCATCGAGGAAAGAACAAGGTCATGGTCCTGCTGGACATGCAGAAAGCCTTCGACTCCGTGTGGGTTGAGGGTCTAATTTGCAAATTGCTGGAAGCAGGCATGCCTTCATACATACTAAGGCTTGTGAACTCGTATCTTACGCACAGCGTGCTTTTTCGGTGAGGGGTCTAGTCTATCTCCGCATTTGTACTCCTTACGTATGATTTTCATATGTGCGAGAGAACAAATACGGAAATATACAGCTGGATGACACCGAGATATATACACATTCGTTCTCCAGCGTCGCAGCTGCTATGCAGGTCCAATCTCGGAGATCATACCGTATCTGAAGGAGAACCAAATCAACTTGGTTATTCAGAGGGCTGCGGCAGCGGTACAACGCACGTATCCACTAATAGCCAGAGGATCCCACATGAAGCTAGAGGCCAAAATGACTATCTACAAACAAATCATTCGGCCAGCGACGTTGCACGCTTGCCCAGTGTTCTGCAGCCTGCCCAAAACTCCTTTCATGAGGTTGGACAGGATGCAGAACAAAGTACTTCGTATCACCATCAAGTGTGACAGATACATTCGCCTGGATGCGCTGCGTGCCCTTGCTGGCGTCGACTTTATCCCGACACATGGAAAAATCCGTCGAAAAAATTCTACAGGTTTCACCTTCCCAAGAGTACGCTAAAAAGAGACCTTACCAGGCTCAGAATTCATGATAATCAGCCCCGCAAACACGGCGGGTTGATATATCAATCTTTGGCCATCTTTCAGGGAATATGGGAATAACCGGTTCCATAGGGAACCAAGTCACCTTTAGACAGTGCGTAAAGTTAGGTTGAAAAACAGAGGGTATGTTTCGTACATACTCACCTGATTTCCACGTTATTTATATACATATTATCATTAATTTATATACTTATTGTAACTTTATTATTATTATTATAATTATTAAGTACTTCGACCCGGTTTTTTGCTTTAGCCTTTTCCGGGGTTAGCTCGAAACAATCTACTTCTGATCAAACCTAGACAAAGCAGTATCTACATCGAATGCAAACGAAAGATATGCATACCCTTTGCAGGAGATATGGATTATCCAAACTACAACCGCTATCAGGTGGAATATTCAACCTTCAACACCAGCAGAGGCGAATACCAGCGCTCCCTTACCCTGTGCACCCCTTGACAACACTTCCCCTCCCTCTGACCAGCAATGGATTAGAGGAGAGGGAGGCCGCTCTCCGTGCGTCCTCCTGATCCTTTCCTCGCTTGAGCCTCTTGGGCGAAAAATTGAGTTGTGTGTTTTGAGTATATCACTCATAGTGTGAATAAATCGAAAACTGTGTAATAATGTGCTCCTTGAGGAATATTGTCGGTAAGGAAAAGTTGTAGTTTTCTATCAAATATCATAATTTCCACTTGGTGGAAATGTGTGGAGAGAAGGGTATAGCAAATTCGTCGAAATTATATGGTTTATTTATTAATTAATAACCAAACAGAACTGAATAACTCCTCACTATTGAACTTGTTTCGCGGGTAAAAAAAATAATTTTTTGCCGCCGATTGAAAAGAGGTGAAGTATAAAACTGTCCCGTAATGAATTCAGGACACCATCGCATTTAAAAAAAAAATTGAAAACCAACAAGTTTTATTATAAACGATAACTAGAAATTTTCATAAAATATCGGCTACATCGTTGAAAAAAATTATACCACCTGATTCGCTTTTGTTTAGATTATTTATAATAAAGAAACATTGAATGTTGGTGAATGTTCATGCACCTCAATTTCAAGACTTCTATGTGGAATGTGTGGTTATTAATTATAGTTGAATACATTTCAGCCATAATTTACTATAATGCGTTGAAAATAGATATCATATTAAAACTACCTGGGAACAGTGATTTCTTATTATCCACCTATTATGTTTTCATATTCATTTCTTATTCGTAGATGATACTTGAATCTGTTATTCATGTTCACGAAATTGACGCTGAAAAGAGAACCGACGGTGGCGATACACTCAAGTATCACGGAATATTTGAAAACATTAACTGCAATTTTATTAGTTTTCTGGCAATTAAATTGACGAATGGCCCACGTTTAATTTTACAGTTTTTCACATAAGTTGCTACACCATTGTTTCTAGACATATTTGTTGTAGGAACTGTCGTTATGTTCTCTAGTTTTCAGTTATTGTTTCGCATTCAACTTGAATGATTTCTTTAATATCAACAGTCTTTAAAATGAAAATACTGATGCACAGAACTCCACCAATATACCATTAGTGTTCTTTTTTACCCATAACTGAATTTCATCACTCGAATAAAGCGTGAATACCTGTCCCTTTAAGCAGACACATGAACTGCACCGTGGTCATCACTGGTCCCAGGGTCTACGAAAGATTGGTTTGTTTTGGTTAGAAACAAACTAAAAAATTAGTCCTCATTATTGTTTTTCGCGACATCCAAATATACACACATTTCAACTTGAAAATTACAGATTTCAGTATCAGTGGTACAATTTGAGTGCACCCGAGAATACTTACTGATTTGTTTCTGATAATGAAGGTAATAAGGGATCTTATTCAACAGCATGAAAAATCAGAACAAAAAATGTTCACGCCAATACTAGATATTTATAAACCAAGCGGTGTGGAAATATATGAAATAATTATCATGCAATCTACTAAATATATCACGAAAACTCGAACATGAAAATGTATTCAGCAAAACAGCTTTATAATTCGATAAATATTTAAAGAATACCACCACGTTACATTTATCGCCAGTATGAGCTGGCTTTATATGATTGGGTAGTAGTACTTGGCAAATCATTAATTTGGCATACAAAATAAATCCTCTCAAATCTGAAATAATGCCTTCTTTGTTGAGTAATAAATACCTTTCAAACATATTGAAAATAAATCAAAACGATCATAATATGTTTTGGTTGGTTTTGGCTCGAAATATTTCAACTGCAAGCATCAAAATGAATCATTCACTTTTTTTTTCTTATAAGCTGTGAAAAACGTATTCTAAGAGTAAGTGTTTGAAACTTTCAACTAATATTTTGAACCCGTGGCTCACGGTCACATAGTTTGTCCAAACTGTCCTGAAGTGACATCTTTTTCATCGGCGCTTTTCACACAATTGAACACAAACCATTAGAAATAATCAGCCCTATGCTGTATCACTTCCGTTAAAAATAACGTCACCGTTATTCGCCATTTCCGTTGTTTTGCTATTGCTTGGTAATATATATATAAAGTGAATAGAGTAGTTTCGTTTCAATTCCGAGAAAATACTCTATTCACTTTAGATTCTGCTTGCGTTCCTCATAACGCACGAGAAACTTGATTGAGTCTTGGGTTGGACAGAACAAATAAACATTTGTCTGCCTGTCAATGTTTTAGGTAAACATCTACCTTTGGATTCCATGGCTCGTGTCGAATTAGGTTTCAAACTAGTGACTGTAGATGTCACAAGTTACTATTCATTTATACTCTCTTTGCCTTATGGTACTAATTCAGAGTGCATTCGTTTCAACTTCGAGAGACCTCATAAAGCCGTGCTGATGAGTTGGTAACAACGAAACAGCGCTGTCCACGGATCGTGAGCTCTCGGAATTGAAACGAAAATACTCTATTCACTTTAGATTCTGCTGCGTTCCTCATAACGCACGAGAAACTTGATTGAGTCTTGGGTTGGACAGAACAAATAAACATTTGTCTGCCTGTCAATGTTGTAGGTAAACATCTACCTTTGGATTCCATGGCTCGTGTCGAATTAGGTTTCAAACTAGTGACTGTAGATGTCACAAGTTACTATTCATTTATACTCTCTTTGCCTTATGGTACTAATTCAGAGTGCATTCGTTTCAACTTCGAGAGACCTCATAAAGCCGTGCTGATGAGTTGGTAACAACGAAACAGCGCTGTCCACGGATCGTGAGCTCTCGGAATTGAAACGAAAATACTCTATTCACTTTAGATTCTGCTGCGTTCCTCATAACGCACGAGAAACTTGATTGAGTCTTGGGTTGGACAGAACAAATAAACATTTGTCTGCCTGTCAATGTTGTAGGTAAACATCTACCTTTGGATTCCATGGCTCGTGTCGAATTAGGTTTCAAACTAGTGACTGTAGATGTCACAAGTTACTGTTTATTTATATATATATATATATATATATATATATATATATATATATATATAGTAGTAATAAATGTAGAACAGTCATGGTGAAATTTGTCACATATCTCAGAAGAACTGAAATATAAGCGAAAGTTAATAAAAACAGGCATATATCTGAATGAAGACCTCACGAACCAGCAGTATAGCTTATTACAGTCAGCTAAACAAAAATACGGAATGCGGCAAGAATGGTCATCATCGGGGAAAATATTCGTGAAATCAGATGATAATATACAAATTATAAAATCCATTGATGAATTATAGCTTTTACCATTTGCATCCACAAAACTAATCGTTAATCGTAAGTAAAGAATAATACATCTAGAAAAAGGTCTGTTGTTATATATTTTTTATTTACGCTACTTTTTCTTCTGTTCATTTCTGTCCTGAAAAATATGTTTACCAATCACTCATTTGAGAACTAAAAAAACATCCGAAATAACGAACACGTTTTTTTTTCTTCTTTTTTGTATCACAGTTAAATAGACTGAAATGGTTGTGGCTAATCTACCTACACAACAGTGTCATATTTTAATATATAATACCATGAGGAATAATATTTTAGTTAGGACGTAGAGCTTACTCAGGAAGCACCTAGGCATTAGATGGACACTGTATCCATTTACTATCAGAACTGTCTTGATTTGAGATCCAAAACTCATGAATTTTACTGTAATACCTTGGATAAACTATGATATATTTTTAGCTGTCGAAGATGATATTTTGGACGATAAACTTTTCAATTTAGATAAATATGATGTTATGAGAGCCGATAGAAAGGACCCCGCACCGCATCAATGGGAAATTGGCATTCGGTGAATTTGCTTAATTTTTTCATATGTTATAGACCTCATGATGCTGTTCAAATGTATCCATTGAACCAACGTCCTAAATTCAATAGCTTCGATTATACAGAGTGCTAAAGTTCACTTTTCCAAAATTTCACATGACCATTGTGACGATACTATTTCGAATATATCAACCAAATCAGCTACACATCGTTTGTTCAATAGTCCGACTCGGATCCACTATGAAGTATATCAATTCCTACACGGACTCACGATATACTGGGTGAGTCCAAAGTTAGCCAGTTTTGTAGTGATTTCTGAAAAATTGAGCAGTGGAATTTCCTTCTTTTTAGATATTTCGTTGGATACCAATATCAGTTCCGATTCTTGATGTCAGTATCTCCTGAATCCGACTGACATATTATATACAAGACGTTTTGTTTCTCCATTAAACTCTACCCGTTTCTATTATTGCTTGAAATTCTGGACAACTCGATAAATAACTGGGTTTTTCACTATGATTATCTAGATTGAAGATACGAATATCCTACAGTGAATTTTTCAAAATATTTCAAAAGGTTTGTAACGAATAGAATATGGTCACCTTTTTTATGTATAAGAACACAGATGGCAGTTTTTCAAAGCTCTGGAAAGGTATTCGTTGTTATCGCCTAATTATACAGTGCGGCTTTTAATAGTCCTCCTCCTGTTAACTTTTGAACGGTTTGACGTAGGAACATAAAGAAAACCGTTTAGAGGGTTTCACCGATACTATTTTTTTAAATATAACACACAGGGTTGTGATTTTTAGTATAATCCTACTGAATTTAGTACTTCTCGACTCCATTTAGTAGCCTAGTATTCTCAATGGAAATTTAGTATTGTCACCCAACATGCCAATATACGTCATTCAGCTATTTTCATTCAGTCAGAAATGTGCTTTTCCATGGAATGAGAGGTTGAGGTAATGGGATTTAACAGCGTAAACGTACAACTACAGTATCTCAACCGAACGCAACCCTGTTTTGTGCGCTGCGCTCAACTCTGTTTTCCGTGTTCTGTGATATCCTTAATCTCTCTATTGACGTTTCGTTTTGACCTCTTATTGCTGGCAAGTGACAAGTTGCACGACTGACAGGTATAGAGTTGAGTTGAGATTATTCAAAAATGTGTGGTTGCCGTTAATGCCGTTACTCATTAAATATCTCTATTTATTATGTTGTGTTTGTATATTCAATGAAGACATTATTATATCAACTTTTTGAATTTCCCGCATTTTCAATTATTATATCAGCTTTTCGAATTTCCCGCATTTTGTTTCATCACAGATATTCGAATTTCCCGCGTTTTGTAGATTAAGAAGGAATTTAGTATCGAAGAATCGAATTTAGTAGCCAACGAAGTCATTTTTAGTATACCTGGCAACGGAGCCCAGCACAACACTGATAACACATTGTGATTGCTCGATAGATGGCGCGGAGGGGCACATCAACTTAAAATTTTTAAATGGCATGGTGGGTCGAGTGGCCCATCGTTAAAAAGAGAATTTAATTATCTTTTCTACCATCTAATTTCTTCTGAATATCGTTAATTTAATTTTTAACAATATGCATCTGAAGTGTCAAGTGTAAGAGCGGATCTGAATCAGTTTCCTTACCTTACCTCAATAACTTTTGAAGGGTTTGATGTGAAATAATGGGACGGAAAATCTTTTGAGTGGTATTTCAATAATACTTTTTGACGAAAAATGACAGGTACTTTGAAGGAGAAGCGTCTAACGACAGCGGGATACTTTGGCTGGCTAGACTTTTGACAGAAATAACTGGCCTGTCTATGAAGGGACTATTGAAATGTCAATTAAGTAGTTACTTATAAAAGAATAATGAATTATCGTATTCGTATTTACTGAGGAGTTCCGTCTGAATATTTGTGATTATCATGGTTCGTATACGTATAGGGAAGGTGGAGCTGGCCGAAAATCAATTCCGGAGGAGACGAAGGTTTCGATAATTGCCGAAATGGTGGTAAATCCGCAACAAAGTACCTCTCGTGTAGCAAGTACGATTGGGGTCTTAACAGCTACAGTAAAAAAATATTTGAAGAAACACAAATTCCATCCTTACAAGTTAATAATTTTACACCAACTCACAGAAGACGACCCAGACCGAAGAATGGAATTTTGTGAAATTATGGAGGAAAAGATAGCTAGGAACCCCAATTAAATTAGGAATATTTGTTTTTCAGATGAAAGTCCCTTTTTTAACGAAAATGTGAATACACAAAATGTGCGATACTGGAGTGATACTAATCCTCATATCTTTCGAGGTCACACACAATTCCCTCAGAAACTAAATGTATGGGCTGGAATTCTAGGAGACCATATTATAGGCCCCTCATTATTGGAAGAAAATTTGAACGGTAATTTGTACCTGGATTTGCTAAGAGATACGGTTGAACCACTTCACTTCAAATAATAGAAGACAATGACAACGAATTTCAGGAACACATCACCTTCCAGCAAGATGGGCCCCTCCTCACTTCCAATAACTATTTTTAATTACGGTCCTGTCGTTAGTTCTTTTGTAAATTGTTTTGATTTCTTCAAAACTCATTCAACTATTATGATTCTTCAGTCGTTATCCAATACGTTAGATAGGAAGGTACCCCAACACAACGAACATTCGTATTTTTCCTTTTTGGGGATTTTTTTATTGCAGTAATCCTTGATTCAAGGCTGATTTCTCAATTTTTACACGGAATATTTTCATAATTCTCAATCCTGGAAGTAATGAAGATATCAGTCTTTGATCAAAATACAAGTGTTGTCTAATTTGGTACAATTAAATAGCCTCTCACTTCTTTTACCATATTTAAACACGTAGGCTTTGCTTGATTTCTATGGCAGG
This sequence comes from Chrysolina americana, assembly GCA_958502065.1. Classification (NCBI taxonomy): domain Eukaryota; kingdom Metazoa; phylum Arthropoda; class Insecta; order Coleoptera; family Chrysomelidae; genus Chrysolina; species Chrysolina americana. The sequence continues at coordinate 66,639,005 of OY293413.1, forward strand.
AAAAATAAATGAGTTGTTGATATCTGCTAAGAACTTTCAGACATTTAAGCACTTGGTTACATATTAAAGATGTATTCGAATGACGAAAGGACTGATATGCTATTTACTTATGCAAAATCAAATAGAAATCCTCTTTTGGCAAGAAATATGTATGGTGAGCTATACCCGAATCGTCACATTCCAAACATTCAAATGTTTAGACGATTAGAAAGAAATTTGAGAGACTGTGGTGCATTTGACAGAAATAAAACTAGAAAATGTGTTGTTACTGGAAGTATAAGGAACCAAATAAAAGTTTTGGGTAAGCAAATATTACCTTATAAAGACTAACAAGTGAATAATAACGTCTTTTTTTTTCTAGGATTGGTCAGTTACAAAAATATTTCTAATCAAGATTGTTCTTTACGAGAAATTGCCCACGAACTTAGGATATCTGTAAAATCCACCAGAAATATTTTGAAAAAGAACAAATACAAATGCTACAGGATACGCAAAGTTCATCACCTTAATGAAAGGGATTACGGAAGGAGACTACGATTTGCGAAATGGTTAAGACGTAGAAATAGGGAAGTTCGAAATATTTGTAAAAAAATAATATGGACGGACGAATCAAAATTCACCAACAATGTTGATTTAACAGAAACATCCATTATAGGTGGAATAATACGAATGAACATTTACATAGAGAAACCAATTTTTTTTGGGAACAAACATACTAGGTCCTTTCTTTCACGATTACGAATGGTGAAATGTATTTAAATTTTTATCCAATGAGTTTGATGGCTATTTAGATGAATTGCCATTAAGCACCCGCCGTGAAATACAATATTTTCAACAAGACGGTGCCCCTCCCCATAATGCAGCAATAGTAAGGGAACATTTAGATGCAATATTCCCAACAAAGTGGATTGGAAACAATGGACCAATTGCCTGACCAGCTCGATCCCCAGACCTTACTGCTTTGGATATTTTTGTCTGAGGATACATGAAGGATGAAGTTTTTTCGACACCTAATACCGATATCGACCATCTCAAACAGAAAATAAGAGATGCATGTAATAGCATTAGAACCATCATGCTAGAAAATTGCCACAGAAATTGTATGGACAGACAACTAATGTGCATTCAACAAAGAGGTCGTCAATTCGAGCATTTAATGTAGAATTATTTTTCTGTATTGGTTTTATTTTCTTCCACAAATTCATTGTGAAATAAATTGTTTTTCAGTTTGTTTCATTTCTTCTCCTCTTAAGTAAGTTTATTTCTGGGGTAAATTGCTATCGTTCGTCTCTGAAACTGCAGAAATCTTTTATGAATTTTTATAGTATAAATACAATTTTCATAGATACATTCATTCAAAACGTCACTGATAATTGTTATATCGAAGCGTTAGATTCTGTGGAATTCATAAACAAACTAGCGACAGGACCGTAATTAAAAATTGTTGTCACTGATGATGCTACTTATTTTATATGAAATTATGATCGAGTGTGATATACCACTGAATTGTGATTTTATCGCTCTATCAATATTTGTGATGAAATAGACAGGTCCGTATTTGAAAAAAATTGTTGGTGATGGCGGTGTTGACACGAAACGTTTGATTAAAAATTTATCGTTACGTAGTTCTAGTACATTTTGAATACAATAAAACTTTTCTTTTTAATTTTTTTATAATTTCTGAAATAACAATCCTATTCGTAAAAAACCGAAAACAGCATTTTCAGTTTTCCCTGTATAAGTTGGGAAGGGCGAGAATCCCCGTAAATTTTCTATGACCTATTTACTGCTCACCACAATAGTTACCTTTTTTCCCATTTAATCGTCTTTGAATCTATTACGGTTTAGAATATAGCAATGTTACCACATGATAAAAGAAACTGCCTGTATAATAACGGCTTTTCTATCCATTCAGCACATACTTTCAATACATATGGAGGAATTTTATCTACACCAGCTGATTTTTTTTGGCTTCGGTTTCTTAATTTCGGTTCTGAAATTTGACTCATCTAACTGTTTCAAAATGAATATGTTATTTGTAAATTGGTCTGCTGTTACAATCTACATTATAATTTGGTTTTACATCCGAATAAACCGATGCAAAATATTCAGCGCAATGATTGCAAGGTTCCCATTGCAGGGTTCCCCTATCAATTCAGTACCATTTAAATTAAAATGTTCATTTTTTGGTATACTATTTGCTTTCTTTTTTTTCACGAACGTCCAAAATGCATTAACAATTAATGAAATATTTTCTTCCGTTTCTGCTATATATGTTTTGTAAGCTGATTTAGTTAAATTTTTCAGTTGTCTTCTATAGCGTCTTCATATTTTTCATTGTAGGATTCTGATAGATTTTTAGTTTTTTAAATTTATTTTTGTCCTTTATTATTTGTTTCATTTCACTGGTGAACCAGATTGGATAACTACCATGTTTATGATGAGATTTGAATTTAGGGATACATTCATCTAGCAGTTTATGAAAGACTCTCTTATATTATTAACAAATCAAAATTTGCTTTCTGGAAGTTATAATAATTATTTTCCAGAATTGGATTCTTTTCTTTGTATTCATAACTCTTGTATCTCGACACCTTTATTGAAATATCCAAAGACGGATGATGCTCATCGTCCCTAACGATAGGATCTCACACGTCCTACCGGGCGTTTTATTCGTGCCTATTACCAAGTCCAATGTTTTTTCATTTTTATTTTTTATATTGTTGATCAATTCGAATGAATTGAATTCTTGAATTCAAGAAAATCATTCAGAATATGAAATTTTGAACTAATATTTTGTGAAACTGTAATATCCGCTTTCGCTTCGGGAATGTTGAAGTCTCCAAATATATAGACAATTTCGTTCCTTACATTTTGTTGTAAGATTTCAAAAATTTCAGAATAGGTCTCATTAGTGGTATTCGGTGGAATATATAGTAAAACAATTGTGAGTTTATTTGTTTCAATCCTTAAATAAACCACCAGCATTTCATATATCCGGGTGTATTTGTTTACTTTAAAAATTTGGATATTTTTCTTATTGACACTGACCAATACTCCACCTCCAGTATTCTTACCAGTATATGTCAAAGGACCCCGCACCGCATCAATGTAAAATTGGCTTTCGGTGAATTTGCTTGATTTTTTTATATGTTATAGACCTCATGATGCTGATCAAATGTCTCCATTGCACCAACGTTCTGAATTCAATTGGTTCCATTATACAGGGTGCCAATGTTCACTTTTTCAAAATTTCAAAAGGCCATTGTGACGATATTATTTCGAATATATCAACCAAATCAACTACGCATCGTTTGTTCAATGGGCCGACTCGGATCCACAAAGTTAGCCAGTTTTGTAGTGATTTCTGGAAAGCTGAGATGTGATATGGCGTTGGATTCTAATATCAATTCCAATTCATGATGCAGTATCTCCTGAATCCGACAGACATATTGTATGCAAGACGTTCTATTTCTCCTGAAACTCCGCACTCGTTTCTATTATTGCTTGAAATTCTGGACAACTCGATGAATAACTTGGTTATTCACTATGAGTATCTAGATTTCAGATACGTTGAATTACAGGGTGATTCCAAAAATAGTGTCTTTCGCTGATATTTTTCAGCGTAGTTTTTTTAAAGTTCATTATACCTATAGATAAGTTTCCTAAACCATATTCTATTCGTCACAAACCTTTTGAAATATTTTGAACAATGCACTGTAGGATATTCGTATCTGCAATCTCGATAGATGGGGGGTCAAGTGGCAGATTGTTAAAAAGATAATTCAATTCTCTTTTCAACCATCTTATTTTTTATTTTTTTATTTCTTTAATACGTTTTTTTCACAATATGCTTTTGAAATGTCAAGTGTAACAAAAAACAACAAACTATTATGCCATGTAGTATTTAGATAAGAATAAAAAGCAAAATCATTGTCAATTAACGAATTAGGTGTTCGAAATGTCCACCTAATACTTCTTGACAATAAAATATTCTATTCGAAAATTCCTGCCGAACATTATTCAACATGTCTGCAGATATATCAGCACACACCCGTGTTATTCGTTGTTTAAGTTCTTCCAAAGAGTTGCTCATACACTTTGGATTTGACATATCCCCACAGAAAGAAGTCACAAGGTGTAAGGTCTGGTGATCGTGCCGGCCATTCGATTGGTCCACGACGTCCAATCCATCTCATAGGGTATGTTACATCCAGATACTCTCGAACTTGACGTTGGAAGTGAGGAGGGGCCCATCTTGCTGGAAGGTGATGTGTTCCTGAAGTTCGTTGTCATTGTCTTCTAATATTTGAAGTATGAGTGGTTCAACCGTATCTCTTAGCAAATCCAGGTACAAATTACCGTTTAAATTTTCTTCCAAAAATAAGGGACCTACAATATGGTCTCCTAGAATTCCAGCCCATACATTTAGTTTCTGAGGGAACTGTGTGTGACCTCGAAAGATATAAGAATTAGTATCACTCCAGTATCGCACATTTTGTGTATTCACATTTCCGTTTAAAAAAAAGGTACTTTCATCTGAAAAATAAATATTCCTAATGTAATTGGGGTTCCTAGCTATCTTTTCCTCCATAATTTCACAAAATTCCATTCTTCGGTCTGGGTCGTCTTCTGTGAGTTGGTGTAAAATTATTAACTTTAAGGATGGAATTTATGTTTCTTCAAATATTTTTTTTACTTTAGCTGTTGTGATCCCAATCGTACTTGCTACACGAGAGGTACTTTGCTGCGGATTTACCACCATTTCGGCAATTATCGAAACCTTCGTCTCCTCTGGAATTGATTTTCGACCAGCTCCACCTTCCCTACGAACACTGCCAGTTCTGTTGAATTGTCCAACTAGTTCCCTCAAATATTTCCGAGTTATAGGATGATCAGGAAATTTATCATTAAAAATTATCTTCGCTTCATGGTAGATCCGATGGGCCTCACCAAAACTGTAAATTGCTTCAATTTTCTCTTCGAAAGGACGTATACGAACCATGATAATCACAAATATTCAGACGGAACTCCTCAGTAAATACGAATACGATAATTCATTATTCTTTTATAAGTAACTACTTAATTGACATTTCAATAGTCCCTTCATAGACAGGCCAGTTATTTCTGTCAAAAGTCTAGCCAGCCAAAGTATCCCGCTGTCGTTAGACGCTTCTCCTTCATAGTACCTGTCATTTGTCGTCAAAAAGTATTATTGAAATACCACTCAAAAGATTTTCCGTCCCATTATTTCACATCAAACCCTTCAAAAGTTATTAAGGTAAGGTAAGGAAACTGATTCAGATCCGCTCTTATACTTGACACTTCAGATGCATATTGTGAAAAAACAAATTAACGAAATTCAGAAAAAATTAGATGGTAGAAAAGATAATTGAATTCTCTTTTAACGATGGGCCACTCGACCCCCCTTGCCATTTAAAAATTTTAAGTTGATGTGCCCCTCCGCACCATCTATCGAGCAATGACAATGTGTTATATTTCAAAAAAATAGTATCGGTGAAACCCTCGAAACGGTTTGTTTTATGTTCCTACGTCAAACCGTTCAAAAGTTAACAGGAGGGGGGACTATTAAAAGCCTCACGCGATAACAACGAATACCTTTCCAGAGCTTTGAAAAACTGCCATTTGTGTTCCTATACATAAATCAGGTGACAAATCAAATATTGCAAACTAAAGATGTATATCGATACTCTCATCACCTGCGAAACTTTTTGAGCATATTCTGTTCAACAAACTATATAATCATGTCGAAAATAGTATAAATGAGTGGCAGCACGGATTTGTAAATAAAAAGTCGGTAAATACCAATCTATTTTCATTCATCAATGATTTGAAAACAAAAATCAACTCGATACCATTTTTACGGATTTCTCAAAGGCTTTTGATAAGGTAGACCACGAAATGTTACTCTTTAAATTGGGCAAATTTGGTATCACACACGGACTTATCAAAAGTAAAAGTGGTCGGTGGATCAGCCGTCTAACGCACAGGTCGTTCGAAACTCCAGCATAACGATAGTCGGTTCGAGCCCGATGTAGGTATAAGAGAATTTTTCTCATCTACTTTATATCGGATCGATAGGCGACCACATGCCTTGTTGAAAAGCAAGTGTATTGTGAGTTGTCTAGATGCCAATCTCGTCTGGTGCTAGCTTGGAGTGCACACCGACCACCCGAGGTGGTGCTGTAGGTTTTCCTGAAAAGTGAATGCGGCACCAAAAATCAGTAAGTTGCCCCGGAGCGCCACGGCAAATAATAATAATAATAGCCGTCCTCTACTCGCACAGGCTATGCCTTTGGGTACACTCAACGAGTGTTTATGAGGGAGTATTATTAATATTTATTATTTGAAAAATATACATTTTTATGTCAAATATAATGGGAGTATTTCGAATAAACTCGGTATTAATTCTGGAGTACCTCAAGGTTCCAATCTCGCACCTCTATTTTTTGTACTTTTCATTAACGACTTCCCAACAGTTATCAAATCTTCATATCGATGCCCTAATGGGCAGTGGAGTTAGCTGGTTTGCGAATTAAGGCATCGATATGGGCTCTTATTTGCTGACGACTTCTAAATGTTCAAAGAAATCAATACTATAAAAGATTGTATGGCACTACAAAAAAAATCCTATAACTTTCAGTTATGAAATGAATTCAGTTGCGTTGTCTAGAAAAACAAAAATTAAAGATCTTGGAATTCAATATGATTCGGCCTTATCATTTGCACTTCATTTTGTAATAGAAATTTAGGTTTCATTATTCGGAATTCGAAATTTTTCACAAATATAAATACACTCGAACTGTTATATTATACACTTGTGAGGTCGAAATTAGATTTTGAAAGTATTATATGGGGTTCGCAGTCACAGAATTACCTAAATAGACTCGAAAAAATTCAGAATAAGTTTCTACGATATTCACATTATAAAACACATCATACATAGCCGGATTTTCATATTGTAAGAACAACAGAGTTAAGAAAAACGTACCGAATATTATAACTGGACGTGAGAAGGAAATTAACTATTGGCATGTATCTATATAAAATACTAAATAATCAAATTTCTGACACCAATATTCTAAGTCTCATAAAATTCTATATTCCAACACATATTTCTAGACATTCTTTGCTTTTCAAAGTACCTACCATACACAAGAATAATAATAATAATAATAATTGATTTTATTGATAGAAAGCATATAAATTACAATGATAAGTTACAATAAGCATATTAAATTAAAATGTGCATGCCTCTATCAAAAGGCAGAATTCAATTTCCGATTTCATCCGGAGATTTGATCGGAACTTGCTCTTCCATTCAACCTGATCTTCCATTCAACCTGAATGACATGATTACTTTCACTGCGGACTTCCATTGTCTAGAGTTTTTTTATGAGCACGACGTTTCAATCGGTTTAGTATCTCGGATCGTTATCAAGTGTCAATCTAACAGCCAGAGTAATGAGGAGAATTTTTATGTGTGTCCTCACACCTGAGGATGTTTGGAATCAACCAAAAAAGAAACTTTGAAAGGTAAAATGAAACAAAAATGTTCAAAATGCAAAAGATGAAAGTTCACCAAACAATATCGATTCAAAAATGTCCCAATATTTTAGTGATTCTATTGAAAATAATCTCTTGGGCAGGAATATCCAGAGTGAAAATGACTGTTGAAATAGTTTTCCCTTCAAAAGGGTTAGATGTGAACAAATATGCAGTAACTTATTGTAATCTGTATGCATTAACCAATTACGGCGGGACTACCCACATCGGTCCCTACACAGCTTATCGTGCATATACAGGGTGGGGCACCGAAAACGAAACAGATCGAATATCTCCAAAACACATGTGTTGTGAAGAAAATGCAAAAACATGTCGATTTTTAATCCAAGTGGGACATCTTCCTATCATAACCTCAGCTGTCATACCTCTCCCTCCACCCCTTGGCCACTATCACCCAAACAATTACAATAGGGAAAGTAGTAAGTGTGACACATCATTAAAAAGATTTCATGTCAATTTTCGCTACCAAACTTTCTATTTTGGCACCCTCTTGCGGAAAAAACAACTGATCCATATTCCAAATTATGATAAGTACTCCATTTGCAAGCTAATTTGACATAAATTCGGTGACAATGCATTAGGAAATTTTTCTAAGGAAATAAACAAAATGACGGCTCCAAAATGGCAGACAAGATTTAAAAATATGGTCCGATTTGATTCAAACTTGATAAGTGGTGGTTTTCAGGGCCGGAATTTATAAATTGTTATTCAATGCACATAAAAAAGATGGCTGGTAAAACGGACAATAATTACAAATTCCGTTCGCCATCTTGGAGCCACCATCTTGGTTTTTGCACTGACAAAAAATTTATAATTTCCGACCCTGAAAACCACCACTTATCAAGTTTGAATCAAATCAAACCATAATTTAAAATCTTGTCCGCCATTTTGGAGCCACCATTTTGTTTTCTTCCTTAAAAAATTCCATAATGCATTGTCACCGAATTTATGTCAAATTAGCTTGCAAATGAAGTAGGTATCATAATTTGGAATACGGATCAGTTGTTTTCCCGCGCCAAAATAGAAAGTTCGGTAGCGAAAATTGACATGGCTGAATTCCTTATGAAATAGCCTTTTTAATGATATGTCACACTTACTACTTTCCCTATTCAAATTGTTTTGGAGATAGTAACCAAAGGGTGGAGGGAGAGGTGTGACAGTTGAGGTTATGACAGGAAGATGTCCCCCTTGGATTAAAAATTGACGTATTTTTGCATTTTCTTCACATGTGTTTTGAAGATATTCGATGTTTCGTTTTCGGTGCCCCACCCTGTATAGATACATGGAACTATATTTGGGGCATTCCAAATACCAATTATATTTTCATAGTCAAGAAGGCTTATCATGCTTCTTCTAGTAATCACTTTTATACATACTCATCTATTCATATATCCAATACGAGTCAGTATGGTCCAATATTAAATGCTCCATAAAATTATTAAATTTGTTCTATGATTGTCACTTTCCTGATATGGCATGTTAGAAATATATACAGATGCTCTGCCGATAAACATTAAAGTTGAAAACTAATTTCAAGTGTGAATTAGACAAAAATATATGACTATCTTCGAATCATCGCCGGACAATAAGGAATTACACTGTAAGAAAAAATAACGTGAATTGTAAAAATGATTTTATCTGTGTACAGTATGCATGTAGAATCACTTTACGAACTTATTCATTCATTTCATATCGACTACAACCCACCTCAAAACTATTCTGAATTGAGAATGATTCAAACGTCATATTTACGCGGGCTGAATTCACTTGTACTGTACTACAAACGTTTGTTCTGCGAGTGTTTTGTACAAGGAAGATTTGTTCCCATTTTAAATCAGTGTACACTGGAAATTGACGAAACTTGTATTTGTTCAATGAAATACCGGTAATATTTGACGCGAATTTGAGCTAGTGTTTGAATTAATCTCTGATCCTTTTATTTTCTGGATCAAACATAATCGAAAAAAAAAATAAAAATCGTTTTTTACCCAATTTGACTTGTAAACCTTTGAAAAAATCAAATAAATTACCAGTGTAATTCTCTATTAGCAATTGCACTAGTATTTTTATTATGTCATGTAAAAAATAAAACTTGTCAAATGCCCATCTCTAGAACTTGATATCTTCTGAATACAGTGCACTCTCATTGAACAAAGACACCTGCGTCATAGGAATTTATCGATGTAATATTGAGAACATAAACACATTTATAAATTTCTGCAGAATATTCAATGTTCTCAACTCTACCTATGAAACCAGTGTTTTTTGTGATGACCTTCACAATAACTTTTTACAGGATGGATCATCCAAAAATACCCTTCTTGATATTCTAGACTCTCATAACCTTGAATATCTGATAAATCAGCTGACCCGTAATGAAAACATAGAGGCAAAACAAGCGTCACTGCCATTGATATATTCTAACGAAAGTAAATCATTTTGATGAACTTCCGAATCATTGATCCATGTCTCTGCGACCATATGACCCAAATCGTTGCCATCTCATTATGCTCCAAACTGAGGATAAGAATCAAATGAAAAAAAAACATTCAAATAAATATCACATAATCTTTCATCAAAATACGGGATTAGAAAAATCACAAATGAAGGCAATGAAATTTGAACATAATTTGATATTTATAATAATATGATCTTGAATGGTAATGATAAAATAATATATTTTTTCTCCAAATGACATTAAAAGCGGCCTTTTAATGACACTTGGCAGGCTTAGAAGTTGTACTTTTAATGCCTAGGCAGAAAAAGTCCACTTTTACTGCCTAGGCAGAAAAAGTTCGTTGCTAGGCAACCTTCCAAGTAATAATTTAAATCAAACTGGTTATTAAAATTGACAATGACAAAGTAACCAGTAAACAAACAAATTCAACAAACGTCATCAGCGGTAAACACAGTAACGCAGGGCCCAGTTACCTTTGATGAAATAATTTAGTTATTTGGATATTGATAATGAAACGCAATTTAAATATGAAAAAGTCGATTTTGCGTGGAATTGGAAAAAATTTGAAGAAAAAATTATGTTTCACACGGCAGAAAAGCAGATTTAATGCCTTGGCTGGTTTCATACACCAGCCGCGGCATTAAATCTTGTGCTTTCATGCCTAGTAAAACAAATAACTATTATCTACTCCTATTAAGTTATATATTAATTATTCAACTGCTTTTGAGCAATTAATAGTATCTATGAACAAACAGCGTGAGTTATAATTACTCACTGCTATAACTCACGCTAATAAATCGGAAAATTTCACACCTCACTCTTTTAGCCAATCAAAAAATTCGTTCTTGTTTAGATGCTATGGCAACCAAAAAATCTTCCGGAAGTTTTTATCCTCCCAGGGACCCTCGGCGAAATTAATGTAAGTGGAAATTTTTCTGGCAAATATTTGACGTGGCCGGGTCACCGATATATGAGGTCAAGCAACGTTGGGCGAGGTTGGGCTTCCCATAGTTATTATGAATTGTTGGATGATTGTCATTTCTTGGTGTGGAATTTTCTTACCGAATCTAGTGTAATTTTCAAAAAATTCATGTACTCGAAAAATTTCCGGCAATAATTCAAGCACTAGGGATATTATAAGTGAAAACATTCTTGGAATTATTTACGAACCGAATATCAAGGAGGTGGCTTGTACTTCTGTACAAGCCGGTTGGTCGAAATGGAACAGTCTATTACCTATTGATATTGAGGGGAGTAATGTCACTTTAAAAATTTTGAAGTTTTCAAATTAAATTAATAATATTGTGAATTTTCTACTGAAAAAGATTAATTCAGATATAATTGAGTTCGGAAATTGTAGATAGTGGCTCATCGTCGGTTCGCGGGGTTTAAGAACCTCCATCAGAAATAAGACAAGTAGCTAATGTTACCATAATTGCATAATTCAGTCCCACATATTTACTGGTTGTTCGAAATTTACAGTTGATTTTATTAATAAACAAAATGAGTAATTACAATTAACATTTTTATAGCATTGTTATAGGTAACTATTAAGATTTGTGAATACAGTTCTTTCTCTGTACTTGTATCTTAGTATTTATTGTTATAGTCGTAGATAAAGTATAGAATTCTACTTGCGGTAATGGTAATAACTCACTTGATGAATTACAACACTCGCCTGCGGCTCGTGCCGCAAACTTCATCTGCGTAAGTTATGACCTACATTACCGCTCGTTGAATAATATACTATTTCAACAAAAGATGAAAATACTGTTTTTTTCGTGAGGTTAAATTATATCCAAAAATGACCAACTGGTGATGCTTTGTTTACAAATGCACTCACTTCTCTGGAAAACCTAAGAAAGTTTGGCGATATGTCTCTGTTTTATGAATATTCTTATAGACGAAACTCTTCTGAATATCATCAATCATTCCGCGTAGAGGTCTCATCGAAACGACATGGCGAGCTCAGTCTTAACATCCCTTTGTTTTCACTTCATAGACATGCTGAACATCTCTTCTCGGGTCTCGTTATTTCATCGAACCGCAGAACTATGGAAGTCACTGCTTCGAAAAGAGTTCCTTGAAGCATACGGCCTCCAGAAATTCAAGAAGAATATCAATCTTTACCTAGTTTCCCTAGGCTCTCACGTTTTTTGAATATTACTGAATATTATTGAAGATTTTCCTTTTCGTCGGAATGAGATAAAAAACTTCGACCACCTCAATTGTGAATATATTGCAACAAAATTGAATGCGTTTAATACAAAAGTCGGAATGGATTCAAGCATTCTTAAAAGGACGTACACTAATTGAGAAAGGTGATGTCAAAATTACTAAGAGTTACTGATCCATTCGGAAGTTCTCAGACTCTGTCTCAAACAGAGAAGAGGAATACCGCATCTCGTACCTATTATCGAATGTGTGGTGGACTACGTGGCGGCCAGTAGGCCTTTCACGCCCACAGTGCTGCGAATTGACGCAAAGTTAAGACAAGCAGCTCACCACACATTGAATCAATTCGTATTGTTTATCATTCACAGATTTGCCAAACTGTTTAGTAAATCCTACAAATGAAGATAACATGGTTATCGAAATGCGCATCTGGGAATTAAAAGTACTTGTGTGGTGAAGGAAAAAAATACTTGTTGTTCTCATCTCATTTATAGGTACGTTTGTAATGTAGAAATAAACAATTTGAATAATTTCCAAGTACTTTCAGGAATAAATCGAGTATGACCAAATTAAATTGAATCGGTAATCATGTGTGTGAAGTTCAAGTGATATTTTTTTTAATGTACAAATTTTTTCGTTAACGGATATGAAGTTATCAGTCATCGTTCTATGAACATTATCCTTGATTAACTATTTATACACACCGACACCCAACAAATTCAAATCATTAATTTTCCGTCAAAGGACTAACATTAATTTATATTGTGTACAGAAGTGTTCAGAAGTAGGTAGGTATTAGAAATGAAGACTGTCGTGTCCACACGTCCATGTGTATGGCTTCATATGTTTAATACATCAATTTATTATCACTTGAGGTGTAAAATGTATCCTCAATTCTTGAGAAAATATTAAAATTTGTGTTATATACGAAATATTATTTTGTACCCCTCAGTTCAATAGTTTATTAATAAAAGCTTGTTTTTGTAAAGATTTTTCACGATATTACATACAAGCTTTCATTCAACTTCCGTTGTTGATTTATTTATTTGTATACTCGTGTGAAATCTTTCAAGTGAATTTTGAGCCACTGCCAGTAGTTCGATTAACTTGAAATTTTTTTGCACAAGTAGAAATACAATAAAATCAATCAATTTGAGGTCATTTGATTGAACACAACCAATCAAAACAACATTATAAGTACTGAAAACGGATCCCACTCTTACACGTCGTTATGGATACATTTTGATTTATTTCGATTTTGACGTTTCATAAATAATATTTAATATTTCAAAATGTCACGATTTGGTTGTAATACTGACGAGAATATTAATGAAATTATAAAATCAAATATACCAAAAAATACTGTTTACAATAAAAAAATTGTGTGGAAAGCATTTATGGACTTTTGTAATGTTAGAAAGTATCAATTAGATGGGAATCGGACGGTGGAAGAATTGGCATCGATTTTAAAGGATTGGGCTGTGAACATGAGAAGAAAACATGCTATAGAGTTTAAAGAAGCTACGGTCAAAACCATGTGGAACCTAACAAGTGAGCTGTTACAAGAAAAATACTATAGAGAAATGAGTGATATTATTGACCATTCAAAAGTTTTGTATTTCAACAAACGCGAGCTGCCCGCGATTCTATACGACGAAAACTGCAATCGGATCCCTGTTGAAGGAAACAAAGTTCTGCCGCATTAAGTTCAGTAGAGATATCAAAAATGATAAAGGACCCCGCACCGCATCAATGGGAAATTGGCTTTCGGTGTTCATAATTCCGTGAACAATGCATTAAAGCATTTTTCTCAGATAAACAATACTCCAAAATGAAGTATCTACTAGTAATGTTATTCTAGCCCGATTCTATTCAAAACTGGTCGGGGTTTTCATATTATTGTCGACAAGCTTTGAATCTGTTATCACAGAACTTATGTCACACATCTGGAGCAATCTATACGATAACCCATTATAACACTACACAAACACTGAAAAATATAAAATTACCAATTCCAATATCCGATATTAATGGCAAAAAATTCACCTACCTTATCGAGAATAAAATCATAGACAATAAAAGAATTAAAAATTCCGTAAAATATCTTCTTGTTGCGAATGCTTTCCAATCATTAGATGAGTTCTACTGTGAGAAGTTGTAGTGTTGTGAAATTCAACTTCGTAATCCTATCCTAGTTATTCAAGATTCAATTTTAATATGTTTTATTGAATTGTACTATAGTATTTCTTTAAATTTATACATTTTGACCAGCACGGTGTAAATGTTGTACCAATTTTATTTACTTGTGCGACTATTGTCCATTTTCATTTATTATTTATATTGTACTTGCCTGTTTTTTTTTATATCTAATAATTATTTTTTATATTTGATTTGATTTGAATAACGACTTTTATTTCTTTTACTCTCAATTTTATATGATTGTTTTACAAATATATTTTCCGGTTAGGAAAGCTGATTTCAAAATTGTGAAAAATATACCATGAAAACAGTTGAATCATCACGAGCCTGGATATACTTTTCAATATGACTTTTATTGGAAGTTTTTACGACCTTTGCTATGATGACTGATGTTTTTTTTTGGGATGTGAGGTCTTGAATTAAAAAAAAAACTTATTCATCAAATGACAATATTCAGCTAATTCCGAAAATATCGTGGGATGATTGTATATTTATTTTATTATCAATAACATAACACGTTTCCTCATTGGCACAGTACGAAATGATTTTTGGCAGTTGGTAAATCAGACTATTCAGAATATTCGAACTGGAATCGTTTTGTGATAAAAGTTATTGCATTTTTACAAGTTGAGAGTTGAGAAGATTATTAAATATACGGTCTTCAAAGAATTTGGGACGACACTTCTAGCAAACCTTTTATGGAGTGTCATTATTAAGAACACTCATGAAGTGTACCCAAAAGCATAGTCTGTGCGGGTAGAGGACGACTATTATTATTATTCGCCGTGGCGCTCTGGGGCGACTTACTGATTTTTGGTGGCTTATTCACTTTTCAGCTGTGGAAAAATCTACAGTACCACTCCGCGTGGTCGGTCAGCACTCCAAGCAAGCACCAGACGTGTGATGTAAATTGAAATCAGGAGGCTCAAAGAATGACAAGACGTTAAGGATCGAAGGTTAAAAAAACAATAAGCTGAAAATGAAGCTTATATGAATACTAAGAAAAATGGGGTTTGTGAGTACCGAATGGAGAAAGATTGAAAAAATTACTGGCTGTACAAAATAATAAAAAAATACAGTTAAACAGCCTTGGCCTCTGAGATGCGCACACTATAAACCGATGCAGTAAATATCGACCACCATTTTTCATGGGAAAGAAATAACGGTGTAGTCTACTACTAGTCTGAATTTCGAAAACCAATCTGTTTTATGACTTTGTGAAAACCAATGCAACTCGTGAGACTATAGCAAGCACAAATGCAACTGCTGAATACATCTACGATACAAGTAGGTATCGATCATCAACAGGAGACCGCGATCTTTCCAAAGATGACCAGAACATTCCCGTTAGAGTGCGAGTGTTGGCCAACAATGATTTTTCAATAACTGGGGAGGCACCGCATCTAATAAGACTAGCCTGTGTGTTCTTTGTAAGACCCCAGCAGTGAGATTCCAATGATGAGAAGAGTTTCATAGAAAAAAAAAGATCGAATACTCAATGAATACTTTCAACGAACTTCGATACTTTGAAAAATGTACGGATTTGCCCATTTCAATTAAATCTATTTATCTATTGCCATCCTGACATAATCATTTTGTCGGGGTTTCACAACACCAGTGATCCCAGAATTGATGAACATCCGACATTCAGTTGAATAACTTTTGCTAGAAAAACTCACACGCAAACCACATACCTTTATATTTGACAAGCTAGCCATGAGATCATCGAGTTCTCTAGTAGCTGTTGAAGCTGCCGGACTGTGCGTAGCTGTGACTTGGGAAGAAATAAGTTCAGTCTCACCTGGATAACCCGTCTCCGTTTTAGTTTCCTTGACTGTTATGACAATTTTCTTCGGACCTTCATAAATCACATTTCTGGAAAAAAAAATCAATAAAAGAATGTTGAACTGAGAAATGGATGAATCAGTTATGGTTGAACAAAAAACCAATTCAAAATTATAAATAACAAAAAATCCTTCCTATATCATTCTCAGCTGCGGCAAATCTGGTGAACGCTGTACCTATAAAGTTATAATGAAATGGGTAAATAGTATAAGTTAGATTGTGTTTAAAAAAGTGAAGATTTGCAAGGAAAATTATAAAAAGTTGAAACAGAAATCCTAAACATTTTAAACAAAATTGAAAGCATTGAAAGAAAAAGGAAAAAGAATAATATTGTCATCTTTGGTCTCCCCAATAAACACGAGGATGGTGCTGTAGGTTTTCCGGGTTTTCCTACAGCTGAAAAGTGAATACGCCACAAAAAATCAGTAAGTCGCCCCGGAGCGCCACGGCAAATAATAATAATAGCCGTCCTCTACCCGCACAGGCTATGCCTTTGGGTACACTCAACGAGTGTTTATGAAGGAGTATTATTATTATTATTATATAACGCCGAAATTCATTTGTAACGAACTGAAGAGACTAACTAGTAAACGTTGCTATCAACGAAAATGACCTTAACAATATCTACTCATTAGAAAAGAAAGAAAACGCTTCAATTAAAGTAGAGTTTCTGTCATATCCCCAAAAGTGTTTTAGAAAATTAAAAACTTACATGGAAGTAACTTAACCATTGCTAACGATTTGACACAGTCTCAACGTGAGGCATATAACATTTTAAGAAAACACTTGAATCTATATAGCAAAAGCAAATAATCACCTAAATTGTTAAATTAAAAGAAACAAACTTTGTTGATGGAAAGATCTACTCTCTTGAAGTCTTAGAATGCACAGGATCTATTGATCAAAACATACTAAAATCGAATAGTGAATCTGGTAATCCGACCCAGAATAGACTACCAGAGAAATCTAAAACAAAGACTGGAAGGAATACAAACATACGTACAACGCAGACAACCACTTAGTCCAAATCATATATAGGAAAGAAAGAAGAAAGACATATATAAAAAGAAAACAACGACGTACCGAAAACAAGAACCCGTGTTGGATCCACTCAGAACAAATATCCGAAGAAGTGAGATGATTTAAAAAAATTGTTCCTTTGCCAAATCGTGAATAAGTAAACTAATGATAAGGTACTAGTGTACCCAATAAATTTTATAGTTTATATGCTCCATGTTTGTTTTTGCATGCTTTAGCAATTTGAGAATACAATATGGATGAATGAATCAAAACGATGGAGTATTGATAGATGCATTGTCAGACATCTTGAATAACCATAATAATTATAATGAATATGACTATACTTTTGTCATTGGAGATATTAATATCGATATTTTGGGTAGGAGCAAAGATATTGACGATTACTCAAATATACTCTATGAGAAAGGTTAAATATCGCTAATAAACAAATATACTAGGGTGACGTCACAGTCATCATCCTCCTTGGACCATATCGTCGGTCCAATGCCAAAGTCACGAATGTGCATATTTGATATTTTGAGTAAAATGCGTTTCAAAAATTCAAGAAGTTGCTAAAAATAAAGATATCATTATTTAATGTTTTACAACAGAAAACCTTCCAATAGTGGTTCAAACGATGTCAAAAACCTAATTCTAACTTTGAAAAATAACACACCACCTAGTCCTGATGGAATAAAAAATACAACAATAAAACAGACAGAACTACTATGCTATATTTTTAACCTATACATGCAACAGGAAATAGTACCGAAACATTTCAAAGAACCTTACATAATTCCAATTTACAAAAACGAAAACAAAACAAACATGCCCAATTATACCAATATTTCTTACTTCTGCCTTTTCCAAACTGTTTGAATAAGAAGTCGCTTGGTGTTGTACCTAGATAAATAAAATATAATTTCTGATAGACAATATGGGTTTAGAGGAAATTTCAGTACCCAGGATGCCATCGCCCACCTAACATCACTAATCTATGATGCTCTTGATTGTAAACTTGCATGTCTTGGTGTTTTTGTTGATCTGACAAAGGCTTTCGATACGGTAAGCCTTGAAATTTTACTGGATCGACTCGAAAACCTGGGAATTAGGGGAATAGTATTGAATCTTTCAAAAAAAATTCTTTCAGGACGAAAACAAAAAGTTAAAATTAATGGAATATTGAGTGATAGCAAAGAAGTGAATTGTGGCATACCACAAGGAACATTACGCGGGCCTATACTTTTTATAATATACCTAAATAATCTACTCAAAATCAGGTAATCGTGATCATGTACATAGGAAAGACGAGGGATAGTGTAAAGGAAAAAGCAGAAAATGACCTAGATAAAATCACTAATTGGTTCAACATTCATTAACTGTGAATGTAGATAAAACCAAAATAATAACCTTTACATCCTACGAAAATTATCAACCTAATTATGAACATATTGAAATGAAAAACCAAAATGTAGAATTATCGTCTAAATATCTTGGAATTCATCTCGATGCATTTTCAACATGGGATATATACGTGGAAAAAGTGAAAAATAAGATGAGATCACTTCTTTACAAGTTTTACTAATGCCGGCAAATACTAGACTTGAGAAAACTGAAAACTATACAGGGTGTTCGGTAAACCATGGATCATACTGTGGCTGGTGATGAACAAGTTCATAACCTATCAGAAAACCACAACTCGACCTCAGTAAAAATCTCACGGTTTTCGAGATATTGGAACTAAAAAAAAATTGATACCTGTCTTAGATCTCACTTTTTTATGTTCCAAGCAAATAAGGAGCGTTTCATGTAAATTCTTATTTTTGATTAATATTACTGAAAAGTAGTTGTAACAATCGCAGAAAGCAGATTTTCGATACCTGTCCTTTGGGGCCTACAAAAAAAAATATTCTCCGATTTGGATCCTTCAAGATTTCTATTATGAAACTTTGAACTTCTTTTGTGACAAATCAATCTCCTATGAAAACCTGGACATTGGCCTCAAAAACTTGCTCGTTTTGTTCAGAGTTTGAAAAGATATAGAAGTAGCCATAATTTTTTTTTTCAATGAAATTGCCAATAGAGTACGAAATGAGGGTATTTTACGATGGATCACCAGGATTGCAGTCTCGATCAAAACAGTTTTTTTGTTTGAGCTACAGTTTGTTACACATTTTTCATAGCGACTGATGAGCTGATAAATCTCACACAGGCACTTGGACTGATATAACAGTTAAATGAACTTTCATAAAAAAAAAATGAGAATGGGTTTATTCTTATGAAAACAACACAGCACTGTACACTTCAATATTCCTAATGTCCATGATTAAGAGATTACAACATATGTTCGAAATGTTTTCCTTCTGCTCCGATACAAGCGCAACATCTTCTTGAAATTGATTTTTTCAACAAATGCAGAGCTCTTGGGTTATTATTGATTTCTTGTGCTGCATGTCGTATGTGGTTCCGTAGTTCTATTTTGCTAGTGACTAACTAGGTTGTGGTAAACCTTCTGATTTAAACATCCCCGACGAACCTACATGTAATATGGCACAAAGGAAATAAAAATCTAATCTAATCTAATCTAAAATCTAACGGGTTCAAGTCCAGTGACCGTAGCGGCCAAAGTATTGGCCCACGTCGACCAATCCATCTTTGAGCATATGTCCAATCTAAATATTCTCTTACTTGTCTGCCGTACCACATGTTCTGTCTGACATCCGCAGCACATCATCCAGTAGATGGGTTAATAGGATTTGTAAAAATGCTAAATAATTTTCAGAGTTCAGTGTCGATGGAAACTCGAAAGGACCAATTACGTGGCCAAAGATTTATTTTAAATTGATGTTGGAACCTGTCTGGTCTTATTAAATGGGGATTTTCGAAGTGCCAACAATGAAGGTTGTGGATATTAAAAACACCCCAACGGTGGCATGATGATTCATTTGTCCATATTTTATTGAAGAAATCTGTATCCTCTTGGTGTTTTCTCAACATACGGCGACAGTTAGTCGTTTTGGGTAATTTGTTGGCAACAAAAATTGCACACGCTGTACATAGAAGGGATGCAGTTGATGTCTTTTCAAGATATCATAAACGGTTGATTTATTATGCCTTTTCTTTTTTCGATACTACGTATGTTAGTGGACGAATCATTCTCAATTTCTTCAAAAACCTCATCTTCAAGTTCATCACGACGTGGTCTGCCTGATCCACCTTGAGCACCAGGAATCTTGCCTTCTGAATAAGAGTTATGTACACGGTAATCAGGTAATGATAATGATGCAAATAGATTTTGCCAAGTCTTCAAATTATATCCACGAATACCAATACACAATAACGTCCAATAATGAATTATGTGATAAATACTGCAGCTCACGAAAACACGATGTCGTTTCTGCCTACCTGACATTCAACTGACACATCAACCTAGACAAAAGAGCAACGAATTATAGCTCACACTTCGATAAAATAGAAAATATTTCCATTTCGAACGAAATTGCAATCCTTGTGATCCACTGTAAAATACCCCCCTTTCGTACTCTATTAGCAATATATTTTATTCGAAAAAGAATTATGGCAACTTCTATACCTTTTCAGATTCTGGACAAAACGAGCAAATTTGTCACAAAAGAAGTTCAAAGTTTCATAATTGAAATCTTGAAGGATCTGAATCGGAGAATATTTTTTTTTTGTAGACCCCAAAGGACTGGTATCGAAAATCTGCCTTCTGCGTTTGTTACAACTACTATTCAATAATATTGATCTAAAATAAGAATTAGCATGAATCGCTTCTTATTTGCTTGGAATATAAAAGAATGATCTGAGACAGGAATTCAATTTTTTTATAAAAGTTCAAATATATCTAAAACCGCGAAGTTTTTACTGAGGTCATGTTGTGGTTTTCTGATAGGTTATGAACTTGTTTATCACAAGCTACAGTATGATCCATGGTTTACCGGACACCCTGAATACTATGCGCTTATTGAGCCCTTATTGAATTACGGAATAATCGGTTGGGGTGGTGTCAGGAAAAATATTTTGAAATCACTAGAAGTGATCCAAAAAATGGTTTTCAAAATCATGTCCTTCAAACCGGCTCGATACTCTTCCGATTCACTATATGAAGAATTTGAAATATTCGATGTTAGGCAGATTTATAAGTACTAAAGCGATATCAACTTTCACCTTCCAAAAAAAAATTTATTAACAAAAAGTGACATACTTATGAAACTAGATGTACCACTGCATCACATATGAAACTACCTAGAGCAAACAAAACTATCGGTCAAAGATCATTCATTTACCAAGCACCAAGGATATTTAACCAAATCCATGTAAACATCAGACCAGAAATAATAAAACACCTGTTCAAAAAAAAAAAGTAAAAAAATGGATAGCATCATAAAGTCGGACTTTTTTTTAAAACATAATAGACCCTGTTTAGAATACCAATATTAAATCATATTAGAGTTACAATTTTTTCAATTCTTCTATTTTGGCGTTTTCCTGTTACAAAGATACCTATTATAAACTGAACTTCACGGTACTGAAATTTAGTGTATTATGCAAACACAGATTAGTTACTTCTAGTTTTATTTCAATCATATTACGATCTCTTTCATTTATTTTATCCTCGATTTTATTTATATTTTATAATGTACCCACTATTTTCCAGTTACACGCAAAGGACCCCGCAAAATCCTTATGGAATTTGGGTCTCAGTGGATTTTTTTGAATTTTTGATATGATGTAGTCCATGTAATTCTCAACCAATGTTACCATTGCGTCAACCCCAAAAAATTAACAGTTTTGCCGCTAGAGGTCGTTAAAATCACCCCTTTCTCAGAATAGACTATTTATTTTCGAAACCGGGAACGACATTTTCACCTGTTTGATTATGGATAATGTTGCATATGATTATGCTCTTTTATGAAAAAAATTCTTCACCCTCCCCCTTCTTTCCCCACCACATATAATGAAACGGAAAAAATTAAATCTGGATTACTTTGAAATGCATCGTCAGATGTTTGAACATGCTTGAATTAGGGAAATAGCACTTTTTCATGATTATCCCCCCTCCGCCCGAGGGGTACAAAACAAAAAAAATCGGTGGATTTTTCTGAATTTTCAATATGATGCAGTTCATGTTATTGTGAATAGAAATTAATCAGGTGATAAACCCAAAAAATGGATAGTTTTGGTGCTAGGGGCGTTAAGATCACCCCTTTCTCAGAATTGACTATTTATTTTCAAAACCGAGAATATTTCCACCAGTTTCATTGTAGCTAATGTTGCATAAGATTGTGCTCGTTTATAAAAAAATTATTCATCCCCTCTTTTCCACCCACCTCCTATTATGAAACGCAAAAAAATATATCTGGATTATTCTGAAATGCATCGTCGGATGTTTGAATAAGCATGATTTTTTTAATAAGCTTCATGATTTTCCCCCCTCCCCCAATGTCAAAAAAATTTCGCTGAATTTTTCTGAATTTTTAATATGATGCGCAGTTCATGTTACTGTGAAACTAGGTGAAAAAACACAAACATGGGTAGTTTTGATGCTAGGGGGCGTTAAAGTCATACCTTGCTCAGAATAGACTATTTATTTGCCGCAATTTCCTCGCCTTACTTTGGAATATTTAAAACGGTTAACTCTAGGTGAGATTTTGTGTTCTTTGTAATAATAGACCTAAACTGGATTTTCAACTTCTGGTATCTTTTTTAATTCACACCTATGATTTTAGGTGTCTATCAAGTTGGGCTGCATCCTATATTCAGGACAAGTTTCATAGATATGCGGGTGAAACTATTCAAGTAGATGAACATTTGAATGAGAATGGGTTTATTAGAATGCGCATTTACTCAAGATATATCAGGCTCTTCAAACATCAGCTTTGGATTGCTTCTAACCCCAACATGCAAGACGAAGAAGAGGTTGTGCCAATTTTAGGATATTACTGCACTTGCGAAACGGGGGCAAGAACTTTGGGGTCTTGTGCATATGTGGCAAGTGTGTTATGGTTCTTGGGCTTTGCACGCTATGAACTGAATATCAGATACCCATGGACGACGACGCTCTTGGATGCAGTAATGGATGCCGCCAACAGGCCTGCACAAATTGATCCAAATCAAGCACTACCCCAAATTCAAATTGTTGATGTTTGAACATACAAAGTCTTACAAGACTATGACAGTACTTAGGCAAGGCCTAAGTGTCACCGGGGGCAATAGCCTGACAGGCCTACATAGAGGTGGAGGTTTTAGTGAGTAGCCCTGACATCTGAGAATCAGTGGAGTCTCACAGAAGGTCTTGAGTTTTGAGGTTTTGAGACTCATTACCTCTCTATAAAATATTTTCTTCACTTCATACGAAAAAAAAATCGCGTCATTCACCCTTATTTTTTTAAGTGGGAGAGGTATAAATGAACAAGTATGATTTCCTTTATTTGAGCTGAATAAAATATTAATTTTGACTACGCCTTTAAAAGTATAGTCAAGAATTATTTTTTAGGGTTTTAAAATAGGGGTTGGGAGGTTTTAGAATTCTTCTTATGAAAAATTACAATATGACTCATCGTAATCTAAAATTAAACACGTTCAAATATCTTTCCCTCCTATAATGATAGTCTTTTCTGAACAAGGTATGACATTGAAGCACCTTGTTAATCTCTATTCACAATAACATGAACTGCATCATATTAAAAATTCAGAAAAGTTCCCCAATTTTTTTTTAGGTTTGCACCCCTCGGGGGAGGGGGATTATCATGAAAAAGTGCTATTTCCCTAATTCAAGCTTATTCAAACATCCGACGATGCATTTCAGAATAATCCAGATATAATTTTTTTGCGTTTCATAATAGGGAAGAGGCTGGGGAAGGTGAATAATTTTTTTGGTGAATAATATTTTTATAAAAGAGCACAATCTTATGCAACATTAGCTACAATGAAACTGATGGACATGTTGTCCTCGGTCTTGAAAATAAATAGTCAATTCTGAGCAAGGGGTGATGTTAACGCCACCTAGCAATAAAACTATCCATTTTTTGGGTTTATCATCTGATTAATTTCTATTCACAATAACATGAACTGCATCATATAGAAAATTCAGAAAAATCCACAGAATTTTTTTGTTTTGTACCCTTCGGGGGGAGGGGGGATAATTATGAAAAAGTGCTATTTCAAGCATGTTCAAACATCTGAAGATGCATTTCAAAGTAATCCAGATTTCATTTTTTGTGTTTGATAATAGTGGTGGGGGAAATAGGGAGGGGGGTGAAGTTTTTTTTTTATATAAGAGCATAATCATATGCAACATTATCTACAATGAAACAGGTGAAAATGTCGTTCCCGGTTTCGAAAACAAATAGTCTATTCTGAGAAAGGGGTGATTTCAACGACGTTGGCGCAATGGTAACATTGGTTGAGAATTATATGGATTACATCATATCAAAAATTCAAAAGAATCCACCTAGACCCAAATTCCATAAGGATTTTGCGGGGTCCTTTGTAACAGGTTACGTGACTTCCCTGGTTGTATCCCACTGATTTTATTTATATATTATAATGTACCCTGTATTTTTATCAAAATTATTGTATTGTGTTTATTAATTTATATGTGCTTATTATCTTTTATTCATATTAATTTTCAGTCACACACAAACTGATAACAGTTTACGTGACTTTCCCGGTTTATTAAAGATTATTATAACCGCGAATTATTTATATATTGTAATGTATCAAAGTTAATAGACATTATTCTTATTATAGTTAGTTTCAAGAAATTCCAAACTCACCCAGAATTAAGTTCATCGAGCAGACTATCGACGGAAGGCCTATTCAAAGTACTTTGGGCACTTGTGGGTCTAGAATAGTTGGCAGGACTGCGTCCACCTGATTCATGGAGAGTACCATTGTAGTTGCCGCTTGAACCATTCATATTATCTGTAAGAAATTAATCATGTCACCAAACATTTGTTTCAGAACGCCATATGATACAATATAATACAAATTTAGTACTTCTACTAAATGACGGATTAAGGGAATGACCTTGGCTATGCCTTTGGGTACACTCTATGGGTGTTTATGAGGCAGTAAATCTTCCTAACTTGGAACGACCTATTATGCAGGGTGACAATTTCTAAAGAAGCAATAGGCTCTTACTTTAGAATAGTATAGTATGACACAAGTGTTATTAAACGTCCATTCAATAATGAGAGTTTTAAGAACAAGTACAGCATAACGGAGCTAATGTTTAATAAAAGAGTTTGTGAAGGAGTTTACAAACGCGTTTCATACCTTCTGAACTTTGTCTACGAACTTGTATTCGAACAACAAAATTGTATTTTATCAAATTGATTTCTTTTATGTTTCAGTTTACAGAACAAGATTGAATCTGTCAGGAGGGTTTTCAAATACTAATCAAACAGTAACCGTAATGATGAATTTAACATTTAAAAATGTGCTTTAAACGCAGATTGTGAATCTGTGACTAACTAATCAATCATTTAGCGTGGTGTAGAGTAACTTCTTTCGTGTCTTGGTCATTCCCCAAATTAAAAAATATGATTTTTTTGTTATAAACTTTTTTATAAACAGATTTTGTATTTCATCTGATGATGTCAGTATATGTTTTAAAGTCAATGAATTTGCCCTCATTTTCACAAAAAAGGCTTTTTTTCAGTAAATACTAACATATCTCCAATATTAGTATCCTATTAACATTTGGCCACCGGGACACGACAAGCAGATGGATAATTTCAAGAGGCTGAAGAAAGAGAGGGACCAGCTCAGACGAAACTTCAATAAGACTTGTGAACAATTAAATTCATTATTGAGAGACAAACACGCTGGAAAGGAAGATATCCACTTCGAATAAGCTAGATGACAAGGGTGATCGTCTTTTCATCTTAGATGAAAAGGTGCACGATTCAATGTTTTTGATTGACGTTCCAGAAGATGAATTTGAAGAAGAATGTGACACAGTTGGGCCTTTCAGAGATAAACTCATTCAGCACAAATCTGGAAGCTATTATTTCTTGAAAAGGTTCAAAACAGCCGCTGTCTTCACTGCCAGTTCTTCAGAAGGGGTCAACACAGCTTTTGGCTTCACACAAACTATAAGTGAGAATCTCAGGTACCAGTTTGACTCTTATTGATCACAAATTTGTTAAGTACATGTTTTGATCACGTTCAATCTTCCGGAACGCTAGGAGCAGAGGGAATCTCTGATCATAGACTCATATACATTTCCCTTAAAAAATTTGGGTGGCTATAAGACACAGAAAATAAAAACATACAGGGACTTCCGCTATTTCTGTATAGCTGACTTTGAGATGCAATTGTCAAATATTGAATGGGATGCTAAATATCGGTTGAGGACAATTGATGATAAGGTAAAGTTTTTGACGATGAATATTATTAAACTTTTCGATCACCATGCACCCATCAGAGATGTTTGTGTGTCTAAACCAAAGGCCCCTTGGTAGACTGATGTAATTAAAAGAATGATGAGGCAACGAGACTCTACATTGGTCAAATATGAAACAACAAGGAATCCTAATGATTTCAATACATACAAACAGTTGAGAAATTTTGTTCTCGCAGCTGTCAACAGAGAAAAAAAGGCGTATCTTAATTTTATTAGCAACGATAGAAAAAATTTCAACTCTAAAAATATGTGGAAAATGTTAAGAGATTTGAATGTGCAAAAATCACAATCTCCATATCAATCCATACAAATCGCAACTCATTTCATTTGGGAACGATCAATATAGGTCTCAAATAACGGATAATAACATAAAGATCGAAATAGACAACTTAATTTTAGCTGTTAACAACACTGTTAAAAATTTGGGAGTTATAATAGATAAGGACTTGAAATTTTCCAATCATGTTAGCAAATGTATTCGAAGAGCCTACTGCTCTCTCAAATTATTATATGCTGTTAAAAAATGTATGAATAGGAACTTAAAAAAATACCTATGTGAGTCCCTTGTCCTGTCTCACTTCAATTATTCTGATGTTGTATACGGCCCCTGTATTGATTCATTTGATGCGTACAGGATACAAAATATTCAAAATAATTGTGTGAGGTTTATTTGTGGATTGAGAAAATATGACCATGTCTCTTCTTATCTGACGTCACTCAAGTGGCTGAATATGGGACAACGCAGAAATATGCATTGTGCAGTTTTCGTTCATAAAATTGTTCCCGCGAAACAGCCTTCTTTTCGGAGCAGAAAGCTGCTTGCTCGTGTTAATCTTCACGAAGTCAACATTCGGACAGAGGTCAATTACAAATACCTAAACATTCTACCAAAAAGTATCAAAAATCTTTTTCATACGAAGCTCCTACTGTATACAATAGCATCGATAATAATATCAAATCCTCAACATCAATTGCTACTTTTAGGAACAAAATAAAAATGTCAATGTTAGACACTTTTGAATGTTGACTGTACTGTCTCTGATTGATGTCTATATCATTTCACTTCTTATATTCATTCGTTTCTGTAACAAACGCAAGTGTTGGGTATAATATTAATTTGAATCGATCATATGTTCTCATTTTTCTTATTTCTATCTTCTAATGTATCGATGGATGGTTATATTTCACAGGATTCTGATATAAATACATATTTGTCTGAATTTTTCATTTCTCTTTATTTTTGTCATAGCCAAAATATCAGTAGTCTTCATTTAATTGTTTTTCTGGTAAGATTATTGGTGTTAAAATATTTTAAGCAACATATTGTAATGTGAACTTTTCTTGTTTACAGGATTAGGTATAAGAATAGTTGTTAAACTAAACTTCGCCCAATAAAAGACGATTTATTATTATTATTATTATAAAGAAGAACTTTGGACATACAAAAATACATTCGCACGAGGCGAATTTTTGACATAAGAGATCTTTTGAATCTCGTCTTGAAGCAATCGATGAAAAATAAATCACTTATGTTATTGTCCACTTCATTTAATAAGTTAAAGACCCAATTGGGAGCTCAAGAATCATTAGCGATAATAATAATAATAATCTTTATTCAGCGAAATATACATTTTCCAGTTTAGTATGTCATTCCAGATTTGCTGAAAAGGCGAAGTTCATCTGTTGCTACGAAAGCACGAGATGGTCTACCACTTAACCTGCGTACATAGGTACCAAAATATAAAATATCAGAATATAAAGAAAATATATAAAGATAACAAATAAAAATAAAGTGAATTTTCTCACCCAACAAGAATTTTAAAGAAAAAGTATAAAGTGTTAAATACAAAATTACCAGTTATAAACAATTGAACTATCAAAATGTATGATATTGAGTATAATAATAAAGCGAACTACAGAGTTCTAGATGAGGGAGGATTTCAGGAGTTCTATGTAATTTTTTCGAAATGTATTGAGGTTTTTATTTTTCAGATCATTCGGAATGGCATTGTAAATAGCGGATATAGTATAGGAAAAACTGCGTTCATATAAAGATGTTCTGTGAATTGGAGGTGTTATAATACCTTTCGATCTGATATTCAGGATATTCAGTTCGAAATATGATTTTTCTGTGAAGGTATGACGGGGTTTTTGTTTGAATTATTTTATGGTAAAGAGTGGCGCAATGTAGTTTTCTACGAGATTTCATATTCAACCACCCAGCTTCTTGGAGTTTATGGCTGATTGGTTGACGTCTGCGAACACCATAAATAAAACGGAGGCAATAATTCTGAATTTTTTGGACTCTTTGTGCATTTGCAGCAGTGATACAGGGACCAAAAACAGTATCACAATGCGTGAATGTGGACAAAACTAAGGAATCACACAGCATTTTTTTTAAATTCACATTTAGCGATGCACGAGAGCTATACAAAATTTTCAATTTCCAAATACTCTTCCGAATACATTCTGAAATATGTTTGTCAAATCGTAACGAATGATCCATCCAAAGGCCTAAGTTTCGAACAACTTCGCAGAACTGAACAGGAATATCATTTATCTTAATGGATATTATTTGCGAATAAAGCGATTTATCAGTGGGTTTACCGAATACGATGGCATTACATTTTTTGGGATTCAAAGAAAGACAGTGATCTTTAGATATTTTGTAAATTCTGTCAAGGTCATCGTTGATTTTCAGACAGCTATTTACAATATCAGAAGAAGGGAAGGAATACATTACCTGGGTGTCATCAGCGTACATTTGTATATAGCAATCGGAAACACAGTTTCTGAAAAATCCAGTGTAAATAGTGTATAGTATAGGTCCCAAAATGGATCCCTGCGGCACGCCACATGTCTGATCTTTAATGTTCGAAAGACTGTTATTTAGAAAAACTCTTTGTTTCCTACCATCTAAATAGTTATCAAAAAAAGCAACGGATTTATCGGAGAGTCCAATAAATCGCAAAATGTGTTTGAGAGCAGTATGATTTAGAGAATCGAAGGCTTTCGAAAAATCCAGAATTACCAAAACGGAAATCATGCCGGAATCAGTTGCTCGAAATATACGATCGGTAACATTCAGGAGTGCCGTTGCGCAACTGTTTCCCTTTCTGAATCCAGATTGGGTAGGCGGAAGTATATTATTATTATTCAGATATTCCACTAATTGAGTTTTTATACCACTTTCTAGTATTTTCGAAATGACGGGTAGGATACTAATTGGCCTTAAATCCTTGAAGTCAAGGACCACATCGGACTTGGGTAGAGGTATTAAATGAGCTAATTTCCATTGACTGGGGTAAACTGAGTGCTCGATACAGAAGTTTACAATTAGCATAATATATTCGATGATAAACGGACAACACAATATAATAAAATCTATATTCAGTCCATCAGCCCCCACAGCTCGTGTTTTTATTTTTGTTAAACTATTGTAAATATCATTATAGTTAATTTTCTCAAAGTCTAAACAATTCGTGAGATCATCTCGACGTCCTTCGTAGTACTCTGCAAAATTTAAATTCTGAGAGGTGGTTGGAATCGAACTTAGGAAGAAGTCATTGATGTCATCAACTCCTGACAGATGTTCAGGTATTTCAGGAGTCTTTTTTTTACTATAAATATTTAGTTTTTTCAGAGTACTCCAGGCATTATTATTATTTTTGGCAATATTGAAATTCAAGTATGCTTTTTTTTCCCTTTCTATCGATTTGTTTGTGAAATTACGTAATTGTTTATATTCTTTGAAGTCCTGATTGTTTTTGGTTCTCCTGAATTTTCTCAATTTCCTATCCCTTTCCCTAAGTAAGATCTTTATATTTCCAGTAATCCATGGTTTAGATTTCTTTTTTCTCATAATAGATGTTTTAAGAGGTGCATGCAAATTGAGCAAGTCATTGAGATTTTGATTGAGAAATGCTGTTTTTTCATCGATGGTACCAAGATCGTGAATATTGTGCCATGGTATTGATCGAAGATCAGAATAGAGCTGATTTTCATCGATACTTTTGAAGTCTCTATATTTGAATGATTTAATGGTATCGTTTTCATGGTTTATATACAAAGTTGCATAAACCAGTTCATGATCAGATATATGAGGAACATGTAAAGATCCGCATTTTACAGCTTGCAAATTTTCTGAAATAATGATAAGATCCAAGAGTGATGAGGTATTAATTGTTATTCTTGTGGGGGAGTTAATCAGCTGTTTC
Organism: Chrysolina americana; assembly: GCA_958502065.1. NCBI lineage: Eukaryota > Metazoa > Arthropoda > Insecta > Coleoptera > Chrysomelidae > Chrysolina > Chrysolina americana. The sequence goes on from OY293413.1 coordinate 66,669,939, forward strand.
AAGCCAGTACTTGACAGCAATTCATTAAAGCGAAGAACATGGGAGTCATTGAATTTCAGCAGGTCCATATTAAAGTCGCCCATGCAGATAATTTCATCAAATTGAGGTAAAACTGATATTAAAGTATTTTCAAATTCATTCAAAAAAACATTAGAGTTAACTCGGGGTGGTTTATAAATACAACCTAAGGCAATGGTGGTATTTTTGAGTTTTACGCTCACCCACAAATCTTCAATATTTTCATTTTTGGGCAATTCAGAGTATTTAAGTGTGCTTTTGAGATAGATCGCCAAGCCTCCTCCTCTAGTATCCACTCCTCTGTCACGTCGCACGATATCATAGCCAGGTATACAAATATCATTACTCCTACAATTAGTGTTCAACCAGGTTTCACTTAAAGTAATGACATCATACTCGTTAGAAGTGACATTGATCAGATCAGGCAAGTGAGCTAATAGAGATAAGTATATAATAATAATAATACTCCCTGATTAACACTCATAGAGTGTACCCAAGGACATAGCCAAACAGTATGCAATGCTTTATCCTATAGCAGAATCTGCTCTTCTAGAAGAGGTACTCAAAGGGTGGGAGAGATATAAGAGTTTAATTGTTAAAATACATTTCGATGAGACGAGGGAAAGTGATAATTTTAAAAAGCAACCCACTATTTATTATTTGAATATGTTATTCGATTTCTTGTGCGGAAATGTTGAAGGAGCGTTCCAATTCAGCACGCACCAGTTCTAGACCAGGATGAAAAGCCCAGAAGAGTTTTGGACCAGGAAAAGGGGCCAAAAATAAGGAAGAAACAATGTACAGCACGGTAAACAGAAAAAAAAAACGAAAAAAAAATGGAAAAAATACCCCCTGGAAAAAATACCCCCGGAAAAAAAACGGAACAAATACCCCTATATGCGATAACAATGGCCAGTATACAAAAAGTAATGAAATTTCAACTGTGTGTCATGTTAAAGAAACTAGACCATATTTGATTCATTTTACAATACAGAGTGGTGGAACAACAGATTTTCCAGCCTTGCAAAAAGGCGAATCTGTCACCAGGTTAGTTCGTTCAGGAACAATCGAGTCATAAAAATATAAAAAATCGTCTTTTTTGTTCGTCGACGATGAACAGTATTGGTATTGTAAAATGAATCAAATATGGTGTAGTTTCTTTAACATGATACATAGTTGAAAGGACCAAGCACACACCTTATGGGAAAAGGCTTTCGGTGAATTCTTCTGATTTTTTGGTATGATGAACTTTTCATTGTCCTAATCAAAAGTCTCCATGGGCACAACAAAAATTAATAGACAATTTTTGAGAAAAAAATTGCTTTAAGTCGGCAAAATGGGGAATAGTAAAACAAGAGAAATAGACCGTGTTACTTTGCAACTTCATACCTGTTGGAAATTGTAGCGTGCGCTTTAGCAATTCTTTTATGGGTCTTGTGTCTTCACAGCACCGTTTGTCAATAACTGCAGACTATACAGGGTGATGCATAAAGCCATATTCTGAGAAATGATTAAATAATGTTTATAACATTACGAAAACAACAGATTGTGAAAACATTAGTCAATGGATATGGATATTAGAAGATGACTCAATTGATATATAGGGGATAAAACAGGAATCAATAATGAAAGTAAAAAACAATGGGCATATTGATGTTACATCACTATAAATATGTACGAAAAAACGTGTCGCCAGATTTATTGAAGAATAACCTTGTTCGTGCAACAAAGTCTTTCATGGTGTTTTGTGGTTTCAATGTATATTATTTGTTGTATTAAAATTCTAAAATATTTTATTCTTCACTAAATCTTGCGACTCATTTTTTCGTATATATTCTGAAATACCATTGACTTCCATTATTGTTCCCTGTATTACCCCCTATATATTGTTACGAGATTGATAAAAGCCCCCTAGCTGCGCCGGTGAGTCCATTCCTCGATACATCAATTCCAAGAAGTGTTTATTTGGATGGATTGTTTTCTAACGGAGCTGCCGCGTCATCGCTCAATTCCTGGAAATGTGTAGAAGTTCTCCATTTTGAGTATTCTCGAATCTTCGCGTTTAATCCATTCCACATGATGAGCGCCTATATAAACGGAGACGTTTGACTGGGAAGAAGGTTTTTATGAAGAGAATTATTTAAGAAGATTAGAAAGTGATAATAAGCAGAAGTGTTTGGATATTTAGCTAGTTGTATTGTTGTTTAGATAGATCTAAGTGTTTTATTAGTCAGTGAAGTGTTGTATGTTTGTTTATAGTGAAGTTAGAAAATAAACAGTTTAGTAGTGTGCTCGGCCTATTATTTAACAAAACGTAACAGTGGCGTCCGAAGCGGGATATTAGTGAAAAACAGAAACTATTTATAAACTATTTATGGTGAATACGAGGAGTACATCGTACGATACGATGGAGGACATTGTGAAATTTATCCAAAATCAATTTGCGGATCTGGAAAGAAGGCGCCAGGAGGAAAAACAAGAAGAGGAAAAGCGGCGTCAAAAGGAAAAACAAGAACAAGAAAATGAAAAACAAAAAGAAGAAACACGTCTGTTGGAGGAAAAGAAAGAACGAGAAGAGGCACTCCAGAAAATTCTCGAAGAACAGAAAAATGAACGAGATGAGTCACTCAAGCGTGAAACCTATCTCTTCAAACCTTCTGCTTCGAACAGTCACTGGAGAAAACGCACCGATTCGAGGAGAAGCTGAGATTACACTGATTCTTGGGCGACACACCATCACAAATACAGTGTACGTCACGGATATAGAAGATGAATTTATACTTGGGATGGATTTGATCAGTGACTACGGGTTTTCGTTTGACAATGAAGAGAGGATCATGAAGTTTGGAGGAGAAGAATTTGTCCTCACAACTCCAACAGAGAGGACGATGTCTGTGAAACTGCGATTAGTGAAAACCGTGAAAATTCCTGGATTTTCGGAGAAAGTAGTTTATGCTACATTAGATGGAGACCCTGGGTGCTGCGTTGGAATAGTACAGCCATGTGTTGAATCACCTAGCGATTTGGTTCTTGCACGAGCCCTAGTAAAGACAAAACATGCTATTCCTGTGAGAGTTGCCAACGTGTATGCCGAAGAAATAACAGCTAAAGAAGGCGATATCATTGGAATATGTGAACCTATTTCATGGGTAGCGAACTATGATTCAAGTGACCATGACGAATGAAAGGAAGCCTCAAAGAGTGTTATGACAGTTCTTGAAAAATCATTTGAACACTTGTCGACAGAAGAATTGAGAGCTGCTAAATATTTCATCAGAAGTGAAAGCGACATCTTTGATTCAACAACAACAGGAAGGACTAACCTGGTCAAATACAGGATCGATACTGGCCAAGCCCATCCGATTCGGCAACCACCAAGAAGAGTTCCATTTGCCAAACAACAAGAGGTGGAAGAGCTTGTTGACAAGATGATGAGAGATGGTGTGATTGAAGAATCATCGAGCCCTTGGTCTGCACCTGTTGTGTTAGTTTCTAAGAAGGATGGATCCACAAGATTCTGTGTGGATTTATAGGAAATTGAATGATGTAACGAAGAAGGATAGCTACCCTTTACCAAGGATTGACGACACATTAACAACTTTAGCAGGTCCACGTTGGTTCTCAACCCTAGATCTGAAGAGCGGGTATTGGCAAGTGGGCATACATGAAGAAGATATGGAGAAGACAGCATTTTCGACTGGAAGAGGACTTTATCAGTTCACTGTCATGCCTTTTGGATTGTGCAATGCTCCAGCAACATTCGAGAGACTTATGGAGCTGGTCCTGCGTGGGCTCACTTGGACGACTTGCCTAGTATACCTCGACGACGTTTTAGTCATGGGAAAGACGTTTGAAGAACATCTGCACAATTTGCGAGAAATACTCCAACGATTCAGGAATGCCAACCTTAAACTGAATCCTCAGAAATGCTCATTGTTCCAGAAGTCGATTTTCTGGGCCATACAGTGTCATCAGACGGCATTCGAACAGATGGAAGGAAGATACAGGCGATCCGAGACTGGCCGCGACCTAAAGACAAACATGAAGTGAGGAGCTTCCTAAGTCTCTGCACCTACTACCGTCGGTTTGTAGAAGGATTTGCTGATATTGCGGCACCCCTACATAAGTTGACAGAAGACCGAGTCAAATTCGTCTGGTCCAACGAAAGTGAACGGGCATTTGGGAAGTTGAAAGTTGTTTTATGTTCCAGTCAGATTTTAAGTTTTCCACGTCAAAGAGGCCTGTTCGTTTTGGATACGGATGCCAGTAACAATGGGATTGGAGCCGTACTATCACAAGAGCAAGATGGCCAGGAAAAAGTAATTGAATTTTATAGCAAGGCACTGACCAAACCAGAAAGAAATTATTGCGTAACGAGGAAGGAACTACTGGCAATAATCAAGGCTGTAGACCACTTCAACAAATATCTATATGGAAGAGAGTTCCTCATTAGAACAGATCATGCAGCTTTGAAGTGGCTACTCGAGATGAAGACCCCTGACGGACAAGTAGCAAGGTGGATTGAGAAGTTGAACCAGTATCACTTCAAAATAAAACATCGACCAGGACGATTACACAACAACGCAGATGCCTTATCGAGAAGACCTTGTTCGGATACCTGTGAGGATTGTGAGCGAATTGAACGTCGCGAAGGAATCAACCAAGTGAGATTAATGGTTGACGACAATTGGACCACAACGAAATTGAGGCAGGACCAAGAAAGTGATCCAAACATTACAGATTTTCTACGATGGAAGGAAAGCGGAGCGGAAAGACCCACTTGGAAGGAAATCTCCTTACGATCATCAGCTTTCAAGGCATTGTGGACTCAATGGGATTCCCTGATTGTTGAGAATGGTCTATTGAAGAGAGCTTGGGAATCGGCCGACGGCAGAAAAGTGATTTCCCAATTGGTTGTGCCTAGGTCGAGGATAAGTGATGTCTTGGAGGAGATCCATGGCAGCAAATCAGGTGGATATTTTGGAGTGAATAAGACCATCAAGACAAGATCGAGAGGAGAAATGAAACAATACAATGTAGGTGCTCCCTTCGAACGAATCGCAATCGATGTAGCAGGACCGTTTTCGATTTTGAATCAAATTTATTCAAGGAAGTTTGTGAATTAATGGGAAATAGCAAGACCAGAACAATGGCCCTCCACCCACAGTCTGATGGCATGGTTGAAAGGTTCAACAGGACTATGGAAGAACATCTTTCCAAAGTAGTAGAGGAGCACCAAAAGACCTGGGATCGATATCTTCCACTATTCTTGATGGCTTACAGGGCCTCTGTGCACGATTCCACAAAGCTCACTCCAGCCAGCATCATCTTCGGGAGAGAACTTCGGTTGCCCTGTGACTTGGTGTTCGGATCACCAAGTTCTGAAGAAAAAGAGGTACAGGATTATGCAGACGAACTGCGAGATAGCTTGAATGGGATCCACGAATTTACAAGAAAAAGATTGAAGATAACTAGTGACAGAATGAAGGCTCGATACGATCTTAAGGCCAATACTGGTGGATTCAAAGAAGGAGATCGAGTGTGGCTGTACAATCCTCGTCGTAAGAAAGGATTTTCTCCTAAATTAACACCATCTTGGGAAGGACCATATACGATAGTGAAAAGAATAAACGACGTGGTCTATAGAATTCAACGCAGCCCGAGAGCGAAAATGAAGGTCGTTCACCTAGAGAGACTCAAACGTTATAATGGAGACAACGCCACATTGTTTGATCGGGACGATCAAAATTGAGAGGGGGATAATGTTACAAGATTGATAAAAGCCCCCTAGCTGCGCCGCTGAGTCCATTCCTCGATACATCAATTCCAAGAAGTGTTTATTTGGATCGATTGTTTTCCAACGGAGCTGCCGCGTCATCGCTCAATTCCTGGAAATGTGTAGAAGTTCTCCGTTTTGAGTATTCTCGAATCTTCGCGTTTAATCCATTCCACATGATGAGCACCTATGAAAAGGGAACCGTTTGACTGGGAGAAGGTTTTTATGAAGAGAATTATTTAAGAAGATTAGAAAGTGATAATAAGTAGAAGTGTTTGGAATATTTAGCTAGTTGTATTGTTGTATAGATAGATCTAAGTGTTTTATTAGTCAGTGAAGTGTTGTATGTTTGTTTATAGTGAAGTTAGAAAATAAACAGTTTAGTAGTGTGCTCGGCCTATTATTTAACAAAACGTAACAATATCAATTGAGTCATCTTCTATAGAACCATATCCATATCCATTGACTAATTTTCTCACAATATGTTATTTTCGTAATGTTATAAACATTTTATCATTCCTTGGAATATTCTTTTATGCATCACCCTGTATAGTCTGCAATTATTGACAAACGGTGCTGTAAGGACACAAGACCTATGAAAGAATTGCTGAAGCTCATGCTACAATTTCCAAGAGGCATAGAGTTGCAAAATAACACGGTCTATTTCTCCCGTTGACTATACCAAATTCCCCACTTTGCCGACTTAGAGCAATTTTTTTCTCAACAACTGTCCATTATTTTTCGTTGTTCCCTTGGATACTTTCGATCAGTAAATTGAAAAGGTCATCATACCAAAAAATCAGAACAATTCACCGAAAGCCATTTCCCATAAGGTTTGTACGTGGTCCTGTCATTACTTTTTGTGTGGGTTTTTTTTTCCGGGGTTTTTTTTTTCGGGGGTTTTTCTTCCGGGGGGTATTTTTTCCGTGTTTTTTTTTTCGTTTTTTTTTTCCTGTTTTTTTTTCCGGGGGTATTTTTTCTAGGTGTTTTTTTTTCCGTTTTTTTTTTCCCTCGATTCGTACAGCACAAGTAAAATGAAAGAATGGAATGAAATATATATTCACCACAGCCACAATTTTCACTTCACGTGAGAAAGATGGTAAGGAAGCTTTGAATTGTCTATTCTGTAGTACAGCTTATTTGAATCTTGACTGTATCGCAGCACAAAAACTTACATTTGAAGAAAAAAAGAACTTGATTCTGAAGAAAAATTGATGTTTCGGTTATGTAAACCTCTATGACAGCATTCAAATGCAGAAATTTCATCAAGTGTCTCATGTATTATAGCAAGAAACATCCCACCGTTTGTAACGATTTACATACAAAAAGAAAAGTTGATAATAAAAATTACATTAATTATCAGAAATCGGTGTCTGAGGACGTTGGTAATGTGTTCACAAGTAACAGTATCAATAGTGCTTCTGAGACTCCACTACAAATTATCCCTGTCCGTCTTGTTAATAATGATAATACCAAATTTGTGACAGCTTTATTAATTCCACTTCATTAACGTCGAATTTATAAAAAGATTTTGCCAAAGAAATCAATTATTTGGAAATTGGTGACGAAAAAATTATACAAGGCGTTTTTGTGGGTTCAGTCTCACCACAAGCACAACATGGTGTTTATGATACATCAGTTCAGAGTATGGATAGTTTCTTCAATTCAATGTAGCGGTATTGAATCAGCCATAACTTGGAAATACGTACCAAGATTGCAGAACCCGCAATGTACTGAATTTCTGAAGTCGAAAAATATCACTATCAAATACAGGTAACAGAATTTATGAAATTTCACTTTTGCTTGGCGCAGATTCAATTGGACTATTTTAACGGTTGACGAACATTTTATTGCTTTTGAAACACGTTTGGGGACTATTATGGAAAGACAGTATGGCAGATCGAATGGTTTAAGTTTATTTTCTTGTTTGAATCAATCATGTATTTCAGATTTACGGTAACCAGATACTTTGGGCATAAAAGATCCAGTGGAAGTCAAAAGTAAAGAAGAAAACGACAAGAAGTTATTAGTCATTTCAAAGGAACGATATCAGCCAATCATGAAGATCGGTATGAAGTTTGCCTTCCGTGGGTTGAGGGACACCTAGTACTCAGTTATAATTATGTTCTCTCTGGAATTTTTTTTCTGGAATGGCTAGATTTGGGTATCATAGAAGAGGTTATCAATAATGAATTCGAGAAACATATAGTGTACATTATTTGTCACATCATCAAGTCATTAGGAAGTCTAAAGTCGGTACGAAAATAATACCAGTGTTTAATGTTTCTAGCAGAGTCATCAACAGTCATTCACTTAATAATTGTCTTGAAAAAAAAACTAACTTAATAGAACTTACATACTTTAACAATTTAGATTGGGGGCTTTAATAGGTGTGACTGCTGGTATTAAAATATAATTTTTTTAAATTATTTGCTCAAAGATAGATAGACATTTTTTGAGATTTCTTTGGTGGAAAGATCACACACGTTATTCAAAAAAAAACATATAGAGTAGTATTTGGAGTTTCTTCCTGTATATTTTTATTGGCTGCCATAATTTTATATCATTTAGAGAAGGTCGTACTTCAAAGAAACTGAGGAAAATCGAAAATATCTCTTTATGTTGACAACTGAACTACAGATGTTGATGATGTCAGAATTACAAAAATTCATCATTAAATAAAAATTGATCATGTTTATTTTAGCTAATAAAATTTTAACATTACCAATGCTAGAACTATTATTAGCACCGGTAATTGGAGCTGGGTTATTTAAATCTGTGAAAAAAGTGGATGTTTTGAGCGTGATAGAAAATTTTTAAACAGATTCTACGGTTTTTCTATGATGGATGAAAACAGAAGAAAATTGGTCCAAGTTTGTAGGAAATAGAGTAAAAGAAATCTGTTCAATTAGCGATCCAAAATATTGGCATCACGTTCCAGAAAGTTTAGATCCAGCAAACCCTCCTTCCAGAAAGTGCAGTGCCAGAAAATTGATGGAAAGAAAATAGTGGCAAGGACCGGAATGGTTGAAGAGTGAACCGGAAGTAAAAGCAGCAGGACGACTTCGCTAGAAAGACAAGAAGCGCTACGCTTCGATAAAGTCGTGCCGGGAGTCGCGGGAGCGTATAGGCATTCAATTTATCCGATAACTTTCTTGAATTTTGGAACATTTATTAGTGAATTTTCTGGAGAAATGAATATCTCATCTTCAAAGCTTTTTAATTAATAGTTTTCTGTGAAAAAAACTCCAGCAAGATATCAATTAAAGCCAGAAACATATTTTTTGTTATTTCTAGGGTGAGGAAATGATGTAAAATAAACGATACAAAATCAACTTTCACTAGAAAAGTAATGAATGGATTATTTTTCAATGAAATAAAATCACGATTCGCTTTCTATATTTTGATGATGAGATGATACACAGTTTCCTTCAAAGCTATTGATTGTAAGGATTTGAAAATAAAAATATTTCATAACACACGAAAGTAAACTGATAAAATTAATGCCCAAACGCTGCCGCAACACCCGGCACGAGTTTATCGAAGCGTAGCGCTTCCCGTCTTGCTGGCGATGTCGTCTGATGCTTTCTTTCACTCCGGTGAAGAGTGAACCTGATTTTCCTTGTGCTGAAATATATACAGAAAAAAGGAAAAACGTCGTTTCAGCGGATGTTTCCGAAATACATATAGTGAGCCAAATTTTCGAGAGATTTTCCAGTTTTACTAAAACAATTAGAACGATTGCATATGAATCATGAAGTATTGGTTAAATTCGATAAATGAAGAAAACGTACAAGAAAATTGAGATGTGATGAAAATGTGAAGAAAGTGAAAATAATACATTTAGAAATTTTCGCAAAAATTTATATAAATGCTCGTAGATAACAAGGGTATCTTGAGAAAAAATAATATTATTTTTCTTCGTACATTCTCTAAAGAACATCCAATGATAAAAAACAAAAAAAAATTACAATGATTTAAAAAAGAAGCATACCAAAGATCTCTACCAAAAAATCTCACAATTACAAATCATTAGAAGAATCAGAAGATTACAATGAAAAAGTATGGCAAATTATAAATCGTGAAACAGGAAGGAAGAAGAAGACAGTTTACCCAAGGGACTTGTCGGAAGATGAACTGAATGATTATGCACTAAATGAATATTGCGGTCGTATAGAATTGTTAAAACTGATGTTAGTGCCGAATTTCTATTGGAAAATATGAATCTAAATTTAATCAATTCTACGTTTTGCATACCAACTACATCTGATGATATCAGAGTACTCATTATGGGACTTGAGAAGAAAAACACAAAAGACATATATGGAATATCGACAGTTTTTCTGAAAAAATGCGTAAACTTTGTTATAAATCCCTCAAGTGATTTAGTGAATATTTGTCTAGAACAAGGCACCTTTTCAACGGAATTGAAAGTTGTGAAGGTTCTACCCGCGTATAAAAAAGGAGATCCATCTATAACAATTCATTTTATACACATATCCATCCTTCCACATTTTTCTAACATCTTGGAGAAAGAAATGTATAGTGATTCAATATCTTATCTAGATACCCACAATATACGTGTAGCAGAACAATATGGTCTTAGGAAAGGAGTCTCAACTGCCAACGCCATAATAACTCTTACAAGATTTATTGAAGAAAGTTTCGAGACCAACAATCCGCCCTATGCTGTATCACTTTCGTTAAAAATAACGTCATCGTTACTAGCCATTTCCGTTATTTTGCAAAATAACGGAAATGGCGAATAACGTTGACGTTATTTTTAACGGAAGTAATACAGCATAGGGCTGAATGTCTGGGTATCTTCACTGACCTTACATGTGCTTTCGATTCAATCAATCATTCAACATGGAACCTGTCAGCAAATTTTCACTTCATCTTTTGCCAAACAAACACAGCGAGTGGATCAAAATAACAAAAGCCAATTTCTAAAAATTGAAAGGGGAGTATAAATTTTGGGGCCTCTGCAGTTCCTCATTATATTTATGCTCGGGTTAAGATATATCGCATGTTTATTGGTATAAAAAATATATAAGGATACATTTTTTAACATAGATATTAAATATTTCTTTTTTCGATATTGAGAGACTTATTCGTCCATTAAACATGAGGTATATTAAGAGTTTATCTGATAGGGTAAACTAATAACCGAATTAAAATAATTTCAAGAAAAAGTTTAGTAAATGAAAAATTCATACATTAACTGAATTTCAGTTTCTATACCATCAGACACCGAAATTTCTGGTGATAATACACTCCAGAACATTCAAATAGTTTGTTCTTTTTCACCAAACTTGCTTGTATTAGAACAGTCTAACATTGAAATAGTTTGTTCTTTTTTACTTGTGAAAATAACTTGATTTTTTTTTTGTAACTGTTCACTCGTAATTCCAATTGATCTTTACTCGACTGCAATCACGACTGAACTGACAAAAAGTCACTGAATTTTGGTTTATATACCATCAGCCACCGCAATGTCCAGTACCAGATCACTCTAGAATAATTAGATGTACATCACTTCAATTTGGTTCTTTTAGATCAATAATAACACTCGTACACCTTTTGGAACTTTCCAAATCAATCCAATAATTTTTAGGAAGGCATATAATAAATTTAACTCATTTTAGAATTTTCAAGATCATTCCAGAAATATTAAGAACTTTCTCGAACATTTTAAATCGTTTATAATGAATTGTACTCATTTTAGAGTTTTCTAGATCATTCTAGAAATTTCTAGAACTTTCTCGAACATTTGAAATCCCTTATAATAAATTGCACTCATTTTAGAATTTTCTAGAACTCTCTCGAACAAATCGATCATAATCAATTGCACTCATGTTGGAACTTTCCAAACCATTCGGAAAATTTCTAGAACATTCTCGATCATTCTAAATAGATCATAATAAATTGCACTCATTTTGGAACTTTCCAGATAATTCGGAAAATTTCTAGAACGTTCTCGAACATTCTAACTCGATAACAGTTTTGGACATTTTGGAACTTTCTGGATGAAGCCAGACATATGTAGATATTTCTCAAACATTCTTTGCACTTATTTTCGAATTTTCTAGATCGTTCCAGATATTTCTAGAACTTTCTAGAACATTCAATAAATTTTGAGATCTTTTCATAGGCCAGTCAAAATAGACCAGCAATTCACAATAATTACAAACATTTCTTTAGCACCGTCATATGTTAAGGTATCCAGTAAAAACTCAATATAAAAATTTGCACAAAAATCCGATGACCGTAAATTAGGCAAATTCGTATAAAACGCTAATTAGCAATATCTCCTTGGACAAAATTGCAAACATTGTGCAAATGGTAGACGTATCGACGAACTTCTTTTCTAGATTCCTCTTGAAATTTGCACTTGCAATTTTCAACTGGAAATACGAATAATCCTCAGTTACGTTATAATAAGCGCTGATTACGATAAAAAAATTGCAAACATTGTGCAAATTTGGGGTAAATCATGGTACAGTCACCCCTAAAATGCTTTGAATTTTGCACACTTGTCATGCGTACGGAACATCCAAAAAACATGGATAACGCTAAAAACAGTCTCAGGGGCATAGTTTTAGGGGTCACAAAATTGCAAACATCATTTTCGTGTTTTGCAAACTTTGCTGGTATAATTTTAAGTCGCCAATTGAGTTTGCACTCTTTTCAGTATCTCAGAAGATGGCAGGAATGAACAGTATCTTTAGAAGCAATTTTTGAAAATGCCACAAAATTACAAACTTTGTGCATTTTTTCCTTAAAGTTCTGCTATGGCAAACAAGTCAATGTATAAATTTGCAACCCTATAAAATGTCGGGAAAGCCGGGAAATAGTATATTATCAATTAAGTCGATTTTCGCGGGTGACACAAAATTACAAACTTTGTGCAATTTTTTCTCAAAGTTCTGGTATGGAAAACAAGGCTACTTGCAATTTTTTCCCATACTTCTGGAAAATCATACAAGTTTACCTATGAATTTGCAAACCCATAAAACTTCGGCAAACTCTCCCCGTCCGGCTTTCCGACGCAATCGCCGTGATCACCCTTCCGTTCGCCTCGGACTAGACAAAGCGATTCTATGTTTGTTCAATTTCGGAATTTTTTTCCCTTGCCAAATTCTTCTCTCGTTTTTGAAACGGAAGTATATTTATATTTTCGATTGAATGATCATTTTGTCCAGAACAATTTATTGCTTATTATCGTTTTTTTTAAGGTTTTAAATTTTTCATAAAATATGTTTTGAAATTACTCATATTTTGTGAAATTTTGGATTTCATTATTAGTTTCACGTCGATTAAATTCATTTTTGTATAACTCCTCGCCCTTAATGAATGCATAGCTACGTCCTGTCCCCTGCACCGCCCAGGACCAAATTTATCAGCATGGCCCTGCTGCGATTGAAACCGACTTGTCACGAATGTTTCGATAGGCCATTGAGCATTGAAATTCATTTGATTCTCACTTTTTCCAACAGCGTGAAGAGTTTTAGACTTATTTTCTAATCTAATTATCCACAATCTGTGTAGTAACATAGACTGAAAAAAATTACTTCAAATGTATGTAATGTCGAAAGTGGTCATTAAAAACGTTACTTTTGTTTATCGCACTCTGAAGTACTTCTTGATGCAAGACGGTTCTGACCAGTTCTTATACTTTATCCAGATCGAACAATATCAAGAATTTAACAGTTTGATGTATCACGATTATAATATCGAAATAATTTATTTATCATAAAAGATACAACCAATAGGTAATGCCAAATGATCTTATCTTGTAATCCATCCTATCTTACTGATTATAATTGGATTCGTACACATTTGACAGATGGTCGACTCAGGAGGTACAACATGCTCACTTTTCTGTTTTGTTTGCATTGGTAAACATCATTTTTTCGGAGCTTTTACTGTTTCTACTGGTGTTTTCAAAGCATTACAAAGCCTTTAATTTTTTTTCTTTTTTCGAATATTCTGAAAAGTTTGGACATACTTATGAATTTCTTTATTTTATAATTTGCGAATAATCTAAATACACTCACATGCAAAAAAACGCAACAAGTTAATATTTGGTTAAATTTGAGATCTCGTAGGTTTTTCATTATTGGTTCAATTTTCAAAATTCTTTTCATCAAACTGTAGATAAAATTATTAATTCAAACTTGCACACTCAGTCTTTCGTTATATGCTGGGTTATTTGTCATTATACAGGGTTAATTAGAAGTTTGTTGTTAAACCTTAATTTAAAAACATCCTGTGAAATAATTTCGTGGTCAAATTCTTTCAAAATGCCAATTTTTGTTAGGAACCATTCCTTTTCAACATTTTTTTTTTTTGGTTCATGCCTTTAAGTGCACTAGTTCATTTTTAAGAGAGAAATGAACTCCGTTTATGAGTCTAGCAGTGAGAAGGCAACAATATATTGTTCAGTTATAGTAAATAAGCAATGATTGCAAAATGTATTTATGCACACCTACTAAGATATGAGGGGTTTAACCTTATTAGTGGCTATTGGTAAAACAAGGAACGGGAAAAATCATCATACTCGGAGCTCGCTGGGTGAACTCAAAATTTTCTTTGAGCGCCCTCACATATCTTTGCACTTTTGCTGGATACTAAGGATACTTAAATGAAGTTTAATAGCCCCCCTGATTTTCGTTTTTACGTTTTTTCACAAGATGCATTTGTCTGAATTCCTTTTCTTACCTGACCACTATAACTTTAGAACGATTTGATGTGAAATAACAAGCCAGACATTTTTTTGGATGGAACGAAATTTTTTTAATTTTTAGATGGTTGAAAAGAGAATTGAATTATCTTTTCAACGATGTGACACATGACCCCCCATGCCATTTAAAATGTTTTAGTTGACGTGCCCCCCGCGCCATCTATCGAGCAATCACAGTGTGTTCCATTTCAAAAAGTAGTATCATTGAAAGTCTCCAAACAGTTTTTTTATTTATGTTTGAACGTCAAACCGTTCAAAGGTTAACAGGGGAGGGGACTATTAGACCGGGAGATGGTGACACAAAATATTAGGTCATTTGTACCAGTATGGCGGTTCTTCCGGGGTATAATTATGGAATGACAAAAAAGAAAATGATGGTCATAGCGCTGGTACCGGCGGCCCAATCGATAAAAAAAGAAGTAGACGGTAGCGTAATGCCAAACTTCTCCGGTGTGACTCACAGCCCGCCATACCGACACGAATACATTAATTAAAAAAAAAAACAAAAAAACAATTCAACCATTTGTACCAGGCTAATTTTTGCGCAGCTAATCATCGTCGAGTACACGGAACGAGTACACTCAAAGAAATGTATAGTAAATAGTATTAAAAATATAATATTCTTTACAATAAAATATTCCATATAGGACGATTACCTATGATAATAAAACTTAAAGTAATTTTATAATGAAATTTCAGAATATTTTCTTTTAGAATTAAGTTCTTTTCGTTGTGAACTAAGTTATAAATCTTTGATATGTCTCATTTTATATCAAACTTATTATATGAACTTAATAAAGTGTAATATTTTTTTTATTAAATGATATAAGACTTTTACAGTAAGTGTTATAATATTACATAGTAAATGTTATTATACTTTTATGAATTTCAATGAAAATTTACTCGAATTTCAATTTGATTCTGCTGTTTTTTAACTATGCCAAAAAAAAATAAAGACCATCGATATCGGACGAGCGACTGGGAGAAAACCAACTTCGAAATCAGGGTAAATTTTCAATAGCCGTTTTTTTGCAGAGCAGTTCTGAATAAATAAAACAGGTTTTCATATATTTCCAAATAATTTATTGCACAAACTGAAAATATATTCGTACTCGAATGTAAAATTTATAAACTTAGTAGGTAGGTACCTTACTATTAAAAAAAAACGTAATGTTGGAACATAGTGATTTGGAAACGCTGAATGAAAAAATATGTAATATGTGGTTTTTGTTTTGAACCATTTTTGTCTACCTATATGCCGATAAACGCAGTTTTCATATCATATCTGATGTCTGCTCATACCTACCTACATCTTCAACTAATTCATTATTCGAAATATTCATCCTAACGAAGAAAATATTTAACTGGAATGTCATACCTATATTAGTTGAATTCTTCCCTTTTAAAGTTACTGGGCAATGTTGTGTACATACAAATAAATCCTAAAAGCGGATAGCGTTTAATGACGATCATCGAAGACTCGAAGGCCAAAATTATTATAACTGTAATATTTGACACCCCAATCAGTTAGAGTGAGACGCTATTCTTTATGATGGAGCTCCGCCTCCATCATAAGCCTATATAAGCCTATTTCCCCTTTAACACCTCAGATTTAGTTTGACCTTTTATGCTACAGACCTGTTTTCCCGACGGTTTATAGGGTTGCAAGTTTATAAGTAGCCTTGTTTGCCATACCAGAAATTTGAGAAAAAATTGAACAAAATTTGGAATTTTGTGTCACCCGCGAAAATCAACTTAATTGATAATATTCTATTTCCCGGTTTTCCCGACATTTTATAGGGTTGCAAATTTATACATTGACTTGTTTGGCATAGCAGAAATTTAAGGAAAAAATGCACAAAGTTTGTAATTTTGTGGCATTTGCAAAAATTGCTTCTAAATATACTGTTCATTCCTGCCATCTTCCGGGATACTGAAAAGAGTGCAAACTCAATTGGCGACATAAAATTATAACAGCAAAGTTTGCAAAACACGAAAATGATGTTTGCAATTTTGTGACCCCTAAAACTCTGCGTACTAACAAAGCATTTTATATATACAGGGTGAGTCAGAATAAAACCGACAAAATCCGACTACAGATTCCTCACCTCATTTCGAGGTGAAAACTTCCTATCAAGGTATGTCCTAAAATGCATCTGAGATACAGGGTGTCGAATTTTGTCATGGCTCACTTGCATTTTTTTCAATCTATTGTAGTAAAACTGCACTAACTAATTTTTCCTAATTTATTTATAACACTATTTACAACGATTATTCACTAAAACATTTACTATATCAATTTATTTCTACTATGGCTATCTATCAGCGAACTCTGGAACTGTAACCCCTCTGAATTCTGACTGTCCCGCTTATATACTCCCAAGCAGTTTCCATTAACGACTCTCGAATATTCAGGAGTATAGAACATTTCATTTAGATGGCTCTTCGAATAGTATCGAACAATCGATTATTCCAGCTTGTTCTCGGCGATGCGTACGCCAGCAGATATGCAGAGTTAGTTGAGCGAGGGTGCATAATTAATAAGATCAGGGCCGGTCTCGGGGCCGGTCTCGAAATCGTTACATTGCCCCCTTCTTAAAGACGTTTCGCCCCGAAACGTCATTCTTGGAGTGTGAAGATATCTGCAAGATTCTCCATATCAGCACCTGGACGTTCGATGGAAGTAGCACTCCACAGTCTTCATTTTGGGTCGAGGAAGATGGTTGGAGCACACCAGAATGTTGATGCCGCTGGATCTGAATATTGTCTCCAACATGCTTCTTATAACTCTCCAGTCCAGCCGATCAAGCCCACAGGCCAATTTTGGAATTGCCAGGTCTACAATATTCTGGTCCAGCATCGTGTCTCTCAATCTTGTGAGGCTCTTCCAAACATCTTCATAAGACGGCTTATCACGAGAACGCTTCTTGGTAACCAGATAGTAGATGTTTCTCTGGCCTTTCCTCAGCTCTAACACCCCTCCAACTTCCGGGTTCTGTTCTCTCAGTTCCTGGATTCGACCGAACTTCTTGGAGAAAACTACTGCAATGCCTCTGGACATTTGGAGATCTTCTGCCACACAGTGAGCTAACGCGTAATTGGCAGGCACCTTGAAAAGATCTCGTGACTCCTCTCGGGTTACCCCATATTGAACTTTCTGTCCGTTCGAGTACAGGGACATGAACCTCTTTAACGTCATTTCGTCCTCCGGTGATCTGACGGTGCGAACTTGATCATGGTTTCCGGCGTAAGGGGACAACCTATTGAAGTGGACTACCCTAGATTTTCCTCGTGGTGGCTTATATATGCGGTAGACGAGGTCGTTTATCCTTTTCATGATCTTATATGGACCTTCCCACGAGTTCCGAAGTTTCGGTGATAGTCCACGGCGACGTTTAGGGTTGTATAGCCAGACAAGGTCACCTGTTTGATATCCACCAGCATCCGCCTTGATGTCGTAGGTCTCCTTCTTTCTGTCGCTGGCACTCTGGATGTTCAAACGGACCCGTTCATGGATGTCGTCCATTCTCTGTCGCAGTTTGCTGACGTAGTCATCTCCCGCAGTGTCTTGTCCTGGTGGCGTCCCAAACTTCAGGTCACATGGAAGTCGCAGCTCTCGGTCCATAATAACACTTGCAGGGGTTTGGCCGGTTGACTCATGAACTGCGGAACGATACGCCATCAGGAACAGATGGAGGTACTGGTCCCAATCCTTCTGGTGGTCAGAGACTACCTTGGACAGGTGGCGGTTTATCGTCTTATTCATCCGCTCCACCATTCCATCGGACTGCGGATGTAGAGCTGTGGTCCTCGTTTTCCGGATGTTCAGCATCTGACACATCTCCTGGAACAGGTTTGACTCGAAATTCGTGCCTTGATCCGAATGCAGTTCTAACGGGACACCGAATCGACAAATCCACTCCTTCACCAAGACGTCGGCAACGGTGATGGCTTCTTGGTTGGGCAGGGCATAGGCTTCGGCCCACTTGCTGAAGTAATCCATCGCCACAAGGATGTACTTGTTCCCGTGTTCAGATTGTGGGAACGGGCCAGCGATGTCAATGGCGATCCTTTCGAATGGGCTGCCCACATTGTACTGGCGCATCGGGGCCTTAGGTCTTGTTCGAGGCCCATTACTGGCAGCGCATACAGCACATTTTCTGCACCAGTCCTTGACGTCAGCTTGACAATTGGCCCAGTAGAACCGTTGCCTAACTTTCTGGAAGGTCTTCGTCACTCCCAGATGTCCTCCGGTGACCCCATCATGGATTTCTCGGAGCACTTCCTGTCTTCTGCTCCTGGGAACTACTACCTGACGTCTTTCTTCCCCGCCATCCTCCGACTCCAACACACGCTTCAAGACTCCATTGTCTAAGGTGAAAGAGTTCCATTGGGCCCAGTAAGTTTTAATGACTGGAGAACAACTGGCTATTTCCTGCCACGACGGTCTTCGCTCACTCTTCTTCCAGCCGATGACTAAACTAAGATCTGGATCTTTCTCTTGGTCTTTCTGGATCTTGTGGTCATTCCAGTTATCATCGACCGCCGTGGTTCTGCAGAGTGTCGACTCCTTTTCCTCTGTTCGTCGGCAGTGCGAACAGTCGTCTGGACATGGTCTTCGCGATAGGGCATCCGCATTCTTATGACTGGTCCCCGCCCGATGTTCGATCTCAAAGTCGAATTCCTGGAGCCTCTCAATCCAGCGTGCCACTTGACCCTCGGGATTCTTGAACTGTAGGAGCCATTTGAGAGCTGCATGGTCAGTTCTCAGTAGGAATCTTCGTCCATACACGTACTTGTAGAAGTGCTCAACTCCCTTGACAACAGCCAACAGTTCCCGCCTGGTGACACAGTAATTCCGCTCCGGTTTACTGAGGGTCTTGCTGAAGTAACCAATGACCTTCTCTTGTCCTTCTTGGATCTGGGACAGGACAGCTCCAAGTCCCACGTTACTGGCGTCCGTGTCCAGAATGAATTTCCCGTCTGGAAGGGGGTAGCTCAGGATTGGTGCGTTGATCAAAGCTCCTTTCAACTTCCTGAATGAATCTTGGCATTCATCCGACCACTGGAACTTTGTTTGTCCTTCCGTGAGCCTGGTCAGTGGTTTTGCGATGTTAGCAAATCCCAGTACGTATCGGCGATAGTAAGTGCACAAGCCAAGAAAACTTCGAAGCTGGTGAATGTCTTTCGGAACGGGCCATTCCTTAACAGCTTTGATCTTCTGCTCATCTACTGCCACTCCTTTCCCAGAGACAACGTGGCCGATATAACGTACTTCTTTTTGAAACAGATGACATTTCTTGGGGCTCAGTTTCAGTCCGGAGCTTCTCAGTCGCTGAAATACCTCTTCCAAGTTTTTTACATGGTCCTCAAACGATCTGCCAACCACAAAAATGTCGTCGAGATACACCAGACACGTCTTCCATGATACTCTTTTCAAAACCGTCTCCATCAATCTTTCGAACGTGGCTGGAGCATTGCAGAGGCCGAATGGCATAACTGTAAACTGCCATAATCCGGAGCCGATGGTGAAAGCTGTCTTTTCTCGATCTTCCTGGGCCAGTTCTACCTGCCAGTATCCGCTCTTCAAATCTAAGGTCGAGAAAATCGTAGATCCAGCCAGCGTGTCTAGCGTGTCGTCTATCCTTGGGAGAGGGTAGCTGTCCTTTTTCGTCACGTTGTTTAGTTGACGGTAGTCTACGCAAAACCGTGTTGATCCATCTTTCTTCTTCACCAACACGACTGGAGAGGACCAGGGACTGTCGGATGGCTCGATGACTCCGTCTTTCTCCATGTCGCAGACTATTTTGTCAGCCTCCTCCTTTTTGGCTAGAGGAAGTCTTCTGGCTGATTGTCTGATTGGTCGGGCATTTCCAGTATCTATCTTGTGCTGAACCACCTTTGTTCTACCGCCTCTGCCTACTCCGGTATCGAAGATGTCCTGATACTTCCTGACTAGTTCCCTCAGTTTAGGCTTCTGTGCTGGCCCCATGTCCTTGGACGAGATAGCAACCAACTTCTCTAATTCTGCTGGCATGCTACTGGCTTGGCTAACAGTGCCACGTACACTCCTGATTACAGAGGAAATTGACGAGCAGTGCCCCAAAATCGTTCCCTTCTTCAAGGTCACCGGGTAATAATTGACATTCATTACCCTTATTGGCACAAATTTATCAGCACGCAACAAGGTTTTTCCTATTGCAGTTCCTCGTCCAATTTTCTCATCATGTAGCTTGGGCTCGAACATCACCACGTTTCCACTGCTCGCACCTCCATCCAGGCGAGCCTCCAAAATGGTTTCAGCCCTCTCCGGTACGCTTACGTCTTCAGCCAGCAGAACTCGAACCATTTCTTCATTTCTCCCATGAAGTACCAGCTCTTCTCCGTTCACACGAAGGACGCCGTCTTTAAAATTCAGCTCGAATCCTCTAGAATTCATGATGTCCATTCCAATTATTTATCTCGTCCTCAATATCCGCTACCAGAGCCCGGTGTTTCACTGTAGTGCTGCCCAAAGTCAGTTCAATTGGAAGTTCACCATAAACAGTTGCCGGCTCTCCTGTTGCTGTACGTAGCTTCCAATTCGACGATTCGATTCTTGCCGGTGTTTTGGCAAAAGTAGGTCCAAGGATTGTCCTAGTCGCACCCGTATCAAGGAGCATGGTGCGAGGCTCGTTGTTAATGAGACCGTCTACAAAGACCCCTTTGTCTTGTCTTTGAAGTACAGCGACATATGCATTATTAACTGGGGCTTGTTGGATACGGGCTGACGAATGCTCCTTCTTGATCTTCATCGTTGATGTCGATTTTTTCAATGTTGGACATTTGCTACGCACGTGCCCAAGTTCTCTACAATTTCGGCATCGAATCAGTCTTCTCTCAGGCACAACTTCCTTCAGCACTTTTCGCATCACAGCTTCCATATTAGTAGGCTCCTGTGGCTGTGGGTCTTCCTCGATCATCCGGACTCTACCCTGGCTTTTGCAGGATTGCTTTGCTGCTTCGAATTCCAGAGCGCGTGCCAATGCATCCACGAGATGTGCGGGGCGAGCTAGTGTTAGGGCTTGCCGGGTTTCCTGGTCACAAAGTCCATCCAAAAATGCTTGGACCGCTAGTCGCTCCATTACATTTTCCGGTGTAGCTGGGTACGCAAGACGAACCAAGCGTGCAATATCTGCTTCAAATTCTTGCAACGACTCGCTTGATTTCTGGCATCGGTTCTTCAGCTGTGAGTGATATACGTGTTCAAGATGGGCTTGGCCATAGCGAAGATCCAAGTGTTTTACCAGCTGTTCATAGTCTTCCTGTTGTTGGGCGGTGAGCGTTTGTAAAATATTTGTTGCTTCGCCACGCAATGCCAGTGTCAATGCTAAAGCTTTTTCCCCAGCATTCCATCCATTTGCTTTGGCAGCAGCTTCGAATTGTCGGTGGTAGTTTGACCATGGAGTATTTCCGTCGAACTGAGGCGGTTTCAATGAGAGCTTTCCTGGTTCCGAACTGACCTTGAAATCTTTGATGTCTTTTTGAACTTCCTCCAATTTAGTACTCAGATCCGGCATTGAATTTCTGTTGGAAATTTCTGGAATGTGCACAGAATCCATTCGCTTTTCTAGCTCACTAAATTTTTCCTTTATCTCATCGTGGAGCGTTTCCTTAATTTTTTTTATTTCTTCTTCCATTTCATCTTTGATTTTCTCCATCTCTGTTTCAACAGTTCCCATTCTTTCTTCCAACCGATTCGCCACACTGCAAACTTCTTCTTTCAAGCTTCTCGAATTTTCTAGAAGCTCTTCTCTCAAATTCTCCGAGTTTTCTAGAAGCTTCACTTCTAAATTTTTCGAATTTTCTTCAAGCTTTTCTTCTAGATTTTTCGAATTTTCGTGAAGCTTTTCTTCTACATTTCTCGAATTTTCGTGAAGTTTTTCTTCCAGGCTCTTCACATTTTCTTGAAGTTCCTCTTTTAGACAATTCGAATTTTCTAGAAGTTCTTCTTTCAGGCTGACAGAATTTTCTAGAAGTTTCTCCCCCAGACTCACCGAATTTTGTTGAAGTTCTTTCAGACTTACGGAATTTTGTTGAAGTTCCTCCTTCAAGCTATTCGTGGTTTCCTCGAGTTTGTTCATTATAAGCTCTTCTCTCAAATTCTCCGAGCTTTCTAGAAGCTTCACTTCTAAATTTTTCGAATTTTCGTGAAGCTTTTCTTCTAGATTTTTCGAAAGTTCTTCTTTCAGAGTATTCGAATTTTCTAGAAGTTCTTCTTTCAGGCTGACAGAATTTTCTAGAAGCTTTTCCTCCAGACTCTTTGAATTTTGAAGAAATTTATCTTCCAGACTCACCGAATTTTGTTGAAGTTCATCCTTCAATCTATTCGAATTTTCCAGAAATTTATCTTCCAAGTTTATAGAAGTTTGTTGGAGTTCGTCTTTCAGAGACTTAGAAGTTTCTTCGAGTTTATTCATTATGGAACTCAAATCAATTCCAGAAACTTCGAATAAGAACGTTTCGGGGTCTTCTCCTTCTTCAATCAGTCCATCTGCAAGTCTTTTCTGGAGTACGGCTTTTTTTCCAGTTGTTTCTAACTCCCGCTCCTCTAACTCTTGCTTCAATTCACTTACTTTTAGCTCAACCAGGTGAACTCTCCTCGGAAACATTTTGTCTTTTATCGTTTTTAACCGGAATATCAGTCTATTATTTATTTCACACACAGTTTTCAATTTATTGTCCCGCGACGCGCAAAACTGTCCACTTTGCACTCAAATGTTCAACGGGTCACTAACTGTTAGGCGCGATGTCTATCAGTTTTTCAACGCGACGAACACTTTAACACTTATTTATTTTAAACATCCGACTTCTGACAACAAATGTAGTAAAACTACACTAACTAATTTTTCCTAATTTATTTATAACACTATTTACAACGATTATTCACTAAAACATTTACTATTTACAACGATTATTCACTAAAACATTTACTATTTCAATTTATTTCTACTATGGCTATCTATCAGCGAACTCTGGAACTGTAACCCCTCTGAATTCTGACTGTCCCGCTTATATACTCCCAAGCAGTTTCCATTAACGACTCTCGAATATTCAGGAGTATAGAACATTTCATCTAGATGGCTCTTCGAATAGTATCGAACAATCGATTATTCCAGCTTGTTCTCGGCGATGCGTACGCCAGCAGATATGCAGAGTTAGTTGAGCGAGGGTGCATAATTAATAAGATCAGGGCCGGTCTCGGGGCCGGTCTCGAAATCGTTACACTATCAATATTAAACCGTGATATTAGGAAAAATGTCTTGATTGAAGGTGGTGACAGAGATTTTTGAACAATCAATTGTCCGCGGTGGTGTACGGGTTGAGTCCTCGCCTCATGAGCCAGAGAGCGTGAGTTCGAATCTCAGCATTGCCACCGGTCTCGTGCATGGCATCACACGTATTAAAAGGTAAGGGCTACGTCTTCCCCTAGCTCGCACAAGTCTCTGACTTTTGAGGGTTGCACGTAGGGGTGCAACCGGCTGACAGATATAACAATTTTAACAAAAAAAAAAATTTAACAATATTACATGACTGTAAGTCATTTTCACACAATCAAAGCCACCCTTGCTGTAATTCTACGTCTATCTACGATAATCATTTTATGGTCCCTATGAACATAAATTTGCGAAAAATACCAATAGATCTATAATGTAAAAACTTTCATTTTGTATGTTTTAAAAGTTTATTTTTCAATGCCATTTCAAGTAGGTAAGTATCTGTGAAAATAAATATTTTTTGTAACTAAATAATTAGAATTTGAAAATACCAATTCAGGTGAATAAAATATTGATGATGCGTTTTTCCATTTCATTTTCATATGAAGAGGTGTTCACAAAAACAATATTTGATGTTTGATGAAGAGGAAGAAGGAAGGAAGAGGAGAGCATTTTTTACCAGCTATTCAATGAGGTATTACAAGTAGAGATTTCTATTGAAATGATTGGAATGAAGGTGGATGTAAATCAAGGGGGTGATGGGGTTGGCTATAATGGGGGGGGGGGTGATAGGAAGGATTATTTCATGAGTCAGTTTAATTTTCATATCCTAGTAACAGTGATGGACAATTCTTAATGATATAATTTTATTAATGAGCTGCAGCATTTGAAAGCATTCAAATCTGTACCTGGAAAACTATATACTGTTGGACAAGCAATGAATGAATCCTCATGTAGTTGATCAAGACCCATACTTTATAAAAAAAATTGTCAAAATCTAGCCGTTTGTTTTCTAATTTTAACGGATTGAGTGAAAATTAAAACCATTATGGTATTGATTTTTATCTATTTCTATGAACATTGTCTTGTCATGCTGTAATGCAACACCCTTTGTTAGATATTATTTTTAATTCTAATGGAGGGACTCATGAGCTACAACTTAGATACATTAAGTTCATTTCTAAGACAGTTCAATTTCGAATTAGAGCACAAAAATCAAATCGATGCATAATACCCAAAATAGCGAAAATTCAATTTTTGACACCCTGTACCTCAAAAACTGGTCATAGGATCGATCTGTAAATTGGACTACGCAATGAAGATGCCAAGATCTACAATATATCAAAATTTGAGCAAAATTAGCCGAAAGCCTAAATGTGCGAGGTCCTTTAAGCAGCCGATTGTCGAGATTCCTCTTCATCATTTTCAAAAACTGATTCCAACCAATATCCTAGTATTCCGGATAAGAACCAAACGTCACAAATAAAAGAATACGATCAACTCCCAATAATAAAGAAGACTACAACAAATCAGCGAGGACACTAATCCAAGGAGGCGACAGTAACAAGATCCGGACGTAGTTAGAATTCCACAACGATTTGAGTCCCGATACTATGTGACAACAACAAGAATTAAAAATTATGATTTCGTAGTTATGAACATTTAAATAAACAGATTTTGGACTTTACTGACGTTGTCAGTAATTTTCCTTCATTTTCGAAAAAAAAAAAGCCTTTCTTCAGTCAAGAGTATCACATATTCTGTATTAGTATTTTATTTACAACACGCGGTACATATCCGTACGTTGAATGCCATTTTAGTTATGTGAATATAAAAAATACTTCAAAATGCCAAAAACTCGTTTTGATAGCCAGTGTCGATGTTAGGATAGGGTGAGGTTGGGGCAACAAATAAAAAGGCGCCGAGGGCACCAATGGCGCAACACGCTTCACTTAGTAAAACGTAGCTACTGCGTGGTAGGAAGTCATGAAAGAATTAAAAACTAAACGTTTTATAATTTTATACCCAAATATAATTAATCCAGTCTTTTGCTTATTTTCCTGTAATATAGGATTGTCGGAAAAAAAATACTGAACAGTGAAATACGTTACGAATTATTTGTAAACATTTCCCACATCCGTGGGGTGAGTGACTACTGGGTCCGAGAGTCATGAACTGCGAGTAGGCGGAGTGAACCAAGAATTACGGCCTTCTGCATTCCTCCAGCTAAGAAATCTGCCATATTACGGCAAGCCGCTATGATTTTTGAGTTTGAGAGCAGCGTGTTCATCATTCCACCAAGGACCCCTATTATCAGAAACACCACTTTAACAGAATTGTTTGGGTGAAGCCTGCGGAGTTCAAAGAGTAGACCTCGATATTTAGTCCGTTTTTTTCTCCTCTTTTCGGAAGTTGTTAATTTCGCCAGGAGCTGAAAACTCAGTGACGAAAATCGTCCTAGTTTGATGGTCGAGGAGGACTACATCAGGCTTATTGGCTTGTATTTGCCTGAGGGTGGGAAATGAGTAGTTACAATAGATTCGGCACTTTTCATTCTCCACAACGCCACGGACTCGTATCTCTCAGAGCGTAAGGCAACACCAGTGTCTCGTTTATACCGTACGAGCGTCGAAGATGGTAGTTCAACACTTGTAGCGCCGTGTTATGACTGTGGATATAGGATGAGACCGCATCAGCTTATGGTCTCATCTGCTCCACGACACACTCTGCATCTAGTGTCAGGGACCTCTGTACTGGCTTTTTGCTGAACGGGTTACAACTCTGTGACAGAGTTTGGGTTCGTCCGTTCAGTGTCGAATAATATGAGACCGAGTTCATCGGCTGCATGGGTTCCTGCCATGATCGCATACTAAGCAGAAGGGGATCGGAACTCCGTGACATATCGGTCATTAACAGGGTTCATTAATGGTCGGTTTTGTTTGCATTGAAGAACATTAAACAGTCAAGTTATTACGAGGCCGACCTAAAAGTATTAGTTTATTACAAATCAGCCAGGGTTTCATCGAGACGAGAAATCTTGTCTCGAAGACACTTTCTCGTCTCGATCATCGAGACGAGAAATGAACAAACTCTCGTCTCGATGTTTTTCTCGAAGACAACTTTTCGATCTCGATTCGGGACTATCGAAATTTCGTAAAACACAAGGCCAAAGCTGCACCAAAATACAGCGTATTAAATTTTTTCTATAAAAAAATTACGTTAAAATACAGAGACTAATATGCTATGAACTAACAGCCTCGTATAACAAAAAAAACCGCCGAGGATCAGCACAAAAATAAACAATATTGTCCCAAAAAATTAAAATCAAACAAATCCTTGATATTTTAAGTTAATCTTTTATCCACATTTGAAATTCACCTAGGTACGAAAAGTGAAAGTTTAAAATTGTTTCTTCGTTCGTGAAGAGAAGAATGTACCAGCACCAGCAACAAAAACATTTTTTATAATCGTCGTCTGTTGAAAAAAATCCATATTACTCAAATTATTTTATCTCAATAGTAGGGGTCGCAGTACTGCATAGTGAAATTTATGCAAAAATGGTGCCATAAGTCTGTCATAACAATATCCTTAGATGTAATATAGTAATATGCTTGGACTAACATATATAAGGAATACAATAGATATAAAGTTGAATTTATGGCCCTTCCCCTTTATGGAATTTCTTTACCCTGAAAGGCCAGACTGGCCGAATAGTGTCCTATCAATTAATTTTTAAAGTAATACTAATAATTATTGTAATAAAGAAATATAAAATAGCATTGTACAAGACTTTAAAGTTATTGTTTGAATCTGATAAAAATATAATGATAATCATTAATCTCATTTTTATTTCTCCCTTGTGTTTCGAAATGGCAACACTGACCGCCTGATCGAGCATTGTGAATAGCGTAAGTATATAGCGGGGTGCAGCACATATGTTTTTCGAGATCGAGAAATCTCGAAATAGTTTCTCGATCTCGAAAAATCTCGAAGTGTTTTTCTCGATCTCGTTCTCGAAAAAACCCATTACTCTCGAATTTCGAGAGTCTCGTGAAGGACTGGTTTCGGTTTTTTACGAATAGAATTGTTATTTCAGAAAATATAAAAATGAAAAAGGAAAGTTTTATTGTATTCAAAATGTACATGAACTACGTGATGATAAATTTTTAATCAAACGATTCCTGTCAACATCGCCACAATCAACTATTTTTTTCAAATACGGACCTGTCTGTTTCATCACAAATATTGATAGAGCGATAAAATCACAATTCAATGGTATATCACACTCGACATTTTTATAACGTTTCATATAAAATAACTAGCATCATCAGTGAAAACAATTTTTAATTACGGTCCTGTCGTTAGTTTGTTTATGAATTCCACAGAATCTAACGCTTCGATATAAAAATTATCAGTGACGTTTTGAATGAATGTATCTATGAAAATTGTATTTATACTATAAAAATTCATAAAAGATTTCTGTAGTTTCAGAGACGTATTTACACCAGAAATAAACTTGGGGAGGGGCACCGTCTTGTTGAAAATATTGTATTTCACGGCGGGTGCTTAATGGCAATTCATCTAAGTAGCCATCAAACTCATTGGATAAAAAATTTGAATACATTTCACCATTCAAATGCTCATCGTAAAAGAAAGGACCTAGTATGTTTGTTCCCAAAATTCCCAACCAAACATTTATTCCGAACCTCTTCTGCGGAAATTGGTTTCTCTATGTAAATGTTCATTCGTATTATTCCACCTATAATGGATGTTTCTGTTAAACCAACCATTGTTGGTGAATTTTGATTCGTCCATCCATATTATTTTTTTACAAATATTTCGAACTTCCCTATTTCTACATCTTAACCATCTCGCAAATCGTACTCTCCTTGCATAATCCCTTTCATTAAGGTGATGAACTTTGCGTATCCTGTAGCACTTGTATTTGTTCTTTTTCAAAATATTTCTGGTAGATTTTACAGATATCCCAAGTTCGTGGGCAATTTCTCGTAAAGAACAATCTTGATTAGAAATATTTTTGTAGCTGACCAATCCTAGATTTAAAAAATGACGTTATTTTTCACTTTTTAGTCTTTACAAGGTAATATTCGCTTATCCAAAACATTTATTTGGTTCCTTATACTTCCAGTACCATCACATTTTCTAGTTTTATTTCCGTCAAATGCACCACAGTCTCTCAAATTTCTTTCTAATCGTCTAAACATTTGAATGTTTGGAATGCGACGATTCGGGCTCACCATACATATTTCTTGCCAAAAGAGGATTTCTATTTGATTTTGCATGAGTAAATAGCATATTAGCATATCAATTCTTTCGTCATTCGAATACATCTTTAATATGTAACCGAGTGCTTAAATGTCTGACAGTTCTTAACAGATATCAACAACTCATTTATTTTTCCTGCCATAGAAATCAAGCAAAGCCTACGTGTTTAAATAT
This sequence comes from Chrysolina americana, assembly GCA_958502065.1. Lineage (NCBI taxonomy): Eukaryota > Metazoa > Arthropoda > Insecta > Coleoptera > Chrysomelidae > Chrysolina > Chrysolina americana. The sequence continues at coordinate 66,699,196 of OY293413.1, forward strand.
GGTAAAAGAAGTGAGATGCTATTTAATTGTACCAAATTAGACAACACTTGTATATTGATCAAAAACTAATATTTTCATTACTTCCAGGATTGAGAATTATGAAAATAATCCGTGTAAAAATTGATACAGGAGAAATCAGCCTTGAATCAAGGATTTCTGTAATACAAAAATCCCCAAAAAGGAAAAATACGAATGTTCGTTGTGTTGGGGTATCTTCCTATCGAAAGTATTGGGTAATGACTGAAGTATCCTAATAGTTGAATGAGTTTTGAAGAAATCAAAACAATTTACAAAACATAAACAAACTAACGACAGGACCGTAATTAAAAATTGTTATCACTGATGATGCCAGTTATTTTATATGAAACGCTATAAAAATGTCAAGTGTGATATACCACTGAATTGCGATTTCATCGCATTATCAATATTTGTGATGAAATAGACAGGTCCGTATTTGAAAAAAATAGTTGGTGATGGCGGTGTTGACACGAAACGTTTGATTAAAAATTTATCGTTACGTAGTTCTAGTACATTTTGAATACAATAAAACTTTTCTTTTTAATTTTTTTATATTTTCTGAAATAACAATCCTATTCGTAAAAACCGAAATCAGCATTTTTAGCTTTCCGTGTATAAGTCGGGAAGGGCGAGAGTTCCCGTAGATTTTCTCTGACCAATATACTGCTCACCACAATAGTTAAATTTTTTCCCATTAATCGTCTTTGTATCTATTACGGTTTAGAATATAGCAATGTTACCACATGATGAAAGAAACGGCCTGTATAGCTCATCGGAAAATTAGTTTCAAAGTACCGAACAGATAAACAAATAAACAGACGGAATAGACGGAAAGCGACTCTAAAAAATAGATCAGATATCTGTAATTGTTCATTTACAATATATATATATTTACACCTAAGTAGAAAAAGTAGTATAGACTTCTCACCTGGCGTTGATGTTCCATATTTGCTGCTCAGATCCAAAAGCAGCGAATCAAGCTCGTCCAGGTTATTGTTGAAGGCCCGTTGTTTTTCCATGGTGGACGGTTCTGAACTGTGGCTTCCGCGGATACCGTAGGCAGGACTTCGCATATCGGATGTCGGTGGTTGAATCTTGCCGTAATTTCCCTGAAAGATAGTGTGATTGATATATGTAGGTCTGGATTTTCAGAACTCTTTGTTCATCATTTTGCAAGAGGAAATGAAAAAATCATATCCGATTATAATATTTATGATAATTATACACTGTGAAACATGTGTAAAATGGCTTATTTCATGCAACGCTTTAAATCAATTTTTTAGTATGCCTGCATTATGACTTCAAAACACATCTGAAAATGATATCAGGGTAATAAATAATAATGACATATTTCACATAAAAGTATAGAAATTCAGCTGCTTGGAAATTAAAGTTTTCAAAATAATAATTTTGTCGCTTTGAGTTTACTTCAATTGCTTTTCAAAATTGATATATGTGATGAGTTATGTGTTACATTGTTCTTTTACTATCCTAAAAACTGTTTATGACAGAAAATAAATAAGTTTTTGGATCATTTAACAACACTAAAAAGAGTTCTATCAACGTATGAAACGAATTGTACAATAATCAAAACTTGAACAAGCTTGATGATATGCAAAATTGATAGATTTTGATAGGAATGAGAATAATTTTTTCACCTCACGGACTTCCACGACTTGTACTTATGGAAGATTTAAATGAACAGTACGGTATAACATCGCACCCAGATAATTGAATCAGCTTGAAAAAATGTTTTCCATAAATTGTCAACTAGAGCATGGTGAGTTTAGAAAATAAATATCAGTTTCAAATTGGTTTCGAAGTGTGTCATAAATTCTAAGTGGTAATGCTTTCGGTATTGGATATCGATGAATTATTTTGTTCATCTATCTGGATTGTCCATACAACAACGAAATAAGGTCGAAATGTTTGAGCACATCATATAAGAAAATTACACTATGAATTTTTAGATTCCGTCACAACTATAGACTTTCAGAAGTTATTCAGATTATTTTGAAAAAATAACACAATTTGAGTGGTGTTATCCTTACAAAAAAAAACTTGGCCTTCTACTTTGAGTATGGACTCTTAGTTTTGTATGAAAAAGTTTATTGAAATTCCGTAAAATTCAATCATTAACAATCAATATATCTGGAATATTGACGAGGACGCCCTCTGGAACTGATAACAGAAGCAGGACGCGATTTCACCAGGATGAAACTGAAAACTTGGCGTATTAACCTAGCAACAACCTCTAAAACACGATGTGTTTCAATCTTAGAGATTCCACGAGCATTTTGATTCAATCGACAAGAAATATAATGCAGGTTTGATGAAATAGTATAATATTCGGATTCGATGTGTACAAATGAGCTTTCATAGCATGTCCAGCAAGTTCAAGAGTGGACAAGGCGCTCGCAACAGGCGCTGGCAACTGTCAAAGTGATGCAATAGAATGACCGGTAATAAAATAGATATACGAGCGGATAAGCATAATTTCTGTTCATATTTACCGCCGCTATCAAGCTGTCAAATATATAATTTCTACCCACGTTATATCTACAATTGAAGTACAAAAAACAATCACTTAGAAAAGCGTAATATGTTTTATTTTTATAGAAAAACAATCACTCGGCTAATCCCGCCTACTTTTTATTGAATGCTTGAATAGATTTTCGAAAAAAAAAATATTACACGGGAATATTTTGTATTGGTAAGAAATCAAGTAAAGTGTGTCTAATTATGATTTTGATCTCCTAGTTTTTATGTCAAGAAAAATATTATGCATTTGGAAATAATTATTCAAAATTGAGTTATTAGAAATGGTTCTCGGTCAGCCTTTTTGTTCGATTTTCTTTCAAACACCTATAATATTGATGAAATTTTATGAAATTTTCGCCTTGTCGTAGGAAAAAGATTCTACATTACTTGTACAAAGGTGATTTTTCACACTCGTAATGTAATAAACTATATTTTGTGCAATGCAAAAGAAAATGAGACAAAAATAGCAAACATAAAAGTAATTTAAAAAAAAAGAGCATCGTCTTTATCACCAAAATTGTGTTTCAGAGTTGTTTGAGATAATATTATATAGAAATAAATGTCGGTCAGATAAAAGAGGACATAGGGGTAGATTTAAATGGTTGAATCTTAAAAAATGGGTCTGTAGGATGTCACAAAAGAAAGGGATTTGTTTTATTTGCAATACAGATAAATTTGGCCCGGATTGGTGTCTTTTCACTCCAACAGGGCTGGAAACAATGATTTCTGTGAGTAGAGAAATGGGGTTCTCATACAGAAATTTTGATGAACTGGCGGACGTCAAAGTAAATGAAAAATTTCGACAGATATAATACTCAGGGCTTTAAGCTCTAAAAAATTCAAGAATGGCAATGAAAAATTCCATAGCCCTGACCCTCGAATTGGCTCATATTCTCCAATGGAATCCAAACTCAGGAACAGTTCAGAAAGCACAGAAAGAACAGTTTCCAAAGCACCAACCGAAACTATTAAAAAAGTGGCAACTACTTGTTGGGATGAAGTTTCGAAAGCAGTTATGAAGAGCCCATGTATATTTAGTAGCGGTTTTTGCAAAATATCACAGAGACTGGCCATTCTCATAATTCTCATGAATGAGGCTTATCCATAATCTCAAAAAATATTCTCACCTTTTGTCTACAATGGCAACTATTCCTAATGGCAACTATTCCTAATCGCAATTTTAGGACGATCAATACTGTTTCCAGTGCTCGAAAAGACGGATATGCTTTAAATATGAAGCATTAACCTCACCGAACCTAACCTAACCCAGCCTCCTAAAAGTATCACAAGACTACTTTGTAATTTCATTTACTCTATCGAAGCCGTTTTCCGATAGCCTTTTTACTTTGCCGAGAAAACTCCATTTTTTTCTTTAATTTTTATTGAAGTCAAAATTTTTTTGTGTTGATATTTTGGTAAACAATTTTTTTTCCAACAGAAGTCACGTGCCAAGTTTCATAGTGTTACAATTCATCCTTCAATTCTTCTTGAAGGTATCTTCGACAAAGTATTTATTCCCATACACCAACTGGCACAACTCCCATTTTTTGTAAAAAAAACGGCTAGAACTGGTATTCTTTGATCTCAATGACATGTATTTTTTACACAAATTGATCGGGTTGACTGGAAATCCTTCTTCAAGTTTGGTGAAACTTCTCGATTTCTTGGTTTTAGTATCTGGCAAAACTACGTGAAAATATTTCCCTTTGTCAAATTGGCCAATTCATCGCAAAGCACCGCTAATCCACATTATCAAAGCCACTTTTATCAACAAGTACTCGTCGTCGGGAGCTTCGTTCAAAAACTTCTCTATTTCAGATCGTTCTTATGTCTTGGACTTCTTTGGTTTGTATCTCTGTGATTTGCTTTTCAAAAAGCTCGTTAGTTTGCCATATATTGAAATGTCGATTTTTTTATAAAGGTGAATAGCGAAGATGGGGCTAATTTTTTTGCAAATCTAAAAAATGAGCCAATAGAACATTTTCGTTGATACCTTTTATCTTCCTTGAATTCATCCTTAAGCATCTCGATACTTTTCTGGCAAAATCTACATCGCTGCTTCTTCCGCTTCCGTAAGGATATCCTCAGGAACGTAATTTTCATCGGTTTCCTCCATTTGCTATACGTTTTTTTCTTCAAAAAAAGCTTCCCTTTTCTGCAGGAAAAACTGACAACTGTCAAAATTTATTCAAACATTTGCGCGTGACAACCAAACAAACACCTATGCTTTGACCAAAATGTAAAAAAGTCACTGTCAAGTCATTCTGACATTTATAGGGTACTGAGACGCACGTAGCTTTGATTTGATCACAAAACTTATTACACAGAATTAAATAAAAACACTTGTTGCTTTATATCGTGGATATTTAAAAACAAGTGTTTATATTTAATTCTGTGTAATTATGAATATCCATCAAGTATCGGCCAAATCAATCAAGATGTACAAAACTTATTAATTATTATCTCATAAGAAACAATTTCTTCCACTTGTAGAATAAAACTTTGTTTGCCACATGTGTTATGTTTCCTGTGTCACTTGAGAATCTTCTCTTCTTTTCGCGTGACTTATTGTCAACATAACACACAAGTACCATAAATAAATTTTCATTTCTCCTTCATTATAAGCATGTTATGAATAAACAAATATCTAACCATTGTATATGAAGTTTTCTCAGGAATTTAATTCAAAAAGCCTTTCAACACTTTTAGAAGAGTAAATATTATACGTTTATTAAAATATTTAGATCTGGTGGTATTTCTGAAAAGTCAAGTGGTATGCAGGTTGGGAACCCCAGCCTTAGCCAATGGTCCACCAACTACCAAAAATATAGAAGTAAAGTCCTCACAAAATTTGAGCAAAGAATAAACTGCAAAATTTCATTGAATTATTGAAAAGTCCTACTGTTTTGATAAATTCAATATAATTCAAAGGAGATATTCGCCTTGAAAACTATATACATTTTAAGTTATCATTTTATAATTGTTCCTTTTCACGCACTCGATGCGTTTCCTTAAACTACCTTTAAGGTAGTACAATGGACCTGCGCGCATAATTTCCTATTCTAATTATTATCATCTTTAAGAAACAAAACAGAAAATTCCCGCTCCGCCGCTACGCGCCGGCTAGAGTGCCGCGTGCAAATGCGTCGTGGGTTCGTCTACATCCCACTACCGCCAATATATCTCTCTCTGTCCTACACCCATTATATTATATATTATTATATGCGTGTCTTTTAGTGAGAAAATCGAAAGCGTTCGCACCAAATACGGGAAGACCGATAAAATAACTGAATACGTAGTAGACTAAGCGTTATTTTTGTAATTCGAGAAGTATTTACGAATTTTTTTTCTCCCAGAGTATGGCCTAGCGAAAGGAACCAGTGTGAAACAAACATACATTTTCATAGTGGAATTTGATTGTGTTCACAACCACTTGTTGACGATATTCAACAGGTGGCCACACATATGTGATTGAACTTTTTTTGCTGAGGCATATTGTAAATATCATAGATTTTCAGTACATACGTGCTGTATCTAATATGATACTCATATAGAGTACCTATTTTAAAGTAGTTTCCAGAAAACAGCGATATACAGGGTGTTTATTAAATACAAACTTTAAAGGGTATATCTTTGAATAATTTCAATATAAAAAGTTCATGTGAACATTTGTTTGCATATGTATCAGGGTGTTGAAGTTGAAATTGTATTTTCAATAACTTATGCAAAATAATAATTTTTTTGAAGAAATTTGGTAAACAGTAAGGCGCTGGCTACGCTACCATTATTTATTTCAATTTGCCCCAACTTCTTCAACAGTAGACTTTTAGGATTTTTTTTAAATCTTATCCTTCACATTTTCTCAGCAATAAAAGGTATACTGCTCGCTCAACAATGCTAAGGGCAACCGTTCTTGAGTAATTTCCAAATCGATGCAGGTTAGGCGCCAAATGAAGTTGCTTAAAACTTCACAAAAACTGAGAATGTGATGAATCCCGTTAAAATAAACAACTTTTTACATACAAAGATGTATCGAGGAATGATTCATTCTCAAGAGAAAAGATTATTAAAAACCGGTGATTTTTTAAAATTCAGCACTCCGTATTTTGAGAAAGGATAATTTTTAGATGCATTTTGATTAAAGAAAAAATATTTATTTCAGCGAAATCTATGAAATACTCCGTTTTCGTCAAGTTCTGAGAAACTTCATCTCGCGCCTAAGCATAACCTTCATCTATATTTGCATTTCTAACACTTTTGCCCCTAGCGTTGTTGAGCAGATGAACCTTATTTTCTAAGAAAAGGTGTAGGTTTAAGATTCAAATGTAAAAATTCCCAAAAGTTCACTGTCAAAAAAGTTAGAGCAAATTAAAATGACATGATAGCGTACGCAGCGCCCTATAGAAGTTTTACATAAAAATTAATACCAAATTTTGATTTCTCAACCCAAAAAACTCCGTTTACTAAATTTGGTACAAAAAATAAGTTTTTTGCAAAAATTATTCAAGATAATGGAAAATGAAACTTCAACTCCCTGTATGTCCAAATAGAAACTTTTGCGGCACAAAAATTTGCCTTTGAAGTTTGAACAATTACTCAAGAAACTCCCTGTATACAGTGTTTGCAATTCAATTTATAGTACTCGACGGGGTCTATTCAAAGATGTTGACAAATATGAATTATTCTTATTTTCAAAGCCTGCTAAATGGGTCGACATTTCGAGAGAGAGACCATTAAGCATTTTTTTTTCGAAAAAGTGGATAGCCTATTCGATTTGGGCATATTTTAAATACTTATATACTGAGTTTCAACACAATATCTCCTAGTTGTCAGTTATATGGTGAAAAATTTCCAAATTCTTGCTTTTTGACTAAACCTGTATAAAAACTATACATTTAAAAACAAGATGAGGTAGCCATTCAAATGAGAAACATCGAATATTCAGATACGAAGTTTTATCTGCTTAACCTGTAAGGATAGATGTCGCTAGTTCAACCAAACATGAAAAGTTGAAAAGGTATTATCCATATCGTTTTCTTTGTTAGTAAAATAAATAGTCAATCAACGATTGTAAAAATACTCCCTTATGTTCTATGCATATTTAAAAAACATTTTTCTCAATCTCGTGACAAATTTTAGAAAAATTTCCATGATGTCATATCATACGGCCAACTCATAAGATTATATTAATAAGACACTGTGATTTTCATAGCGGGCTTTGGAAATGAGTTGTTCGTTTTTCTTTGTCATAATTTTGACAGTTATCCACGAGTATTTGGTGATGTAAGTTATTAACAGGTTTTGTGAGTTTTCAAAATGGTAAATCTCAACTTAGTCAAGGGAATTGAGATTGTGCGTTTAGTTGGTGATAATGCTCAATCGATGAGGGAAACCGCTGAAGAATTCAACAGAAGACATCCAGATCGTGAAATAATTCACCATACCACCGTCTTCAGGAAAGTTAATGAGAAACATACCAAGAAGAAGAGGAAATCTACAGAAAGACGGACAAATTCTACAGTATGTTCAAGAAACCCCAAAAAATAGCTTGGCGCAGATTTCACGAGATCTACATGTTAGCGTATCTATAATACATTACATCTTTGAAGAAAAAAAAAAGAAAATCATGCACACTTTAGAACAAAGTGACAGTCTTTTTATTCGTTGGACCCCTCGATCACAAGAACTGACTCCATTTTTTTTTTCTGTGGGGATATTTGAAACAACGTATTTATAAAAACAGGCCACAAAACTTGAACGAATCAAAGGAGGGAATAAAGTAAAAGTTTTGTGAAATAACACCATATCAATTGAGGAAGACCCGCCAAAATTTGAGACGTTATGAAAAATGTATAGAGCGTGAAGGAAGATATATAGAAAAAACCAAAATCTGAAAAAACTGTTCCATATATTCCGGTTATTGGTTATTTTTCCTAAATTGAATAAGCGTTTTCAACTTTTCATTTGTTGATTTTGATTAAACTAGAGATAACGCCATGAAACGATCACAAACATGTAACTTCGTACCTGAGTATGCGAAGTATTCTTTCATTGAATGGCTATTCCATCGTTTCTATGAAGTTCATAGACTTTCATACTGGGTCAGTCAAAAAGCATGAATTTGGAAATTTGTCATCATATAACTAACACTCTTCATGAGATATTGGGCTGAAACTTGGTAAATAGTTGTTCAAAATATGTTCAAACCGAACAGGCTATCTACTTTTTCGAAATTTTGGCCCACTCAGCAGAGCATAGTAGGCCTTGAGAATAATAATAATTTATATATGTCGACATCTTTGAATAGGGCTCGTCGAGTAATATAACATGAAATTTTCATTTTTCAAAATCAGTCCACGGGTTCCAAAATAATAGAATGTTGTGGTTTTAATTCGCACACACTGTACAAGAAATTCTGAAGGAAAACAAAGCAAACAGTATTCCAAATATATTATTATGGCATTTTTTATGAATAAATATAGCATACGGAGTTAAAAATATAAACCGCATAAGACATGAAAACTCCGTTTCAAGAATATTATAATTTTAGCGAAGTTTGTTGACTATAATTTCATAGCAATTTGTTGCTCTAGAGCATAAATAATCTACTTCCTTGGTGGCATACGCCAAAATGTCCGTCACTTTTCATGATCCATCAGTGAATTGCCAAGTTATTTTTTTTTCATGCGCTACAGGGCTGTAAATGTCAAAAAAACAGATCATGAACCTCATCATTTCAGATATTAAAATTGCTCCACATATTTTGTGATATCTTAAAAACGTTTTCAAAAACAGGAATTATTGTGTTTATTGTTCCAACTTGTGTAAGCGTTGCCCGTCTTTGAAAATTATCGACAAAACAAAAACTGAAAGTGATTTGTGGTGCTAATAACACAACATTTATTTTTATAGCTTCTGAATCCCTCATGAACAAATGAGCATATGTTCTCTTTTATGAGCAAGATAACACGAAATCACACCTTTCTTAACTTTATTCTAGATTTTTATATAATGTATTATCTTGTGATCTTCAATGTTGAAACCAATATGTATTATTTGTATGAGAGTATGAAATTTCTACATCAATTCAATCACTTTCATTTCGGAGTATGTAATCATCTTTCAATTCAACAAATTTGTATTTTTCTTTTAATACTATTCCTGTCACCAAGTTCTCTTGCAATGCAAGGCAGGACGGATGAAGAGGAAGAAAACCGGACAAATTATCGAAATTAACTTTTCGAAGTTCACTACCACCCACAATGATGTCCTTATGCAACCTTTGAATTTTCATAATTTAATTCAAACTAGATTTTTTTTTTCTGCGGATTACACCTTCTGAACAGAGTTGATGTCTATGCTGATAAACTGAATTATGATGTCACATTTTTGGAAACCTTGAAATTTGGTTTTTATGTTTTCTAGCAGTCCTGGTCGTTGGGAATTGTTAGAACAGCATATCCAACTGTCCGTGCAAAGCCTTTCTGAACTTGTTGGAGACTACAGCTGTGCACCCAATTCTGAAACACCATTCGACAATTTTCATAGCTCCATCAGCAAGAAATACTGTATTCGGATTCAAGAATAACTTTGGATTTTTCAAATGCCTCTTGATACCATCATTTTGGCACAATGCAGGTCCTACGAGATTTTCTCATGAATCTTGTAGAAAGACTCATGAACAACTTCTACACACATCCAGTAAATTCAAATCTTCTGTTGCCTTTCCTGTTATAGATTTTACCATGACAGATTCAAAATCAAGATTCGCGAGCTGGGAACAAACTTGTTATCTGTTTTCACTAGTTTTGGGTTTCATGGGCTCAGAAAGTGATGAACTGAAAGTAATGAGAAAAAGACTTCAAGCTACTTTTTAGAATCTGCGTACTGCAATTAGCCTTTTGGTACGATCCAGTAACAGTCTTCGACGTAAACGTCTTTCATTTAACCAGGGTACTATTTAAAAAATTGGCAAAGACGCCCTTACCATTCAGCAAGTAAGAATGAGTTAGCAAAGACTCTCGAATTCTCCGATATAATTGATCATTTTGATCAAAAGAAAGTTTGGAAGACGATTATCAAGTAGTCTTCTTCTGTAGCCACAGCCAGAGTCTATGATTGAAAAAGAATCTAATTTCAGGTTTTTGTAAATATTTTCATTTTAATTAATAATTTAAGTAAAGTTTAGTTTGAACTAATATAATTGATACCATAATTATATGCCCTGTATTTTTAGATTGAATCACATTGTGGAAAGGGTTTGGCCAATAAATAACCATATACAGGGCAGCAGGCAACTGTGAAATAGAGGGGGCCCGTCTCTGTGGGGGGCATGCTACCTGACCATCCAAAATAGAAGTTCCGATCATAGCAGTCATCGGAGGAATGATGCAATAGCTACTATAAAAACCCCGAATGCATACCTACATGACATAAAATGATCTTAGCCCACTCAGTGCACATGATACTTGAATGTGGAGAATGCTCGTTGTGTTAATTACTATCAAATGAAATTATCTCGATTGAGGTCAGTAATTATTATCAAGACTGACTCAAGCATTATGCGCTCAGCCAAAGGTCACCAAAAAAAAATTAAAATGTTTTTCTAAATTTTTTTTTGTATGTATCATTTCTGAACCAGTATTATTTTATCTCTACCAAAAAAGAACCGCAGAAGCCCAGCCATAAAACAGTTGATTTATAAATAAATCAATTTTATTCGCGAATATCAAAGTAATCACACGAAAAGTTATGTCATCGCTATGGGTATTTATAGCAAATGATGAATGTTCATATTTACCATGCAGTTAAATATTTACTTCACTCATAAGGAAGCATATCATTCTCAATGAACCGACACTTGTTGATACATACAACTTGTAGCATAGTTTATTTGACTTTACTCCTAATTCTAGTTCGTTCGGTTTGACAAATTGGAAATATAGATCAATATATAAGGTATTATATAGAACTGCCTAGTGCTAGAAACAAATTTAAATTCATCGCTGTTTTTGAAAAATAGCGTTTACTTTCGGCAAGGGATTTGCTTTCACGACAACTATTGGTTTGAGAACGTGGAATTTCAATTCACTATCCAAAGTTTGTTAGCTGTAACTGCGGAATGAGTTCTCACGGGAGATCTTTAAATAACGAAAACTGCTTGAACTCTTTTTTCCCAATATATACTGTAGTAAAAATACACTAAACTAATTTTACTAATTTATTCAAAACACTACTTAAACAATTATTAAACTAAAACATTGACTTCACTAACTATTTCAATTTATCTTCACTGTCACTCTCTATCTGTGAATTCAGAAACTATATCTGCAACTCTCTGCGACTATATATCTGCCCTCTTCCGTCGAGCGCCTTATATACCCACAAGCAGATTTATTTCACAGTTCTCGATTTATCGGGACTATAGAACGATTCATGCAGATGGCTCTTAGAAGCGGATTGTTCTCGGCGAAGAGTCATACTTGTTGATCCGCTAGCCAGCTAGGCCGGTCTCGAAATCGTTACAATACCTACATCATAGACTTATTGTGGCAAATATCTGTCAGAAAACAACTACTGCCCTGGCTAATATCACGACTTTCACATGTCTGACGAACCTGTAAGTTTCAATAGTCATTCAAAAACCACTTCTTATCTAATCTTAACAAAATACAACAGCATGCCAGTGTTTCGAGAACATTTTCCTGACAAACAGACAAAAGTTATTTCTGAATTCGTCCCTGGTCTCATTATGAATACTTCCAACATTAAGAATATTTCCTATAACTAGATGACAATTTTATTTCTATTATAACGGATTCAAGCTCTATAGATATCTATATAGGGCATGAAATTAAACATAACTGCGTCTTATCAACTCAACTATGTCATTATGCCCAAATCACGCTAAATATAAATAGCATAATGTATGTTAAACGTACATTTACATTTTTTACACCTGCGTCATAATCCTCGAATGCGCTAAAATGTATGTGAAATCTTCAAGATTGAATCAAGATTGAATGCTAGAAAATTTACTACGTCAAAGCCAAATTCTCAGTTTTATAATATGCGCCACCATTTCCGAAATACGTGAAATTATTGATGCACATAAACTACTTGACTAATATTATAGATTGTAGGTAGCCGGTTTAGGTCTTCGGCCGTTAAAACTTATACTCGCATCGGAACGAGGTTCGAAACGACAATGCGCGAGAATTTTCCTTACGTTCGTCGGTTTCGTAAGGCGGTCACATGCCTTGTGGTAAGTTGCCTAGATGCCAGTTCTGACGTCTGGTGCTTGTTTGAAGTGCGCACCGACCACAGGTGGTGCTGTATGTTTTCCAGGTTTTCCTACAGCTTCGACCCACCAAACATCAGTAAGGGCCAGTTTATCAATGTCGTGTTAGCGTACTTTGACTCCCGGTTAAATTTGACTCGTGGTTAGAATGAATATGACATTTTCTAAATGAAGGAATCGACTCACATTCTAACCATGAGTTAAATTTAGCTCGAAGTTGAAGTACATTGAAAAACCGACCCTAAGTCGTCCGGAGCGCCACGGCAAATAATAATAATAATAATCGTCCTCTATTTACACAGACACCTTTTGATACCCTCTGTTAGTGTTATTGAGGAAGTATTTTAATTTTTTTTCCGTTGGGAGTTTCCCAGCAAAACCGAAGCTCCGACATTTCCAGAGGGCGCGCTGGATCATTTACCCCAATAACCACTCCCCACGCCGCGAGGTAAGTGACTATTGGGCCCAAGAGTCATGTGCATTGAGCAGGCGGAGTGAACCATGGGTGAACCAAGGATGACGGCCTCCTGCATTCGTCCGGCTAAGATTTCTGCGATATTATGGCAAGCCGATATGAATTTTAAGTTTGAGAGCAGTATATCCATCATTCCACCAAGGAGTCCGTTTATTCGAACCACCAATTTATAGAAAGCAGAATGACAAAATTATTCCAGAAGCTCCACGAACACCATATTGTGAAGAACCTCAATATTATGCAGATTTCTCCAAAGTTCATCGGACCGAATACCTATAAATTACTACCGATTCTGCTAACCCCTTCGCCTAGAACAATACTTTAGAAGAAAAAATTGAATAAACCCCTCATCAAAATGATATGAAACAGATCTCGGTCCGGCCAAAACTCGTGCTAACAGTCAGTGACAAATCTCAACCAGCCCTGAGCCACATACTGCATTGCCTTCGGATTATATGGTTGATTAAAACCAAAGTGGTATTATTTCTTTATGGATATCAAAGAAAAACTATTTATTTGATGTCAAACAGGTCCTCACTCAATTTGAAATGCAACAAATTGTTTAAGTATAAATATTACTGTGTGATCCAATTATACTAACAAAATTCAGTGGTCTCATCAACATCAAACATCAATTCTCTACCATATCAGTCAAGATACTTCGTGGTAGATATCCCATTCCACTGATAGCTAGTCACAGTAAGTTTTGCGGTTTTCGATATAATTGGAATAAACGTGTTGGGTCACTCCGAATGCAAAACAAAACATGACCTATCAACAGAGGAGCCGACTGGAAAGATCAAACAGACTCACATTATCATCAATAAGTGTGAGCCGAAAATACCTCGAAGCAAGGTCTACGAATGTTTGAAAATAGTTTTGGAAAGTAAACGGTTTCAACACGACAACCTAGTTAGTTGATTCTGGATTATATACTGGTAGTGACACCTTCAGGAATATAGTACAACGTAGCGTCTTTTAATAGAAAACTGCATTCAATAAAGCTTTTCCAACAATTGAAATTAAGTATAAAAAGCAATAGGGGTAAGCCACGGAATGAAAAATTATTCAAAAAATGTGTCCTCTCTATATTATAGCAGAAAGTGTATTTATAGCGGAGGTCTTCTTGAATACTTTCATTAATACAGCAAAATATATAGAATATCGACTGAAACAACAAGAAATAGTGCCATTCACAAAAGTCGGTTTTTACGATTATAACCAATATTCATTGGTATTTGGAATTGGTTGTTCTACTTCGCGGATAAACTTGCTATACAATTTGAGTAATTATGTCAGTGTATTATTAGCTCAAGGACAAAATTTTTCATGAATAGGGGACGACACTACTTGACGGGAGACCATTAAACTAATAATGAAAAATGGATAACGTAATCCAAATCTTCCTCAAATAACCTGTTATACAATTATTGTTCTAGGTAAGTATTCAACAGGAAACAACCACCGCCCCTTAAGACCGTTAAATTATATCCATTTTTCCTGGATCATCAAATCGATTCTGGCTTCACGATGAGATCATTGCAAAGTAGTTCTTAGAGAAAACCTCGCTAAAAGTCTCTCAGATATAATTCATCGGTCCTAGGGGAAAGTAGTTGTTTCCCGACAAATAATATACCTATTTTTAAGTATATGTTGAATAAGGGTTCATCATGTCAATGATATTCCGTGAAATTGGGTAAATGTTCTCCTGAAAGTCGAATCTTCTTATTGTAGTCTAGAACTCATTGGAAATTCTAAAACCACATTTTGAAATTAAGAAACAAATGAAGCATTAATTATTATTTAATAACAGTACTAAATGTAATAGTTATTTGTTTTACTAGGCATAAAAGCACAAGATTTAATGCCGCGGCTGGTGTCAGCCAAGGCATTAAATCTGCTTTTCTGCCGTGTGAAACATATAATTTTTTCTTCAAATTTGTTCCAATTCCACGCAAAATCGACTTTTTCATATTTAAATTGCGTTTCATTATCAATATCCAAATAACTAAATTATTTCATCAAAGTTTTAATTAATAACCAGTTTGATTTAAATTATTACTTGGAAGGGTGCCTAGCAACGAACTTTTTCTTTCTAGGCAGTAAAAGTGGACTTTTTCTGTACAACTTCTAAACCTGCCAAGTGTCATTAAAAGACCGCTTTTAATGTCATTTGGAGAAAAAAAATATTTCAGTTTGCTAGGCACTGAGAGTGGTATCGAATTAATTGGATTTTTAGTATTCCATCATATGAATCATTGAGGACCGAGAATCAAGATGTCGTATTTGATGTATAGATATAAATGCCTATTTTCCTAGAAATACTATTTTTTGCATTTCAGTAGGACTATTTTCCTTCAGAGCGCAACACGTTCGATGTTGCCGTAATAAGCTCTACGAGTTTCACCGACTGCTCGAAGAAGAGTCTATAGAGCATATTCACCGTCGCCATATTGTGATGCAACAATACCAACTATCCAGTGTCACCAATAGTTGAAAATAAAATTCATCATCTGGTAGAAATTCGCGAAAAACACGAGCGGACGAAGAAACATCGAATCGAAAGAAATCAGATGTCATTTGTTCTGATTAGTTTAAATTTTGTGTGTTTTTGTGAGGTTCATACAATTGAAATTATAAGATAATCTGTAATAAATGGGTTAATATCAGTATCAGCTTTCACCTCAGCTCTAAAAGTTACACCAATGGAACTATAAATTATCAAAACATTTTTAACCTTATCTGCCTCACACAAGTAGATGATTTGCAATACTGCCTTGCGTCGCACGTTACGTGGTAGTCAATGAAAAATAGATTATTTTTTGAAGAAGGTGAGTGCAAAAAATTATGGTGAAGTGTGCGAGATTACTATTAGAGCGAAAAAGAAAAAGAAGAAAACGCTTCATTATAAAGGGCTACCTACTAAAAAAGCAAAGGTCCATTTATCTAGAGAAAGATAAAAGGAATAATTTTCGCAACGGAACTACAACCAGCAATGAACGATCAGCTGCGACTACGGAAACTGACATAAAAGGAAATGAGGAAGATGCTCGTACTGAGCAAACGTCTGAGTTAATATCTCGCCAGTTAATAAAAATGTAAACACTTACTGACCAAACCCCTTCATTTTCCAAACGTCAAAAGTCTGACAGTGTTGGATTTCGTTCCTCAAAAATCCAAAAGGAGAAAAAAGAAATATACCTAACAAGGCAAATAATAATAATAATAGCCGTCCTCTACCCGCACAGGCTATGTCTTTGGGTACACTCAACGATTGTTTATGAAGGAGTATTATATTATTATTATTATTATTATTCAAGTTCACATGTGTCTCAAAGACTTTCGACGTAAGACTTGCTCGTAAGAGGGCAGCCATTGGACAGAAAGAACAAATTGTGAGCAAACAGAATTTGAAAATAATTATTGTGTTAATTTTCTTCTTCGGTTCTGCTCCACACTGGAGCCAATATCCGTAAGTCAACTGAATAGAAGATCAATACACTGCCTATAGAAAAACACTAAATTGCCGCGTGATTGGGACAATACCGGTTCCTGGTGCGCAAAAAAGTCGCTGAAAACAGATCATCAAACATAATTCACTATTATCAAATCATGTTTCCAGGCATAACAGTGATTGGAAACTACTGATACCAAGCTGCATATAGATGAAAAATTCTATAATTAGCAGTAGTTGTGACATGTTTTTTCACTTTTTCGTTTCGAAAAGATGTGAAACGTTATTGATTGAAAAGTGTGGTAAAGCCTGCAGGAGTTTCATTATGATTATTTTTTTCACATGTCAAAATCTGACATTTTGGTAGTTTCAACTAATAGCAATGCATTATTCTGGACAATCATTTGGTATTATATTGATAAATTAACTCCTGTATAAAATGTGTCATTTAAAGATGAGAGTTTTGTCATTTTGACAGCGATAAAAAAGGTGCATCGTTTTTTATCACCGATAAAAACGCCTGCTCCTCTTTAGCGTCTACATCTAGTATGCTTACGTCACTTTAATGTCTGCCCTGTCAGTTATTTAAGTATTGTTGATAGTTGATACTGAAACATTACAACATGAGTCGTTTTGGGGAAGTTTCGACTTAACAAATTACAAAAAATATAGAAAAAGCAATCCCGCAATTCACAAAAAATACTAAAGCGTCAATATGGAGACAATTTATGGAGTTTTGTCAAGTACGAAATTACGAACTGTCGAAAATAACTCCGTTACAGTATTAAACTTGAACCTTTTGCCGACATAACTTTTGAAGAAGCTCGTGATGCGAGAAATAGTAATTGGAAAGAATTACAAGTTATTCCAGAGAAAAGAAAAGTAAGTTCTGTAGCATTGAACAAGAAAGATATAGTAAAAATGGCAAAATTGTGGAATATAGACAACCCAGAGGGATTACAGAAAAGATTCTTTCATATAGCTTCTTATGAATTAGCTTGGAGAGGGGGGGAAGCTGCAAACTGTGAAATTTACCATTTTAAAGAAGAAAAAATCAAGATGAAACTTCAACAAGAAGATTTGAATACAATACAATATTTTCAAAGACGACACAGGGTGGGTCGAAAAAATTGGCAGACAGCAAATGGATAACAAAAAATGAAATGGATGAAGGTATTTGTCCCGTTGCATTGTTAAAGTTACTGTTACAAAAAAGAAATGAAAACATAACATCTGAACGACTTTTTTCAACTCCAAATCCCTTTTGGAAAAATAAAAATTCCAAAGGTTGGTACAAAAATGTTCCAACAGGTATTACAGAACCAACAAATCAGTTCTTTTCAGGATCGTGATTCGAATAATACGAAATTGAGTTTTCAGATTTAATTGACAAACCTGTCACTATTTATAATTCGTTCAACTAAAATAGTTATTTATGCAACAAGTGCAAAAAGTAAGTGTTTATTGCACTTGACGTGAAATTGTCCGACGAGGCCGTTAGGCCGAGTTGGACAACACGTCGAATGCAATAAACATTTTTTGCACGAGTTGCATGCAACATTTTTTCTACGTTCATGCAAAAAGCAAAAAATTAATTATTTAAGTGCGGCACTAGGTGAAGGAAAATGAAATACTTACGCAATTTAAATAAATAATATTACTATCGATTTCATCATCATCATCTAGTTTTCCATTAATATTGCTCATTTTAAAACTTTCAGTTCTGTAATTGTCAGAATTAAATTTTGACTGACGTTCATATAATCGCAGTTGCATTATAAAAATCAAAGTCATATTAGCCAAGAGCGCGTATGATATCACGAGGTGTGGTCATAGTACAGACAGTTTGCTCTTTGCAGGTAGACGGTTTAGACATAGCGCATCGGTTTTGATTATGGAGTTATTCTCGGGAAGACATTGTTTGATCAACTCTGACTGCTAACATTAATACAAAATAATATAAAATATGTAGCTGTTTAAAAAGTATGGCCAATCTCACAGAATATCTGCAAAATATGTAGTGGGTTTGAACGTTTATGTTTATCAGGATGACAGCACGTTGAAGTAGAATGACAGATGAGTGCAATAAAAACTTTATTGCACTAGTGCAATAAAGAGCTTCTTTTTCTACTGAATATAGTTCAATAAAGTTTTGCTTTTTGCATGAATGTAGAAAAAATACATATTATAATCATTAGTATCAAATACTTTCAGATTTTTTGATTGGGTTGCTCACCTAAAGAACACCAGATAGGTATGAAATAATATTTACAATTATTTAAATACTTTTATCCTGAGGATATTTTCGTGGTTGAAACAAAATCGATATGAAGTTGTTACTATTCAACCGTGAAAACAGTAGTCACATAATAATTTGTACCAAATACCGGGTGATGATTCCGTCCATGACCCATACAATTTTCTAACTACCTACGTTTCGCTATATAGGGAACCAGTAATCTGTTAACCTATTAGGTACTAGCGTGCCATATATGACACGACAAAGAAGTAGCTTTTTAAAAATAGGTAGCACGCCCCTGCGTTGAAAATTTGCTTGCATATTTACGTTTTTAGGATGGAGAGTACCTAATCTAACCTCAACTGGTTTTTAGTTTTCTAGTTGAATTTAAAAGTCAATAACTTTTCAGAACGGAGAAAAGATGAGTTCTAAGAAACGGTAAGTTGATTTTTACATTATTGTTATTGAAATATGCCATTATTTATATAGTTTTAGATTTAAGTGAACTCAAGTGAGATATCTATGTTTATGAGTTATAGATACGTTCATTGGCAACATAGTTGAAGAGGGGCTTAATCCAATCTTTCGCAAAAAACCTATACAATAGGAATGGTCGTCGGCAAGTATTTAACAGAAAACAACTACTGCCTCCTACGACCGTTGTTGCCAGGGCCGCGCCCTGTGATTGGTTACCATAATGGCGGGGAGTTTGAATGACATGACAGCTACAGTTGAAAATAACATTTATACTCCCTGACCTTATAGTAACCAATCACAGAGTACATTCCCTGGCAACAAAGACGGAAAAATTAAGAACTTTCGTGTCTTTTTATAAGGGTGTCCAAAGCCATTAGAAATCTCTATTGAATAATTAAGTGGGGTAGCAGGAGGGGAGAACAGCATTGCGTCTCTTTTGATTATGTGGTATAAAATAATTGCGTTCCTTATTTCTCTTCTACATTCGTCTATACCCAAGACCCAAGACATATTCATTCCGATACTGTAAACTGTCTGTTGAATTTTGTATTTTACTTAGTTATAGTAGGTACTCCTGTCGTTCCATGTCATTCATTTACCTCGCGCAGCAAAGGTTTGTTGGCATATATTTATGAAGCATGTTAGTGAAGATATCAAACTCGTCAAATCTGGAGTCAAATCTTAATTTAATGCTAATATCAAATGTGGGGGCAGCCCTAAACAGGTACAAATTTCACGATCGTAGGATCATTTTTTTACAATAACCATTGATTTCATGAAATATCTATTTTTTGTATAGGCTCCATGGTCTCATAACAATTAAGGAACTTCTCAATTTTTTTAATCCATCAAGCCATTCCAACATTTTTTACGATTCCCGTTTTACCAAGGTAGTGCTTGCTCTTAATATATTGAATTGTTAGGCATTCAGTTCCGGCAATATCGTGTTGAATTGATTATCAATTATTTAATGATATGCGTTTTTGATTGAATATTTCCATTCTGCTTCCGATTGATACATACCTTTTTCATCTCTCGACCCATAATTTCTATCATGATTCAATATGTCAATGAACCATACTACAGAGTTCAAGAATATCTAGACAAATATTGGAATTGCTCTAACTTATCCTAATCTCAGACACTCATTCTCTTCTTTTTTTAAGACATTCGCTTCTTCGCGTAATCCAATTTTAATTACCTGTATTATTATTTTACACATGAGCAAAACTGATACCTATATCATACTTTATTAATTATTTTATCATTATTGTGCAATGTGTGTAGCATTATTTTCTTCCATGATAGGTACGCTTTTACATCATATACGCTTATACATCATATTTTATGATGATATTCTATGATGAACCTGTTCTTCCTTCTTTTGACGACTCGTTGTTTTTATCAACACATATTTACGCTTACCATTTTTATATTTCTTTACGTCTTTATTTTTATATGTATAAATGCTTTGTCAATAAGAATTCATTCTTCGGACAATAAAGTATATTTTGATTTGATTTGATTGATTCTTTCCCAATTTCATTACGATAAAATATCTTAATCAACCTACTTTTTACTTTACTCTGTATACTATGTTTTTTTATATGCAACATAATATATTACATGAACATACTTTCTTCATATACCATATTCGGACTTACCGATTTCACTCCATAACTGTCGGTCTTCAAAACGTGACTTTCAATTTCGGAAGGTGACTGTCGAGTGGGTCGCTGGCCATACCCACAATAGTTTGAACCAACTCCTGTAGATCCTGAGACGGTGTTTTGTAGGTCAGCTAACAGGGCATCTATAAATGAAACGAACATTTATTGAATTTCAATATCACCATGATGTATAAAATGAATATTCGTACTCTTGAAATAGGAATATTTGAAAGTGAAAGCTATTCGGTGTAGACTTATAGATAATTGTATACTAAGTGCCAAAAGTATTCATGCATGCCCTTCTGTGTCATTTTCTAAGCCGGTCTGTTTAGAATATTGAAAGTCAACAAATATCAATGGAACGCAAAAACGGTTGAGATTCACTATAGGATATAAGAATTTTGTCAAAATAATACATTAATTTCAGAAATATAATAAAATACAGTGTGTCTCATTTGAAATAAGGAAATTTGTGTTCAGTTTCGTTCAATCAGGATAGTCATCAGGATACATCGAGTTTTGAAAGGAGCAGAATTCCATCCCTATATGGTGCAGAATGAACAAGAATTGGATAAAAGTGATTCTGGTGGACATAGAGGTTAGAGTCAATTATTCATTGGTGATAATAATCACCTCTAAAATGTGTGTAAACTGTCAAGACTCATTGGTACAGGAAATCTCATCTAAAACCAGCCCAGAAATCGAATGTAAGAGCTGGGATTTTGGGAGAACATATAATATTGCAGGTACATATTTCAAAGGACAAAAGTATCTTGAACTTCTTGATAAAACTGTGAACCCCAGAATTACTCAACTACTTGAAAACGATGATAATCTTCAGCTTCTTGAAATTATTTCGGAGGTAAGAGGGTGACAAGTATTGTCTGGGACATTTTGTGAAACTACACTTTAACCACCAAAACTACGTCAATTCAACTAGACATGCGATTCGCTAACAAACAAAGCATCATCTTATCAGGAGCTATAAGCTTTCTACTTCGTCAAGGTAGTTTCCTGCATTTTTAATTTTTTCGATGGTCTATTTTGAGTTCGGGCTCACCGGCAATGCAGAGAGTGCATACTTATGTCGTGACTATACCGTGTGACACAGACTCATGTTACACGCCCTTTTCTGCTTTGTTTCTATAGCTATAATTCTAAAATTTGAAACATTAAATATGCTCACTATAGGGCACTTTTTGATATATTTGGGAAAAATGCAACTTCTGGTTTTTCCGAAAATTACATCAACTTTCGATTTTCGAATGGGACACATTACATTTTTGAAATCTGCATAATTTTCTGAATCCAATGATACCTCATAGTTGATATTTCATTCGTCAGAACACCCATTTTAATTTTCGATCTAGACAGCCATGAACTCTCTAAAATTATTCCAAATAATCGAAATAATGCTACACTATTTTCGATTCAGAAAGGATCGTGGTTCGGAATACTTGCCAAAAAGTAAGCCAAAACCATTTACTCAAAATTGTACTTTGACGTCATTCGAAAGTACCATCGATGGGGTATCCATCCATATTAACTTTCTCTGTATAACCAATACGAACACGATAATGGAGTTTAGACAAATTTATGTATCTTTTCGGTTCAACAACAATAATTTATCAAAGTGACTATGGAACAAAAATATCAATTTGAAGTTTAGATAATCTGTAATTGTCAGTTAGTCACTGAATACATTATTGAACTGATCGGATCAATGATAAAAATAAGTCAAGAATGCCACCAGTTCATAACAGAGACGAAAAAGTGGATATGCTATTAGTGTAAGGAGAATGTTCGGCAAAATACAGTTGTTGCTCAACAGCTGTACTCGGAAATATACCCCGAATGACCAATGTCCGGCTCGAAACTATTTCAAATGTCTTGAAGAGCAGTTCAGAAGAGAGCCTGATGTTGGTACTGAGCATAATAATGTTTCTGAAGACATGGAGATAAATGTTCTCATGAGAGTGGAAATCGACAAAACAGTATATCTTAGGGAGATTGCTTCCGAGTTGGATACCAGTCGTGAAAGTGTCAGAATAATTTTGAAAAAAACATAAGTATCGATCGTATAAATATCAAATACATCAACATTTGTTCGAAGACGATATAAGGATGGAATATTGCAGGTGGGTACTACAAAATCAAAAAAACTTATGGCCTAAAAATTGAATTTGAGTCATAATGATTAGTTTTTGAGAAAGTTGAAGTCATATTGATACATGTTTGAGAACGTTTGAGTCAAGCATGATGGTTTGCATTTGAGGGTACTTCTAGACGTAAAGTCTCTTATTCCAAATCTAGCACAAATCCCACGAAAACTTCTGAGTGTTGTTCGTTAGCTGGCCCAGGACCAATAGTTGAGGAAATGACTAACAAATTTCGAATCATTATTTCGTTAATTATTGTGAATACCGGGTGACAACGAGGTGAGGTACGCCCCCCAATTTTTCAATAGTTTCAAAGATACAAGTTTCAAATTTGGTACTTCGATATATTACTCAAATACGCATATTTTTACCCCATTACCGAAAATTCACCGGAAGTGACCCCAAACTTTTTTTTCTAATGACACCCTGTACAATTTTTTTCATTATCCGGAAGAACACACAATTTGTAATAACACTGTTCTTCAAAATTGAAAATCGGTCGAAAAATGGCGGAGATACAGTTGATTTTTCAATACGACAATGTGAAAAAAGTATGTTGCCATTTGAGAAATAGCAGTTGTGAGCATTTCTTTATGGGTACCACTCCGTTTCGAGGAAATTTTTGATAATTGTTGGCAAATATGGTTGCTGCAATTACATGAGAAGCTCAATTTTCAGCTGTATCTTACCTCGAACCTTCCTCTCGTAAATGTTGCCGCCGTTCGTCAGTTGTGATGATTTGAGTTTGATGTTCATGGCCAACTTTGTTCGATTGAACAATCAACTGTATCTCCGCCATTTTTCAACCGATTTTCAATTTTGAAGAACAGTGTTATTACATATTGTGTGTTCTTCCGGATAATGAAAAAAATTGTACAGGGTGTCGTCAGAAAAAAAAGTTTGGGGTCACTTCCGGTTAAACCGGAGGTGGTGAATTTTCGGTAATGGAGTCAAAATATGCGTATTTGAGTAATATATCGAAGTACCAAATTTGAAACCTGTATCTTTGAAGCTACTGAAAAATTGGGGGGCGTACCTCACTTCGTGGTCACCCGGTATATCGCCTGAAAAATAAATCGAACCCTATTTATTCATCAACTTACTGAGATATCCGTCCCATTCTGCGTGACTACAGAATCTCTTCCATCTGTAAGGCCTCTCCAGTGCGATCGGTGGAGACGGATCGAATGTGACAGTTTTAGGAGAAGGTGTACGCATGCGCAACTTGACACTCATTTTAAACTTTCTTCCGCGGCCGCTTCACGAATCGGATTCAATCACTTGATTGTGTCTTTTTGGTTTCTGAACGAGAACACAATCGTCAAATTTTCCGAAAAGGGTCCATTAAATGCATAAGAATAGGTAGAACTGACAGAAAATCTCGCATATGACTAACACTTGTAGATGTATTTTGGCAAGCCGGATGCCGAGAAACTAAAAATAGGTTATTGCGGAATTCCTTCCACTTCACTTCATTACATAAAAGTTTGTTTATACAAGGAATCGAGAATTGTCAAAGTTAGGAAAGTTCTTGTGTTTCCTTTTGAGATTCACATGAAAAGGATAGTCTTGAAAACATTGTGAGAACCAAGGAAGATGTGGTAGGAGCAGGTTACGAATTTATACAATTTTTTTATTTTAGTAATTCGAGCTTAAACCGGTATAAGGCTCCAGTTATTGTTCTGTTCCATATAGATGGAGGTAGTATAATAATTTATCTACTCCTATTAAGTTATATATTATTTAATCAACTACTTTTGAGCAATTAATAGTGTCTATGAACAAAAAGCGTGAGTTATAATTACTCACTGCTATAACTCACGCTAATAAATCGGAAAAATTCACACCTCACTCTTTTAGCCAATCAAAAAATTCGTTCTTGTTTAGATGCTATGGCAACCCAAAAATCTTCCGGAAATTTTTATCCTCCCAGGGACCCTCGGCGAAATTAATGCAAGTGGAAATTTTTCTGTCAAATATTTGACGTGGCCGGGTCACCGATATATGAGGTCAAGCAACGTTGGGCGAGGTTGGGCCCCATAGTTATTATGAATTGATGGATGATTTTCATTTCTTGGTGTGAAATTTTCTTACCGAACTAGTGTAATTTTCGCGACTAGTGTAATTTTCAAAAAATTCATATACTCGAAAAATTTCCGGCAATAATTCAAGCACTAGGGATATTATAAGTGAAAACATTCTTGGAATTATTTACGAACCGAATATCAAGGAGGTGGCTTGTACTTCTGTACAAGCCGGTTGGTCGAAATGGAACAGTGTATTACCTATTGATATTGAGGGGAGTAATGTCACTTTAAAAATGTTGACGTTTTCAAATTAAATTAATAATATTGTGAATTTTCTACTGAAAAAGATTAATTCAGATATACTTGAGTTCGGAAATTGTAGATAGTGGCTCATCGTCGGTTCGCGGGGTTTCAAAGTACGGATTGCCTAGGAAACTCCGCAAACTGACGATGAGTCACTATTTACAATTTCCGAACTTGAGATAGTGAAGATGAATTAATATATACACCTCCATCAGAAATAAGACAAGTAGCTAATGTTACCATACTTGCATAATTCAGTCCCACATATTCAGTTTACTGGTTGTTCAAACTTTACAGTTGATTTTATTAATAAACAAAATGAGTAATTACAATTAACATTTTTATAACATTGTTATAGGTAACTATTAAGATTTGTGAATACAGTTCTTTCTCTGTAGTTGTATCTTAGTATTTATTGATATATTCGTAGATAAAGTATAGTATTCTACTTACGGTAATGGTCATAACTCACTTGATGAATTACAACACTCGCCTGCGGCTCGTGCCGCAAACTTCATCTGCGTGAGTTATGACCTACATTACCGCTCGTTGAATAATATACTATTATAATGTATAGTGGCATTAAAATTAAGCACTATAGAACAGTAACAACACTGTTAGTGTAATATGAGCTAGCCCGACAGCTGTCACTAATTTTTATTACCTTAAAGCAGAAGTTGACATGAAATAAATAGGTACATTACGAAAATAGGAAACATTCTCAATTGAACCATTCTGAATTTTTTTTGAAAATAGATAATGTCTTCGATAAAAATGAATATTTTTTTTTGTAATGTCTAACAGAAAATGACTCCTTGCACGCCCAAGGCCACGCTGGACGTTGAACTACATCTGATAGATATTGTGAAAAGACACTATAAGCACCGTAGATAAGTAAACTGAAGTAGGGTCACTCACCGCCATATTTGTGTCGACATCCCCACCCCGAATTTTGCGTTCAACCGATGTATTCTGTGCTATCGCGCATCTCTCAGCTGACCCCTCTTACCCCACCGCATGCCAGAAAAATATAAAATCGTAACCCGATACATCAAAGGCGCCGACTGGGAGTGAATCTACTTCGGTTTACTTATCTACGGTGCTAGAGGCCAATCGATAGTGGATTTTTCGTAACAAGAAGACTAGCAGGAAACCGACTGTATTATCACATGGAAGACAGTCCGTAGTTACATTATGTTATGTTTTGGACCCGCAACTGTCATACTTATATTATCAGTAACGGAGAAAAACAGGAAAAACCGAAAAATTTTCCCCCAATGAAGGCGATGTTTATAATAAATCAATAAATAACAGTTGCGAGTCCAAAACAAAACAGATTTTTTGTTAAAAAATCACTCATTTTATGCTTTATTTATTGGTGTTTAACTAGAGAGAAAAATGTGAATGTAAAAATATACATTTTCCTGTCTATTTTTTTATTATTTACTTTTTTTTATTAATATTGACAAATGAGAATGTTATTCCAAATTATCACTCACAGAAATCTTTCTATTCATTGATGCGAGAATTGCATCTGTTTCGCTAGTACTTCAATACATTTTTGTCAATGACAGCAAATTATTTGAACAATAAATAGAAAACGTGGTTAGAAGACCTTGAAAATATCAAAAATGTAGGTCCACCAAAACAGTGTTCTATAATAGTATATTCTGTAACAAAGTTAGAATGAAAATTCCATGCGAGTGAGAAGTTCCGAGCGCTAGCCTTAAGGAACCACGAGCATAAAGAAGTTTTAGTCTAACCGAGTAATAATTCCTCCAAGATCAAAAATTTCGATTGAATTAAATAAAATGCAACGACCAATAATCAAGTTACGTCAAAAGTGAAAAACTATACTTACGATGACAGTCAAGGCTAACTTTGCTATACAACAGTGTGAGAATATTCATTATATCTCTAGAGAGAGAATTTAAACTGCACAAGGAAAAAGGAGTTATAGAATATTTGTCTATATAACCCACACATGTGATTTTATTGCTCTCCTAAATTTTTAAATCTAGCACAATAAATGAGAAGGGGAATACGAGAGCGTATTCGCTGTTTTTTTACCTGTATTTTTTGATGTTCTGGTTTCAACGGAAATGAAAATAATATATTGTTTAGAGAATAAGGTTGGTAATTGTTGTTCATCTTGAATTTTTGCGGGATGTATGCCTCAGGGAACACCTGCCGGGGCAATGAGTTATGCAGTTCGTTGCAAAAAAAAAAAACTGGGAAAGAGATGTCGGGAACGCAAACGGTGGAATAATTGATATTTCAGGAAAGCGTTCATGTAAATATATATAAATCAGGATCAATCTGAAACTATTAGTGTGTGTTCAGAGGTTATACTCTATGGGAACCGTATTCCAGGGCAGATCAGATCTGTGCCTTTTAAATCATAATCAGTTGAATTGAAATAGTTATTGGCACACAACAGAAAACCAAGTTTTCCACTTTTGGAAAAGGACCTCAAATGGTTTTCCCATGATAGGGTATTGCTGATGGTAATACTGAGCATTGAAACGGAGGATTTCATTGTTAAAGATATTCTTGACATAATAACGCTGGCCACTGTGATATTGGTCATTCTATGGAAAATACATGCTTGTGTTTTGTTCGCATTGAATTCCACCAAGTTGACGGATCTTCAATCTAGAACTTTCTTTTCTGGTTTCACGGGCGGATGTCGGAGCTTCGAAAGAGAAAGCGGTATGAAGAGTACCATCATAAGCAAAGCTATGCACTGAACATGAGGTAGCTCCCAACAAATCATTGATGTGGAGAAGAAACAGTGTTGGTGCTAGAATGGATCCCTGCGGGACACCAGCATTTATAGGTAGAGCGTTAGATGGAATTTCATCAACCACCACGATGAGAGATAAGTCTGAGAGAAACCTGAACAGTAAGAAGCGCAAATGGAGGGCAAGTCATAAGATGAAAGCTTGGCAAGCAGTCCCTGGTGCCAAATGCAATCAAATTTCTTGGAGATATCCAATGCAACGGCCGGAGTTCCACCATATTTTTCAATAGAAAGCTGCCATACAGGGTGTTTCCGAAATTGGAGCAATAAATGAAGTGAGAAAAATGATAATAGCCATAATAGACACTTATTCCTCTTTTTTTTCGCTCTCACACTGTTCTTCAATGAACTTTTTGATGAAAACAATATTGAAATCCAAAGCGGACCTAATTGAATACATGTGAATGATTGTACTGCCAAATTATTGAGTTAATTGACTTGTATAGTGGTGCATTATGATTATTATTTTATATTATTCTGCAAAAACCCGTCACTGTTCAATGTGGATGATAATAGGATAGTAATTCATATAAGTATTCAACTCTCAATAACATAACTGAAATTCACCAATGTTCAATCACACAGATATACAAAGAAGAAAACAATAACAGTTTTACTCGTCACTAAACACAAACTACACGATCAACCGCTTAAGTGTTTCTGTCCAAAATTGTATTACATCAAGGATTACTCCTACGAGTATATTTTCTGTTTATTAAAACGGGAATTTTAATATCTACCAAAGAATTATGGACAGATTCATTGCTCACTTTCATATGATAGTATTTCTGTTTTGTGTGAAATATTGATTAATTTGATATTTGTAATTGACGATTTATTTTTTATTATTATTCTTACAATTTACCGGCCGTCACCTTCATGAGTTGTACGCAGAGTGCACGGCAATATATCAATAGAAATGTATAAAAAAACGTCAGTTCAAAACGAAGTGTTCTTGATGCTAGAGTTTGGTTTTCCTTATGGGCGCCATATTGGATTTCTAAATTTTTTAAAATGTTTGCCTGATTACAACGATATATCACAGGATATAATCGAATGATACATGCAGACCAAATTGCAAAAAATCTTTTTTGCTAAGAGTGCTTTGGAACCGTACCCATTCATATTGATGAGCTGAAATTTTCAGTAATATATGATTCAACTAACTTGGATCCATCTTCAGTGATAAAAAAACTAATCAGGTTTCACAACATTTCGAGACTTTAAGAAATATTCTTCTGTCAGAGGAAAAGTCCATTTTTCCGCACTCATTTTAGTTTTGAAAGTGTCACTTTTCCGCAATAGTGCGAAAATAGTTATTTTTGTATTGAGTGCGTAAAATGAGTGTTTTTCTAATGGCACATGAGAGTATTAATTTTTGGCCGAGACCGCATGTCGAGGTCAAAAACATGAATTTTTTACACAAAATACCAAAAACTTTTTTTGTACATCTGTGAATGTGAATTTACATCGTCTGAAATATATTGAAAATAACACATTTTGACGTGTTTTTTGTCTCGATTAGTTATCACTTTTAAACGACTGTTGTCTTGAAAATATTATTCAATGTTTTCAGTAAAATCGTATTCAAATATTTTTCATCTAGAAAAAATAAGTCCAAAATAACTAAATAATACTTCTCTTTCCCATACATGTTATCCTTAATGATATCAATACTTTCAATACAATTTCACAGCATCCAGTGGTCTTTCTGTGTCGTTACTATAGAAACGGTTTTTTGGCACGCCACGTGTTTGACTGTGTTTGCTCGTAGTTGCTTCAATTTCAAGTTATTTTTAAGAAGTTGGATGTTGATTATGATAGTGGTAGTGATACCCCATCAGAAATATCTGAGAAAGCAAATGCAATAGTCTCTAATATGTTACTGGCCAAATCCAAGTTAGTATAAGAGAAAACCTATGACCAATTTCGTGAATGGTGCGACAAGAAACATGTCAAAAAGGTTTCTGAAAATGTGCTAATATGCTATTTTAGGAAAAAATCAAAAATTATAAAATCTTCTACGTCATGGAGTGTCTACTCAATGTTGAAAAGCACATTGAATGTTAAGGAAAATATTGATATAAGGAAGTTTTCAAAATCGGTCCCGCTCATTAAGAACAAAAGCATCGGATACCGAGGAAAGAAATCTAAAGATTTATCAAGGGATGTATCAATAAATTTATTTAAGATGCTGCTAACGAAACAAATTTACTTTATAAGGTACAGATATAAGCATAACTTTGTAAGATTGGTAGTAATTTCAATATTTTTTATTTTTAGGTTTTCCTAATTTTGGGTATCAGCTGTGCTTGTCGCCGTGAGAAATTATTACATATAACTATTGATGCAATTGAAGATGCTGGATCTATATTGATTGTTGAAATACCTTATACGAAGACCTATTGCGCAAGAACGTTTACTGATTATATTGAGATATACCGCAAATACCTATAGAGCCGTCAGCCTCATACAAAAAGTAACAGATTATTTTTAAATTATTCGAGGGGAAAATGTATAAACCAACATGTGGGGATAAATAAAATAGGAGAAATTCCCAGCTTGATTGCAAAATGGCTTGGAACAAAATGTATAAGAGCTACACTGCTGGCCAATGCAGGGGGCAACATTACATCCATAGAACGTCACGTAGGTTGAAAACCTGCCTCCGTAGCAGAAGCATATATAGAAGATAGTTTGAATAACAGAATTTCGATTCCCAACAAAATATTGAATTGTCCATCTTCCATCTTCTTCCAAACAAATTGAAATATTTGATAAAATTGTGGAATCGACTCTTCAAGAAATAACGTTTCTGATCAGCAGCAACATGAAACATTTTCGGGAAATTTATGTTGGAAGTAATTGTTCAAACTTTACTTTTCAATTATTATTCCAATAAATGAAATTGTTTTATGATGAATAATCAATTAATAAATGACCATGTTAAAAATAAATGTTTCAAAATATTATTTCATGTTTATTTTGTGAATTATTTTGGCTCTGAAAAAAGTAATTTTTTCACGGTGAAAAAAAGTTAACATTTACGAATCAATATAGATGCAGAAATGTCAAGTTTTTTTGACAGTTGTATGAAAAAAGATTTTTCTCCAAATGACATTAAAAGCGGCCTTTTAATGACACTTGGCAGGCTTAGAAGTTGTATTTTTAATGCCTAGGCAGAAAAAGTCCATTTTTACTGTTTAGGCAGAAAAAGTTCGTTGCTAGGCAACCTTCCAAGTAATAATTTAAATCAAACTGGTTATTAAAATTGACATTGACAAAGTAAACAGTAAACAAACAAATTCATCAAACGTCATCAGCGGTAAACATAGTAACGCAGGGCCCAGTTACCTTTGATGAAATAATTTAGTTATTTGGATATTGATAATGAAACGCAATTTGAATATGAAAAAGTTACGTGGAATTGAAACAAATTTGAAGAAAAAATTATATGTTTCACACGGCAGAAAAGCAGATTTAATGCCTTGGTTGGTTTCATAGCCTCGCTATGCTCGGCTATGAAACACCAGCCGAGGCATTAAATCTTGTGCTTTTATGCCTACTAAAACAAATAACTATTTTCCGCACTAGTGCTTAAAAGTAAATTTGTTCAGTTTTTAGGGAGTATACTGACATTTGAATATTCAATAAAATACTTAACTTCAGTGACGCTGTCGCTGGCCCTTCCACTAGTTAGCAACTTTCACCAGTACAGCCTTCCAAAATGACCTCTTCTAGCCAAGTTACTCCCATGCTACGATTGCAACAACTAGTGCTTGCCACAAATCAGTACAAAATGGAAACTCAACTTTCAAATCCCCAACTTCATTGGAAAAAATTTTGCCTCTGCAATTAATTTACAGGATGTCACAAATTGCACCTTTAATATTAATGTTCATCAATAATTAATTTGTTGATATGTTTTTAATAATGATTTTTTATGTTAACATTCGTGTTTTTTCGCATGCTAGTAGAAAAAATAGTGTACCTAACACGAGCGTTAAATGACTTTTCCGCACTTGATATGTAAACTATTCCCAGCCGCACTAATATGACGCTACAGTATTTTCAGTTCTAATCAAAATACATACACCTAATGCTTTAAGATAGAAATAATTGTTTTGTAAATTAATATCAAAAAGCTCAGTGGTATCAAGTGAGTGATACTAACATGATGATTATGTGATTTATCACAGCAAAATATTTTTTTTGTTAGTCTTAATTTGCTGTTAGTAATACAATATTGTCATTCGCATAAGTACCAAAATTGGGCGTTTGGACACCAAAACATTTATTTTACTTTATTTTGTATGAGAATCAACTTTTATAGCACTGATCTCAAGAAACAAATTATTCATCAGAAATAAATAAGAAGAATAAAAATGGACCTATTCGAAAAAAAATGGCGTGGTTGATGTTGCAATTGAAGGCATTAGACATATTTATGGCCTTATCATATCAATCAAGGAGAAATTTCACTCATTTGTATTGAGTTTTAAGGGGGTGCCTGGAGTCCGGGCATCCCAACGCTACTCTCACCTCCACGTGGTGAATCCTGGGCAACAGCTAACGAGATTAAAGCGGACTCTAGTGGTGGGTGATACATGATCCTTCGACATTCGAAACATACACATTCATACACCACAGAGGAGAGCGAGAACTGACAAACCTGTCTCCAATGGAAGCCAAGGAGGGGCCTCGGACCGGGAGCTGTGGGAATGGTATTGTGTAAACGAATCGCCCGCGGCCGCCGCACTGCCCGGCTGGGAATCAGCCCTACCAGGACTCCTTTGAGGAGGTGGATTGAAGGATCTCGCCCTATCAAAGCTTTCACGAGGAGGATTAAAGGAACTCGCTCCTTCTTCGATCACCAACACAGTTCACACCTTAAGGCGCGGAATTTTGAGGAAACACCATAAGAGGGCAGACAGGAAGTTTTGACAGAGCATGCCATGAATGAGGAGACCATGGGATGACAAAAAGGGCCCATAGGGGCCTTCTTGCCTGGCTGCAATAGCAGCCTTCCCACCAACTACTACTACTACTTACTCATTCATTAAACTCGGACGACAAATAACGGCGCTATGGTTTTGGGCGTTTTTTGTCACTTCAGATCAACAAGTTATTGAACAACTTCTAGTAAAGCCCAATTGTTAGGCTCCATCGGCTAATTTCCCGATAGGCTATTTTGCCAGCAATCCGATGCTGCTCATGAAGTTCCACTAATAATTTTATGCCTATTTTGTTTCATCCTGTAATACAGAGGGTCCCAACCTTTCCATCGCTGAGTACCATTTGGCAAAAAAATCTGACGGGCGCCCAGAAAAATAATTAGTTCTAATTGAAGTTTCAAAATTGTTATTTGTTAATGCAATTTAAAATGTTTGCTCGTGGAGAGAGTGCAGTCGGTTACTTGCTTAGAATGAAAATTCGCAAAGCTCGTGGTTCCTCATGCTCGCCTTCGGCTATCGCTCCGATCCCACAATCTTCATTCTCATCTTTCTTCAGAGTATACTAAAGTCTATTGGTCTCTGGCAAAATATTGCCTTTGACCAGTAAACAATCCCTACCTCTACGGCACATTTTCAATAATCTCACAAATAAAGGCGAGAATACATTAAATGCTTGTTACACGCATAGAAGCATGTCAGTCACTGGAATATGCGTGCTACTTGCATGTGTGAATCTCGTTGCCAGTGAGAAAGTATTCCACAAGATAGCACGCAAGACGTTTAATATTTCTTTGCAAGTATCGCGATTTCATCAAGCGGGTGGAGGGGAGACAGCTTGTCGGAACGTGTGTGAACGATTTGTTACCAGTACCTCGCATGTTACAATCAAACACTATTGCTATAGCTGAACATAGCTACTACGCTGAGGAGAAAAATTCAGAAGCTGTCATGTTCACAATCAGCATGTGTATTTAGTAGTTAGCATAGTAATGGTAGGTATGGACGGTGACTGATGCGCTGCGACCTAATTAGATCTATTGTGCCCCAAATAGTTAGCATACAAGTTACTAACAACTGGCATGTGTACTCTCTTGTGTTGGTGGTAGTTCTGGTGGTAGACTGGAGATGCCAGTTTCTGAAATCTCCTCTTCAGCTTGAACGGAAAAGAAACAAAAGAATATGGTAAAAGACTAATGAATTTTACTGTTAAATTGTCATCTTTCAAATGCTCCTATAAAGATTTGTATACGCGTTATCTCTAGATATTTTATTTTCGTTCACTGGAGATAATGTATTCCATAAACATTCATGCTCCCTATACTGCATAACAAATAAAAATTATTTTCCTACGACCACATAGAAAAGTTACTTTTCGCTCATGTGCGGAAAGTAAATCGCCCCGGTACGGAAAGTAAATCGCACGCCTGTGGATAAGCTGTTAAATGCGTAATTTCTGTTCAGATTTACCGCTACAAGTTTTCAGATTTATAATTTCTGAGCATAATAAAACAATCAATTTAAAAAGAAAAATGTTTTCATATTGAATACAAATGCTTGTGACACGAATAGAAGCATGTCAGTCACTGGAAGATAAATCATTTCCTAATTATGTGGACCTACTTTTTATCAAGGAATATTTTATATTTATAATGATGATACTCAAATGTTTCTTTTTATTGTATTGATCTCTTAGGTATTCATTATATCAAAGAAAATATTTTGCATTTCAAAATAATTATTCACAAACATTAAGTCAGTTGAAATGGTTCTCGGTCAGCCTCTTAGATTTTCTTGTACGATGTGTCAATAACAACGATAATATTTGAAATTATCGCGTGGTCGTAGAAAAAATAGGGAAAGTCGCGCTCGGATTGCGCGTCGTGCTACAATATTACCCACTAGTTTGAAAAATGTCACTTTCCACACTCGTAATGTAATATACTATTACCTTACCAAATATTTCGGATGTTTGTGCACCAGCTTGGACTTTCTGAGAAAATACCACTATTTTCGAATTCAAACTCATTATAGTTTCTGAAATAGCAATTTAATAGTAGGATAAATTGAATGTCCAATATATAATGGAAAATATTGAAACTACAAACAGTCAAAACAGTGAGCATTAATGTATACGATTCAATTCCCGAACAAAGATTCAGAAACTGCTTCTGCCATGGTAGCGACAATGAAATACAAAGCCTATTTTAATTTGTTATATCAAACTAGAACAGAACATCAGCAAAAATAATTTCAGAATTTTATATCAATCGTAAGAAAATTATTGAAGTCTCACTATCTCGAATTCGAATATGGTAGATAGTGTAAATTTTCAGGATTTTACGGGGTTTAAGAGGGCGGAATACCTAGGATCATTGGTTTACAAAACTATTATACACATATTTAAATCTATAGCTAATTTCTGTTGAATTTCTTCACCTGCTTTATATCAATAATTGTGACATGCACAAAACATTAGTCACTATTTACAATTTTCGAACTCAAGTATAAGTTTGCAGATATTGAGGTAGCATAAGGCAAAACTGGAGATTCAGCTACGCTACACTCAGTCTCCTAACATTACCGTTGACTAGTAAAGGACCATTACCAATATTGATACTTAATATATAATTCATTGACAATTCTCATCATCGGAATTAGGCTTATTCAAATAATCCAGAACAGGTTCATCACAGCTGAAAGTATCTTTCAAAAGTTTCACTACTGTTTCTTGAATAAACTCAACTTTTTCGAATGGTGTATAGTCATCATCAGTCGACCTAGATATTGTTACGATCACTGGACACTTTGGCATTATCCCCAAAAAACTTTTGAAACTATCGAACATTATATCCAAATCTTCACTACTAGACAAATGATGAGGTAGCTCAGAATCGTCGCAGGTACAACCTGAGTCGTGGACCAGTTCCCAATCTATATCCTTATCTTCATAGTTATCCAACATTACTTTTCTCAAATCAACAACCATTTTATACAGGTCGGATTCTTTCTCGGTCTCTGGCATTTTTCTAGTACGTTCAAGATGCTTGAATATATTCTCTAACTCATCTAGCTGTTCTTTGCGGTTTTTCACTACTTCGGATATTGTGGCATCGTCCTTAGAACTAGGTGGTTCAAAAATGTATATTGTCTTCAATCTTTCATAGAGAGACGCTTTTTCATACGTTTTCTTAAAAGGATTACTAGTGCTAAAAAAGTCTAGATCAATATCTAAAACGATGGGAGCATCGTATTTAGTAATAATTTTACGAATATTTTTCATATCATCGCTAACATCGTTAACCATATTACCTAATGTAGCAACGTGTAGATTAACATTTCTTGTATTTTGTAAGCAATGAGTAGGCGTGTACAAACACTCAGAAATGAAGTAGCTTTCTTTACAATCGACTCTGATAGTACCGGATGTTATTTCTTTTCCTATACTAAAAGTCTGACTTGAGTCTAGCATCTGTTGAGCCCACGGTGGCTTAATCCAAATCAAATTCTCGAAATGACCAGCGTAAACAGCCGGCAGCATCCAATTTTCAATGCTCAAACTCTCGAAGAGAGTATGTTTATTGAATACGGTCTCAGCGGGCATATTTTTCGGTATCAGCATGTCTGGGTGGGAGTCGAAATGGATAAAGGTGGAACCCTCTACAGGAAGGTATTTTGATCCGATATTCCTGTATATGAAGGGAAGCACTTCTTGGTGGTACTCTACGACGTAAACTGGAATTTTCTTGTGGGATTTTATAGTGGATCTTCGGTCACCTGTTGATGAAGAACAAATTCACTTATAATGGACACAGATGCGATTGGCAAGTAGGTAAACCTAAACACTGGTAGATAGATGAGAAATTTTACTGATCAAGTCACATCTTATATGCTTTAATAAAATCACGGTAAAGGAATATTTATAAATTGACAATAATACCAACAAGTTTTCATTGTTAAATCTCATTGCGAACTAATCGTATTTTTAATTTCAAGATGAAACTTTACACGCCAAAGCAACTTAATTCGACGACTACATTTTGTGAAACAATAATGAATTTTTCGAAATGTTCTTAGGTTTTGTGTGTCTATACCGGTTGTAATAAGTATTTAAGCCTCTAATTCAAATAAAAGTACACGTTGATTTGCAAGCTATTGTTATTAAAAAAAAACAAAGGTTTACTCATTTGTAGATTGAGCTTAGTGATTTATATCAAAATATTTCGGATTGAACTGAATGATAATGATTTTCTGATAAAATATGGTTTATCAAATCTGATGCTAAACTATCATTAATAATACTACAGATGCTATAACATTTCGGGGAACTATGATTAATAAGGATGCAAAAGGGCGCAATATACAAAGACTTGACAAGAATTCCAGAATGGAAATCCAAAACCAGGTGGAGTTCATGAAGTACACCTAACCTCAAAAACCTTGAGCAAAATAGCAGGATAGCCGTTGGTCATAACCATATTTTGTTCTCCTAATACTATACCCATTCAGGACTATTGAAAACATGGTTTTCAGTTTTGTCACACAAAAAACTTCAACACCCTGTTATTTTGGAACAATGGATCGATTTTGAAAAATGAAAATTTCAATAGTACCTACTCGACGAGCTCAATAGGGTCTTACTAAATTCATGCTTTTTTGACTGACCCTGTATAAAAGTCTATGAACTTTACAGAAAATATGAAGTAATCACTCAATGAAAATATACTTCGCATACTCGGGTGAGAAATTACATGGTTGTATTCGATTCATGGAGTTGTCTCTAGTTTAACCAAAATCAAAAAATCGAAAGATGAAAACAATAGCGAACAACTGGAATAAATGGAACATTTTTCTCAGATATTGGTGTTTTCATTATATCCCCCATCATGCTCTATACATTTTTCATAACGCAGTCTCAAAATTTGGCGGGTCTTCCTCAGTTGGCCTGGTGTTATTGATTCCACCACACTTTTGCCTTATCCTCTCTTTTAATTCCTTCAAGTTTTGTGGCCGTTTTTATAAACACTTTCTTTCAAATATTCCCACAAAATAAAACCTAATGGAGTCAGGTCTGGGGCCCAAGAAATAGGAGTGTTCCTCCAAATTCATTTTCCTTGAAACGTTTCATCAAGCCATTTCCGTACACAAATCACATTATGAATGGAGGTATCGTCTAGCTGGAATATAACATTTTTGCCATCTTCAATGCTTAGTACTTTGAGGATGTCGAAGAAATTAAGTCAAAAAATTATAAAATCTTTCACCACTTAGTGTTGGTTCAAAAAACACTGGACCAACTATACAGTTTTTTCCCTTGCCCAGTACCAGGAATTCTTAGTATACACTGTACCGTTAGTCACCAAATCGGTGAAGATAATATTGCCTAGAAAGTTGACATCATTCAAATATTCACCTTAGCAGAATAAACAGAATTCCAACCTTCGTTCCTCATCAATTGAATGGAATAACTTTTTTTTCAAACATATACGCGTAATTCAGAGACGTAAACGTGTAAACCTCGTGAAACCTGCCTCAAGCTATTTTTCGGGTTTTCTTGAACTGTAGAATTTGACCTAGATTTCCAGCTTCTTCGAGTTCATGATTTTCAATAACTTTTCTGGTTCTAATGCATAATGTATTAATTCTTCAGCGGCTTGCCTCATTGACTAAACGTACAATATCAATTCTCTCGACTAAGTTGAGATTTACCATTCTGAAAACTCGCAAATCCGTTTATAACTTAACTTCATGAAATACTCGTGCAAAGCCTGCTATAAAAAACAGTGTCTGGCTTATTGATCCAATCTTATGAATTGGCCGTATGAAATGAAATCATGAAACTTTTACCAAAATTGGTCAACGGATTGAGAAAAATTTTTCGAAAAAAACATTGAATAATTCATATCTGTCAACATCTTTGAATAGAGTTCGTCGAGTACTATGAGTTGAAATTTCCATTATTCAAAATCGGTCCGTGGGTTCCAAAATAATAATGCTCACCATAGACAAATCATCCGTGGCTTGTGCATTCATTGTGTGTAATATACAAATGAAGATACCCTGTAATTTCTGAAGTTCTCAACAATTCTATTTTTTTTTTAAATAGTACCACACCACATCGTTACCATACATTATTTCGAAATTATTCTCAATGTCATGTCCTACGATCGGTTATTCGGTGTGAAATCAAATTAGTTAACATATATAACCAAATATTGCGTATTCTGAATACCTTCATCAATTTGGATAAAAAATAGTATTTGAAAATTATTATCATTCATAAATCAACACCAAAATTTAATGTAAAAATGCCTCATAGTCTCAACTGGATTTTTCAAGCATACAAGGCCATATGGAATTGAGAAGTTTTGAAATTTTCCATTTAGTTACGAGTAGGTACAGGCGAATTTACGCACACCGCTTTTTCTTTGATTTTCATCTTCACTTTCATTGTCCTTTTCACTAAGATATTGGAACTGTTCATTTTCCATGAAACTGTTTAAATAAAAATGAAAATCGCGCAAGGAAAAATCTGTGCTAGTGATTAATGAAAATAATATTGCTTCTTCAATTTCCATTCAACCCTTCGAAATAGAAACAAATGTACCAATGCAGATAAAACAATGAATTATCCCAAGAAAATTCCCAGGATGTGAAAAAGACACAAATCATATAACAAGTGTATGCGCTGGTCTGACAGCTGAAACACTGATGGATACAGTCAGACACGAATTCCAAAATAGAATAATTACAAAATCAAAGTGGTTTCTCCAAACAATAACTCTTGATACAAACATCAATTTTTATTACACGGCAATTACAAATTGAATATCTGCTATCCTATGGCACCTGACGTCATTGAACGTACTAAATTTCTTACTTTTTGCAGTTCAAGCTCATATTTTGTAGGCTTTTTGTAGACAACACTGTGTATTACTTTTTATAGCGTGAAAACCTGAACTCTTGCTAATCCCTACGTAGTGGGGAGAGTGCTGGACAAGTGCGCCAATAGGAAGCAAGGTCCAATAAATACAGAGAGAGAGAAAACTCTGTCATCGAGTTGGAACCCGTTCAGCAAAAAGGCTATGTTAAAGCTGCGGAGAGTGAGAGTCTTCTGCAGCTACATAAGGATAAGCCAATGCATGGGGTCTTCTTCAAAAACATTGAATACCTTGGCTTATCCAGAAACCTCACCTTTGCATTTCTCAGGTCAAGTGGGCTGAAGTCGGAAACCGAGGGATTCATAATGGCCTACCAAGATGGTGTCTTCAACACCCTCGTCTACCGTAGCCGCATGATGGGTATAGAGGTCCCTGACACTAGATGCAGAGCGTGTCGTGGGGCAGCTGATATAATGCATTTGCTGTCAGCCTGTCCAGCTTATGCGGTCCCAGCATATATCCATAGGCATAACGCTGCCCTACGAGTGTTGTACTACCATCTACGACACTCGTACAGAGTAGACGAGACACCGGTGTTGCCTTATGCTCCGGAGAATATTGAGTCCGTTGTGGAGAATAAGAAGTGCCGAATGTATTTGAACTATTCACTCCCCACCCTCAGGCAAATACAAGCCAATAAGCCTGATGTAGTCCTCCTCGACCATCAAATTAGGACGATTTTCGTCATTGAGTTTTCAGTTCCTGGCGAAACGAATATCGTCCGACAAGAGGAGGAAAAACGGACTAAATATCGAGACCTACTCTTTGAACTCCGCAGGCTTTACTATTCACTACATTCAAGCTATTCATAAGAGAAAAAAAAAACAAAAATATTAGAAAATATTTCAAAAAAATTTCCATTTCCAATTTTCACGAATTATTGCTCGAAGCCATATATGAGTATAAGATTACATTTCAAGCAACTTTTTAAAATTTCTTTTTTAGATATTTTGCTATCTTACCCCACTTTTTGCCACTTCATAGTATTTTTTTGCTTTACTAATAATCACGTGACATGTGTCAAAATCGATTGTCAGATTATCTGACATGTCCGTTTGAAATGGGTCATCACATAAATACCCATTCGCATTTGCTCAAAAATGTTGAAGTCTCGTTTGAACTAACATTACGACGTATTTTATTCATTTTCACATCGTCGGGAAAAAATATTGGAATCGGTGTCAAATTCAATTAAATGAGCAATATTTTATTCTATGTATTGCGTATAAAATTTTATATGCTGAAGAGATATTAATAAATCATAAAACTTTTTACCAAAATACTTATGATTAGATGTTTTTATCTCTGAACGTAATCAAAGAAAAATTATCAATCGCTAAGAATATTGTCGGGCAGCCAAAGATGCCCAATTTAAACATATAGTTTCGTTAGTTATCAAGTTATCATTTAAGTTAAATTCATTACTTTGAAATTGCTAATATTTTTTTCTTTTCGACTCATAATATGGAGGTTTCTATTTGAAAATATCGTATGTGTTGACCTAATTTGAAAAAAGTATCCACTATTTTTCGAAAAGTGGATATTTTTAGGGTGAGTGGCAATATTTCCTTCAACGATATTGAAAAAATAGCATTAAAAACAGTCACGATGTTTTTTCTGGTCCCATACAAATACTCCACAGTCGACGATTCGAACATCAATGTTCAAAGCAAAAAATATTAAATGATTGCACATAAATAATTCTGTATGATTTCAAAACAAGTAATTCCTTATTTGGGAGTTGGTCTTATGTATCTGATTCGGACACGTTTCCAATTAATACACAGCTAAACTGAATTAGTGCTACTACTCATTCAACGAGTCTTGTGAATATGCATAATCGTAATAGTAAAGCAAGATATGAGTAAAAGAGGTACCATCACAAGAAAATGAAAAAAATATATCCAGTGAATGCAATAATGATTTCATAATGCTATCGTTCATTAGAAAATATTTCATCATACTATTTTAACAGTACTATCGTATGTAACTGTAGTTGAAATTATTATTTCCGTTAACCAACCTTCAGAAGTCTTGTGCGAGCTAGGAAACTAATTCTCGTTTTATTATTTTGATATTGGCATCACACTTTAAAAGGTAAGAGCTGCGTCTTCCCTAGCTCGGACAAGTCTTTCGAAGACTTTTGAGGGTTGTACTCTTAAGGGTGTGCAGCTGGTCGATGGAAATAACAAAAAAAAACAATAACAATATATTATTCTCCTTAATTCGGAAAGATTCACTTATTTTCAATAGTAGGTACTCCAGCCGTTCGATAATTTTTCAACAGAATTATGTAGAATCATCAAATCTACGAAATACAAAAACCAAAACTCTTCGGTAAGAACAAGAATTGAAATCGGAATATTATTTGACAAAGCTATTCAAGAACATCTATCGAAAGAGCCACATTTGATATTGGACAAAGTCATTGATTATCGCAGAGCAACGGAAGCGAGTGAAATCGAATCCAAAACACTTCGAAAAAAAGTATTGTAACAAGCCGAACCCAGCCCTGTTCAGTAAATCAAATCAAACTATTCTTTATGGTCAGAAGATAATATTTCATAGACAGAATTTTCAATAGAATGTATACAATAAGAGAAAAAAGTTTTTGAAACATGTGACTTGTCAATGGATAAAAACAATCACAGGTTTTACTGGAAAGTGACAAACTATTTTCGGAAACGCTGAAACACTTCGGAAACGCTGAAACACGTCGATTTCAATTTCTAGTGTGACACATATCAATGATGGATTCAGTCACACAACTTCAACTCATTCTCTATCCAAACGTTTCTATTTTTTCAAAATCGAATGAATGGTAATTGAGATTCGTGTTGTAACAGGTTCAATTTCGTTTTTCGTTGAAGAATTATGATTTGATCATCACAGGGTGGAATGAGGAGAAACTTCAGATGATTATTTAAATTATGGTTATTGAGGACAGGAATTCTTATAAGATTGTTGAAATTCCTAATTCAAAAACTAAAATACAAGAACAGGCTATGCCTTTGGGTACACTCTACGAGTGTTTATGAGGGAGTATTATTATTATTATTATTATTATTATAGTTCCAGTAATCCAGCTGAAATTAGACGTAATTGCATGTCACTGCGTCCAAACATAGCAGAAAACTCTGGATTTTTTTCGGTAAAGGAATAGAAAATGTACACACCAGTACAGTACAGAATTTTGCAAAAGTCTAATTTCATAATTTTTAGGATTACCTAATACTGCAAAATATACTGGACATAGCTTTAGAAGGTCCTCTGCGTTGATTTTAGTTGATATTCAGAAACTTAACATCATGGTGGATGGCCATCGTCGACTGTTTCAGAAGACTATGAGAGGCAGAATGAAAAAGTGAAAATTTTAAACGGCATTTTTAGTAGTCATATCAAGCACAGTGTAAATGTCGAAGCCGAGAACAATAATACTTGTTCAAAAAAATCCATTTGAGTTAGTATTAACAAAAT
Organism: Chrysolina americana; assembly: GCA_958502065.1. Taxonomy (NCBI): domain Eukaryota; kingdom Metazoa; phylum Arthropoda; class Insecta; order Coleoptera; family Chrysomelidae; genus Chrysolina; species Chrysolina americana. The sequence continues at coordinate 66,743,032 of OY293413.1, forward strand.
CGTCATTTGGAAATAAGATACAAAATAACAGCAATTGTACTACTCAGATAAATATTGTGAAAAAATAGTATGGATGGAACATGATTGCAATATGTTTAATAAAAAACGATGGAAATGAGCATGATGGGTATTATGTATTAGGTACCTGTAGTCATTAAAAATTACACATTTATTGGGTAAGATGTCAGGATCATTAATTCTTTATATATATATATATATTTTTCTTGGTTTTGAATGAAATGTTCCACGTGTATTTATAAACGTTTTTGCCTGTTTTGTATGATCAAAATTAGATCTTTTTGCACGTGAAATTGTTTTAGATAGTTTTCAGATTTTTTTACTTTTTCTTTGAGGTTATCAAAAAGACATAACACATGTTCCTCAGTTCATAGCGAAACTGATAATAATAATAATTATTATTTTTTATTGAATTGACAATTTCTTTCAAGTTACAGAAATGCAGTGAAATCCCATCAAAAATCAGGATGCAATATCTGCACATGATAACTCAAAACAGAGATTGCTCTTCCTACCTTAATACCATTTAAATAAAAAACGAGTACTCATATTCTTCTACAAAAGCAAGACAAATTCCTTTCCAATACAAACGCCTTTCAAGGCTCCTACGTATAGTTTTTCCTGCAGAACGAGGATAATCGTAACATTAATACATAGAAATGGCATCTTTTCGCATTGCTAATGAAATGTTCCATATTATAGATATTTAAGTAGTCCCAAAGAAGTCCACAAGTCTATCAGTATTTCAATATTTCAAAAACAGGTATTCCATCACACCCTTCCATTTCAGGAGTATCAAATTCTCTTTTCAAAATGTGGGAATGTCCTAACTAGTGATCACAATTACTTCATCATTGGCAAAAATCCTTTGTGATCCTTTTTTACGATCAAATGTCAGAAATAGATATTATGGAACGTAAAACTCAAGAGTATAATTGGATTCAAGCTGGCACGGGTGTTAGAAGGTTCCGATCGTTAGCAGCTTCAACCAATCACTATTGCCATTTGAAAGATGTGTGTGTTAACGATTGAAAAATATACGTCAGTTGATGAATACGTGTGGGTGTTGAGTCTCGTATAAAGGAAATTTGTGAAACTTAGTATATAAATGGATATATATACTTTGTCAATATATGAAAACAAAAATTAGTACATGAAGATGTACTTTGATATAAAAATACCTCATAAAAAAATTATAGAATCAATGTAAAACAGCAATCGCCAATACTTATGTGAAAAAATATGATGAGCTAGGTACATTTACCGTTCTATATTTGTGTTAAAAATAGGGTGGATTTCAGATGACTATCTCTGGTAAAAACAATCATTCATTTTAGTTCCGTAGATATACAGATTCGGACACAATTATCCGATAAGAATACACCTTTTGGAAATTCTGGTCGTAGTTGGACGGTCGCGGACGGTCGGTCATGGTAACTCAGTGTGCCTGCTGTCTAATTATGTGTTTTTCATGGAAATTATAATCAACTAGTAAGCCCCCTACCCCCTTAAATATCTCATCAAATGTTTCATGAACCGCTGCACAGCTGGTTAACGTTGAACTCGACACAAACAAGTTACTTGTTAAAATGGTAATGTTGAACTTTCCACTTCGAACATTTCATACGAATTTTCAACTAACATAAATACCATTTCTTCAGAATCAACGAATATAGTTTAATAAAACTAAAAAACACGCTTTTATAAGACATTGAACTAACATGTAAAAAAATTATTGTTTATATAGGCAGAAAATAATAATGAATGAAAAATAGTAGAATCACTGTGAAAAAACGTGGGGCGCTTTGTTTCATATTTTCGTATATCGAGCACCCCACGCTTTTTTCACAGTGATAATATTTTACATTAATTTTTATTTTCTGCCTATATAAACAATTCTTTTTTAAATTTTAGTTCAATGTATTATAAAAGCGTATTTTTTAGTTTTTCAAAAAAGTTATTATTAAAATAATCACATCTGTAATTACTGGTCTCGGCACTTAAATCATTTTGTCTTTGCAGTACTAGCTTTCGTTCCTTTCGCCAACAGATGCTCTGACATCCTTTTCCCGTGTTTACTATTATCAACTGTAGTAATTGACTCAGTCATTAATATTCACTGCTATGTCAACAGTTTTGGACTTCGATTTGAGAGACATTCACAAATTTCTATGCTGCTACTGTAAACAGCGGGGTTTAATCGACTCATATTGTTAAAAGGATGAATTGTTTTAAAATGTGTACTTGAGGGTAACTCAGATTTTTAGGGTAATGGGTAGTGAGAAATCAGTATTCGATTCCGGAGACAGAGCCTAAACAATAGCGACCCTATCCAAGGAAGGCAGCAGGCGCATTAATTACCCATCCACGACGCAGACTATTTAAAATTCTAGCGAAGGCTCTCAAACAGAGTAGGTATATGAGAGCCAAATTATTTAATTCTGGCGATCCTGATCAGAACAATGAGACAATCTCATCAAATTATCCTATTATTTCCTGTTCTTGATAAATGTACAAAGTTTCAATTAAATCTGTCGATTTAAACTGGGTCAAAATCGAGTCTAAAGGAGTCGGTTACAAACATACATACAGGTGAAGATAAATAAAAGCATGTGAAAAAATGGTTACTCAAAAAAAAACTGTTTTATACCAGCAGCTTTACTATGCTACTTATACTACCCAGGTAATAATTTCTGATGACGTTTTAAATCACAACAGTAGAGAATTTATTGAAAAATATGTAACTGAATGTAGAACAGGAAAACTTTATCAACTGAAAATTAAATAAATTTCATTTGTTTCGGAATTGGACAAACCTTACGAAAGAAATGAAGTTTTTTTTTGTAATATTTTACAGAGAACAACTACTTTTCCGGCTAAGGCTACGCTGAACGTTGAACTACACCTGATAGATATTGTGAAAAGCTAACTAGAAAGTAAAAATCAGAAAGTGAAAATTTGCATTTTTATTTAGATTCTTAGTTGATTTTTCGATTATTCAGTTTTTATTGGAAATTCATATATATTACAAAGAAGAATTTCATTCGAAAGCACTCACAAATTTTGTTAGTGATAAATATCATTGGTAATGTTTCGTTCGTTAGCGCCATCTATTCACCAAAAATGAAAATTGCTCGTAGTCAAATTAGTATTCTGCAATATGTGGCACATTAAAAGGATGGCGGGTGATTATTTGATTACCGTCATCCGCAGAGAAAAATATTTCATTTTCAATAATCATAAATTCAAAATAATGATTTTACGAATATTTACATATGTAGATTACTGTTTTTTCAAAACGTACATCATCGTTTCAAATCATATAGATACAAAAAAAAAATATGAATCGATGCTTCGAAAGCTAACAATCTCACAAATCAAATTTTTAATAGATCGGTTACATTAATGAAACCAACTTACACCCAGGTGACGTGCCATTTCTCCTTGAGCACTGGTAAGGGTTTAATGTACCGGGCACATATTTCCCATACATTGAACGATCCATTTTCACGAAAATCACAAACAAAACAGCGCGGCAAATTTAAAACGATGTCACTTGTCGCGAAAATTTCAACGAGTAAAATGGTCCGAAAACTATCACGTGACTCTTTAATAAACATATATACGAAATCGAGATATGTCTGGGGTAGTGCATATGTAGCATTTTTATTTTCGAATTTTTCCGTGCCATGTGCCAGAAGGCGTGCGCGCCAAACACGAATTTAGACGGATCCCACAATAGTCATACAAAACAAAACAAAATTGAGTAACAGCACATCCGTTCCGACTGGAACGAGTCGTACCAATGTGTCGAGAATTTCTTGATGATTGATTATTGCGGAGAGATACTCTCACATTCAAGATTATTATTGAATTATGACAGGTTGGATTATGGTATATATTACATATTAAGGTTACGCAGCCGACAGCGTGAATTATTTTCTTTCTGTGTCATTTATTTCGATGATTTCTACTTACATATTCTCATGTATAAACAGTATCAATTCACGTTGAGATATTAATAGATGGGACAGCGTCATCTCATATAGCCAACAAAATCTACATAACAACGGAATTATTTTGTGCATCTTTTGTTTTATTTAACTTCATTTCACCGAACATACTATGGTGCGAAGTACAATTTGGCGGAATTTCTGTTTACATTAATGCTATTGACTTCGTACTGTCGAATAATATATAATAATACTTTTCCTCATGCGGATCCTATTATCAATATTTGCTGTGGTGATTCAGGAAGACTTCCATGTGCATTTTCTAATGGTCTATTCTAGGGCTCATGGTTTCCAATATATAATATACAGGCCTATTCTTTCATTAGATGATAATATTGCTATATTCTGAACCGTAATAGATACAAGACGATTAAATGGGAAAAGGTAACTATTGTGATGAGTAGTAAATTGGCCAGAAAAAATCTATGGGGACGCGCGCCCTTCCCGACTTTTACAGGAAAAACTATAAATGCTGTTTTTGTATTTTAACTAATAGAATTGTTATTTTAAAAGATATAAGAAATTTAGATAGTGGATCGTAGAAGATTAGGAAAACATCTTTCCACGCCACCCCAGGATACTGGCCAGTCAGGACCCCCCCGGATAAGGATTTTTCGGAACGAAGGTAAGGTTCTTAAAGGGCTCGCAACATACATTTCAATTAATTCAGCAACCGTCCATTTTTCTCTCCTGCTGTTATCGAAGAAAACAACCTATTTTACATTCAGAACTATACATTTGTATTTTACATTCAGAACTATATATTTTTATTCAGAACTATACATTTGTATTGTTCTGAATGTAAAATAGGTTGTTTTCTTCGATAACAGCAGGAGCGAAAAATGGACGGTAGCTGAATTAATTGAAATGTATGTTGCGAGCCCTTTAAGAACCTTACCTTCGTTCCGTAAAATCCTTATCCGGGGGGTCCTGACTGGACAGTATCCTGGGGTGGCGTGGAATAGTATATTGTGTATCTGTGTATATAGTAGTAAAAGCAATACATTCCCGGACGACAATAAATTGACAAGCATTGAAGTCTGGGAATGTGCTTTTACTAGGAAAAATACTTTTCCTACAAGCATGCGTGTTCCGCCCTATTCCCGCACGCAATTTAGTTTGAGAGGTGTCATATTCCCGCACTAGTGCGGGAAAATTTTCCCGCACGCTACTGTCACTTTAAGTGAGTTTTTCCCGCACTAGTGCGGGAAAAAATAATTTTTCCCGCACGCAAAAGTTTGTTCAAGAGAGCAACATAAGATGTTTCAATGCGCTTGTAGAAAAAATATTGATCCTAACTCATACGGAAAGGTACTCTCCCGCACTCGACTGCTTAACCGAACTCCGCTTTGCGTCGTTCGGGTAACGGCAGTCTCATGCGGGAATGGTACCCTTTCCGTACTTGTTAGGATAATAACTATTTCCTACAAGAGTGCGTAATTTTTCCCGTTTACATCACTCTTCAAAGACCAACATGAATTTAAATCATCAGCAACATACTATACTGATAACAATCCTGACTTACCCTTACAAGAATTACTTTCATATATACTTTCTGACGTGGAAGATATAAAGATAATACTATGTCAAAATATAACAACGACACCAGATAAAGACTCTATACCTATTATTCTTGATCAATACCATAATGGAAAATCTAATCTTCATAGAGGAATAAATGAAACCCTTAGAAGAATTAAAGAAAAATATGACTGGCATGGAATTACAAAAGACGTAGAAAATTTCATTAATAAATGTGAAATTTGTCAAAAGACAAAAATCTGTAGGAAAAATCTTAAAAACTCTCTCGTAATTACTAACACTAACACCCAGAACACCTTTTGAAAGAATAAACGTTGATATACTACAAATATCAGACGCATATATCCTCACAATAAGAGATGAACTAACAAAATTTACACAAGCATACCCAATGCCAAATAAATCAGCTAAATCAGTAGTTCACACTTTAATGTTTTTCTTCCAACATTATGGAAAAGAATTTAATAACCATATAATGAAAGACCTCTGTGAACTATATGACATGAAATTAACATTTTCAAGCATTGACCATCCCCAATCGAATGGATCTCTAGAAAGATTCCACGCGACATTGACAGAAATGATCAGAGCATATGTAGCAGAAAGCCCTGACGATGACCCTTGTAATATACTACCTTACGCAGTTATATGTTATAATAACTCAGAAAATAAATCACATGGTTTTACACCATATGAACTTATATTTGGTCATACAGCTGGTAGACCACCCGAACAAATATATAACCAAGAACAATTAATTAGTAAATATATTAGAGATTTAAATAATAGAATCTCATACTATCATAAAGTTGCTAGAGAAAAAATAATCAAGAGTAAAGAAAAATCTAAAAAACGCTTTGATGAAAGAATAAGACAGGAAACTCCTGAATATAAAATCGGAGATAAGGTTTACGTAAAGGAAAGTCAAATAGGTTCAAAATTAAAAAATAAATTCAATGGACCTTTTGAAATAATTGATATTTATTTAAATTCCGCACTTTTGAAGAATCTTGAAACAAAACAACAAAGCAAATTTAATTTTGATAAATTAAAACCATACCATGAGTAAATCCGAAATTTTTTTCAGATGCTTCTACTCATCCTTTTACTCCTGTGTGCTGTACGCTCACAATCGCAATATATTCTTCAACCCGTGAATAACACGATTGGCATATACTACCATGAAGAAGGATATGCAAAAGTTTCCAATGACAAATGGACATTGTTAGTATACAAAGACCTTACCTCAGTAAGAACAGTTTTAGATCGTAATCAAAATATTTTAAACCAAATGATCCTAATGCTCGAAACCCCAAATTCAAGAATGAATTATTTTTATGCTGATGTAAAAACACATATAACTATGCTAAATCAAATTTCGAATTCCCTCGAATCAAAGTACGATCAAATAAAAATTGATACTGAAGATTATTCAAAAAGAACAAAACGTGGATTAATTAATGGAGTTGGCAGTATATGGAAAGCTATTTCTGGTAATATCGATTCTTCAGATGGAGAATACTTTACCAACTCGATAAACCAATTATACAAAGATGAACACCAAATAGAGAATTTATTAAAAAATCAAATTTCCGTCACTACTTCAGTAATCAAAAATTTTAATGAAACTATTCAAAAGCTACAAGTTGATGAAGCTACCTTCAATGAAGATTTAAAAAACATAGAGCAATCAATCTATGATATTTCAGACAATTTACATCTTATTGAAGCGAAATATAAAATTATAGATATTTGTGAATCCCTTATGGAAAACTTTGTATTTCTAGAAGAATATCTTGATGATATTTTGACCTCAATCACTTTTGCTAGATTGAAGATCATTCATACTTCAATAATAAAACCAAAAGATTTAGTGAACTCCCTTCTGGAAGTATCACAATCCTTGGAAAACGACTACTTGCCTTTACAACCAAAGTTTGCATCAGTAGCAAATTACCTCGAGTTAATTGAACTCGCAGCATTTCAAACAGACACAAAAGTTGTCTATATTTTAAAAATACCCCTTGTTGAACCCGAAGTCTATACCATTTATCGACCTTACCCTATTCCTATATTGGATAATGGAACTGGATTACATCATAATTTTCCTACAACTATAAAATATATTGGAAAATATGATGACTCCCTGTCACAGCTAAATGTACCAAATTTTGAAAATTATAAATCATTGATTTATAGAATGAAAATATGTGAAAAAATATTGCCTTACCCAATTGATACTAATGCTATTTGTGAAGCTCAAATATTTAGACATTTAATGGAATTACCTCAAGCTTGTAAAACAAGTATACTTTTCGCAAAAAATTATAATGTTTATGAAATCCATTTAAACACATGGCTTATAATTGTTTCAGACCCTTTGCCTGTAACATTAACATGTAACAAAGAAACAAGAACGAAAATTATTGAAACAAATTCAATCTTAAAAATGAATGTTTATTGTAATGCATATGTTGGCAATACAAGAATTCATGCGAAAAAACAAATATATTTCGAGAAAAATGTAACCTATACTTTTCACGAAATTTTAATACCATATAAATGTTGTGCAGGACTTCCTGAAAAAGAAGAATTTCCAAAACTAAAACCTCTGAAGCTGAATAAATTAAATGTTGATGATTTAAATACAGCTCAATTCAAATTGAATGAATATTCTGATCAATTAGATACACTTATAAATGAACCTTTTGTTTCTAAACATATTTCATGGTTTACTTATTTTAACATTACACTTGTAATTTCTCTTGTAATTTTGTATTGTTTTTGTAAATGCAAAAATCGAAAAAATGTAAAAATTGGTATTATGACATCAAGAAATGATGGACCGCCTGCACCACCAAGAAACCGAAATAAATTTCAAGCCATTGCCAAATTCTTCCCAAGAAGACGACCGAGCTACCAAATAGGCGAACCCGTGGAGGAAGAAAATTGAAGAAATTGAACTCAATACAAATTCTTCGAAAACTTTTGTCTAAAAGTTGAATAAAAAGTTGCTGCGACTTATAGCATCAACTGTTTCATAAAATGGGGAGTTGTTATATCAAAATAGACAATAGCCCTTTGTTCCAGTATTACGCCTTAGGAAATGCGTATTTGGGTCGCATGACCTATTTCTCCTTGGAGTCAGCTAGAATCCTGGCGCCAACCCCAGTATCCTTGGAATCAGCACTTTTCCAGTCAACAAGTGGAAACTTATAAAAGAAGAGGATCCCGGCATCTCAGTGTTCAGATGCACGTTCATGATCGAGTAACTGTTCCAATATTTAGGTGCATATCAATAAGTCTGACTGACATTGTATGTTACCATTTTAATTTCTGTTTGTCAAATAAACAAAATAAAAGTTTGAAGTCTGTTTTTAAAAGATATAACATATATGATGGCAGCTTCACTCTTTTTACAAAACACAACAATAACTAAAAAATAACTGGCCTTATTATGATATTTTTTCCAGAATCCTCCCTAAATTGCTCTGATGACAAAATTCAATTCCTCTCAAGAAGGCAAGAAACGATGGTGAGCTATGCATTTATATTCAGTAATATTGAGGAAATTCAATTATTTCACCATCGTCTACATGCAATTTGATATCAAATGAACTATCTGTTAAAAAAGTTATTCTGTGAAGAGAATAACTCATTCATTGAGTTTCACATTTACAGGTAATGATGTACCTACGAGGACCAATACCTTCTGTCAGTTGATGGGTCATCTGATACGACTATGTTACATCTACTTTTGATGAAAGAAAGTGAACCGAATACTCAAAGGCAGACATTCTAAATTCAGTCAGTTTGTAAAGAAACACACCTTTTCAACCAGGATATATCCTAAGAAACTTCTCGCACAACAAAGATTTTTGAAGAATCGTTAGAAGAAATGAACATCACCGTGTACATTTATATTAGTTTTCTTTTAATTCAAGAAGAAACAGGTTGTTCGAAATGTCCAGCTCCCTGTGAAGAGCTAAGAAGCGTAGGTGCTTTTCTACGAGCAAGAGGAAAGAGGACACCAAATGCTTTGAGCTAAAGCTCTAATTATTAAAAAATCTTATTTGCCACTCTAGCTTACCACAGATTATATATAATTTGTGACAATTCGGTGCCTACTATAAAGTACACAACATATGAAACATTTTTAATCAGAAAGTTTCCAGAAAATTTCATCCTTTATAAAAAATGTCAGGTTGTGAAAATAGATTTTCCAAAAATTTTAAAGGTATTAAACAGGGCAGAAAAATGAACATGAATTAAGTCAGGAGTAAAATAGCGTATTTAGATTGGTTGAAATTTTTGTGTTCATAATTGAAAACATGTTTTCGATTTTGTAGTTCGGCTCTTGATTGGCTACTGGATATGTATATAGATCTACAGCTGTCAGTCAGTTGGCAAGTTCCGGAATCGAAGAACAACAAATAATTTAAAATCACTGGCCATAGTAGTTAAAATGGTTTCGGTTTTATTCATGAAATAATCTTATGGTCGTTCCACCTGCAAGCAAACCCGAGACACAGTTTATAGCTAAAAGAATTAGTTCGCTCACTTGGCGTCGGCACTTTGATCTTTTTGTGCACGTTTGTTCACTGCGCAACCTGCAACCTTATCCCCAGCGCATGTTTTTTAACAGGTTGACCGCCACGTGTTACTTTGAGGATACACAGGGTGTTGCCATGTAAGGCCATGGGTAAAACTGAGGTGTAAAATTTTTTTCATGTATTTTATTTTTCTTTGAAAATGTAATGAAACCTTATCTAGTAGCTCAGTTATGCTGGAAAACATGTTTTTTCTTGAAATTTATTGTTTTTTGTGTGTGCGTCTTGAGGATACACCTGGCCTCTGAAAATATTTGAGCTTGAAATAAGCGTAGGGGCCACGTGTCCTCAAGGATACACGTCTTATATTACAATTTTGTCAAGTTGATTTCTGTAACCCTGAAGGTGTATTTATAATATTAACACATAGATGGCGCATGTCAGCACGGCTGATTTAGTCTAGTTCTGAAATATGTCAAGTTTGCCACGCAGTCTCAAAGAATATGTTCCGTGTGTAATGTCTTTTTGTGTCTTAATTGTTTTAACAAAACTCACTGATTTTTTTATGTATACTTTTGTTTCAACATGTTCAGTGAAAAAAAAAATTATAAATTTGAAAAAAAAAATATGTTCAGGAATACATTTTTTCTTACCCTTCAATTTACTAAATTACAAATCTCACTCAGAACCCACAAGTACTGATAGATTGTCAGAGGCCATCAGTATTCGAATACCATTTAAAATGCACGAATACGCGCGTCTTGTAGGATACACAGGCCTACGACTAAACTATGAATGTGTGCCTTGAGGATACACATCGCCTCACATGGCGACAGCCTGTGTATCCTCATGGAAACACGTGGCGCTCAAATGTAACACCTCAAATTCACCTGTGGCGGTCAACGTGTTAACATCATTCAGTTGATAAAATGTATGCATTATGGGCTCCGTATTAAAAAATTGCTGAAAATCTAGAAGTTTTGAGGAAGTTATCAAATTTTGTGACAAAAACTTTAAAGGGCAACAAAGTTTTGTGGTTATTGTACTGACTTCTTTCAAAATTGGGTAGGAGTTTGTGATGGAAATATTACTTATTTTTTCGTTAATTTGAATATGTCGGAAAAGTTTTGCGATCAGTGTGTTCTAGCTGACGATGACGTATCGAAATTAAATATTCAGAAGCTAATTTTGAGAACATATATAAGTTAATGAATTTAAGCAAGATGAGAAAATTCTTATGACACGATTTATTCCAATATTAGTGATTACCACACTCTAGTAATTGTAATTTTATAGGAGAAAGTATTTCAATTTTCCATTCACAATTATTTCAACTTCTTCGAAACACTGAAGAAGATATCTACATTTTTTCAATGTCAGGATCTTGATCTTGAATAAAAACTATAGAGTCCTATTGAATGTGGTAAAACAAATGGTACTTTTACGGATCCAGAACGATAAACAAGCAATTCGTAAATATTGGGGTGAATGCAATATTCGTAAACATTAAAAATAACTGAATGTAGATAAATGAGTTTTCATATACATAAACTAATTATGTTTTAAAATAGTCAGTTTATGATTGTTTTTTTTTTATTACCTGTGGACTTTATTCTAATATAGAAATTTAATAGTACAAGAAATACGTATTCTCGTTAACAGTGACAATGAGTAATATTTTGAGAAGTCTTGAGAAGGCTTACAGAAATCAATTTTTGAAAGACAATTTTTAATATTCTATCCAATACCTTCTTTTGTGGCCAAATTTTAAAAAAGTTCACAAGAACAGTTTTCAAGGGCATGTATATATTACAAAAAAAAATAGTATCAAGCATTTTTAAGTTGCCAAATGAATCATTATTGGCATTTGGATAAGCTCTGTGAAAACTGTAAATTGTTTGATTCAGCTTTTGTTCATGCCATATTTCGATTCGAATATGTTTTTCTCTTGTGTTTTTTTTTAAACGAAACGAAATCATTCTTTATGTTATATTGAGATTGATGTAGTCGTTTACTTCTACTTTGAGAGAATTAAATTGACGTGGTTGTTGAATCAAAATCAAGGCAGTTTGTTCCTCGGAATTATCCAAATAGCTAATTGCAAAAATTTTTTTAAAGGTCCTTTAAAATTGTATGGGTGCAGAATTTCCGCAATTTTAACTTTACTGCCTTGTTTTACCGAAAAAAATTCTAAACAGGCCTGATTCTTTCTTCTTGTATGAAACATCCCACATTTGCAAAAAGGCCGAGATTGACAATTCCCACCCAAAAATAAATTTCATCCCTTTGGTTATATTTTTGTTTCGTTAGACAACAAAGTGATTCATAGAACGCCAACATATCTTCTAGAAATTGAATTTTTTTATCTGTCCCCATGAAAGTACTATTGAATGATTATATGCCTTGTGGACTTTTGATGAATTGAATAGATCAAAGAAATTATCAATTTTTTTCTATGAATTCAACTGTCTTGAAGTCTGCTAATGGGAGTTTTTTGAAAGATAAACAAGCATTTGTTTCTGCAGAAACAGTGGCACTGAACACTTGAGCTGCATATGTTGCTCTCATTTTCTGAAAATTGAGTGGAAAAATAATGGTATTTCATGAATAAAGAAGTACTCAAACATGTTTGCAGTTTCCTATAGTAGCCCAGAAATCGTTTCAATGAAAAATAAAACACGCGAAATTTATATACTTCTGGAAACTGAATACTTTTAGTACACTTGACAACTATGTAAGTTTGTGTGCAAATCTATCGCGCAACCCGAATTTGTTTCCCCTGCGCTTATTCTATCTTGTACACAAGATGGCGGCGAGTGAGCGAACTGATTCTTTTAGCTATAAACTGTGGCCCGAAATCTGCATTAACCAACAAATATCTGAGAGTTTAATGGGCGTGTCTTATGAAACAAGAACAGACACACTTGCAAAAGGACGCCTCCTTCTATCGTGCTTGATATATTCGCGAAGCGACGGGCATGTGCTGTTAGCAAGTATGCCTCTAAACATACGTTTTTCATGTTCTCGGCGTTCTCGCTTGCTTTGCAGTGATATTGTCATAGTCGGAGGGTAGAGATTTCTCAGATTTCACGTTGGGACATTATATTGAGTATTATATTGAGTGTTATATTATAACTGCACGAGTTTATTTCTACATTTTTGAAGGAGGAGTAATTTGAATAAAAAATGGGAATCAGTGAATGCAGTTTGAGAAGACAACCCGCTTGAATAAATTAATTAAATTTGTGGAATTTTCTCGAATATAAGCATTTTATGAATTACCACGTCAGTGATGACATGCCGTTGTCATGGATACCTACCTTTTCACAATAGGATATAACTAGTTATTTTCCTAACGAGTGCGGAAAGTGATATTTTCCCACACGCAACTTCCGTTGACTCGACGCGAAGCGTAGTTCGTACGAGCAGTCAAGCGGGAGAGACAAACTTTACGCATGAATTAGGAACATTATCATTTGTACTAGCGCATAAATATTCGAAAAGCAAATTGAAAATATATATTGTATTTCAACATACAATGAAGATCTACTAATAATTTTCAATATTAATGTTAAAAACACAATTTATTACATTCTGCAAAGTGTCATTTTCAAAACTAAAATGCGTGCGGAAAAGTGGGTAAAAACGAACGGTCGTAGAAAAAATACTTTTACTCGTACTGCAAATATCGAAATCATAATGCAAAAAATAACATAAATATGAAAAACGTGACATAAAAAAATGTAACCCAACAGTTCTGTTCTATTTTAAACTCATTAAAATTTTTCCAAGTTATTAAAATGAACCTACAAGAATAACAAATACATCTATCACATCACTCTCATTGATTCATTTATTACAAATTTAAGTTCTGAAGAATATTACTCTAAAGTGGAAAATAGTCAAGTATCGGATCATAGCCGAGTGTATTGCGAATTCGATATGTATATTTTGAAAGAAGTCAGTACAATATCCACAAAACTTTGTTGCCCTTTAAAGTTTTTGTCACAAAATTTGATATCTTCCTCAAAACTTCTAGATTTTCAGCAATTTTTTAATACGGAGCCCATAATGCATACATTTTATCAACTGAATGATGTTAACACGTTGACCGCCACAGGTGAATTTGGGGTGTTACATTTGAGCGCCACGTGTTTCCATGAGGATACACAGGCTGTCGCCATGTGAGGCGATGTGTATCCTCAAGGCACACATTCATAGTTTAGTCGTAGGCCTGTGTATCCTACAAGACGCGCGTATTCGTGCATTTTAAATGGTATTCGAATACTGATGGCCTCTGACAATCTATCAGTACTTGTGGGTTCTGAGTGAGATTTGTAATTTAGTAAATTGAAGGGTAAGAAAAAATGTATTCCTGAACATAATTTTTTTTCAAATTTATTATTTTTTTTTTTCACTGAACATGTTGAAACAAAAGTATACATAAAAAAATCAGTGAGTTTTGTTAAAACAATTAAGACACAAAAAGACATTACACACGGAACATATTCTTTGAGACTGCGTGGCAAACTTGACATATTTCAGAACTAGACTAAACCAGCCGTGCTGACATGCGCCATCTATGTGTTAATATTATAAATACACCTTCAGGGTTACAGAAATCAACTTGACAAAATTGTAATATAAGACGTGTATCCTTGAGGAAACGTGGCCCCTACGCTTATTTCAAGCCCAAATATTTTCAGAGGCCAGGTGTATCCTCAAGACGCACACACAAAAAACAATAAATTTCAAGAAAAAACATGTTTTCCAGCATAACTGAGCTACTAAATAAGGATTCATTACATTTTCAAAGAAAAATAAAATACATGAAAAAAATTTTACACCTCAGTTTCACCCATGGCCTTACATGGCAACACCCTGTGTATCCTCAAAGTAACACGTGGCGGTCAACCTGTTAAAAAACAATAATCTGCAATAAAAAAACAGACCTCAACACGGTCAAAATATCCACAGTTTAGGTACCTATTTTTAGTTCCAGCAGTGTATCCATTTTTATGTTGAGCATTGTATGAATTGTAAGCGCCTGTATGCGCTAGGGATAAGGTTGCAGGTTGCGCAGTGAACAAACGTGCACAAAAAGATCAAAGTACCGACGCCAAGTGAGCGAACTGATTCTTTTAGCTATAAACTGTGTCTCGGGTTTGCTTGCAGGTGGAACGACCTTAAGAGTATTTCATGAATAAAACCGAAACCATTTTAACTACTATGGCCAGTGATTTCAAATGATTTGTTGTTCTTCGATTCCGGAACTTGCCAACTGACTAACAGCTGTAGATCTATATAAATATCCAGTAGCCAATCAAGAGCCGAACTACAAAATCGAAAACATGTTTTCAATTATGAACACAAAAATTTCAACCAATCAAAATACGCTAGTTTACTCCTGACTTAATTCATGTTCATTTTTCTGCCCTGTTTAATACCTTTAAAATTTTTGGAAAATCTCAATAAACATCTACACCAGAAAGATTTCAGAAGTCTTGAGTTATTCTCTTCACAGAATAACTTTTTTAACAGATAGTTCATTTGATATCAAATCATCATATATAATCTGTGGTAAGCTAGAGTGGCAAATAAGTTTTTTTAATAATTATAGCTTTAGCCACAAGATGGCACCACCAAACATGCATAGTAGATTTGTACATGGAAGAACAGAACGCCACTAGTTCTCGGAACGGATAACTATGGCGCTAGCAACTGTGGCCCAGACTACAACACGTCAGATTCCGTTGTAAGTGTTCTGTGGTTCTAACGCGACGCTCGTTCACATACCAAGCGTTGATACTAAAGGCTGACACACAATGGAAGTTTCATCTTTTTGGTTTAAATTTTCATAATTTTGGATATTTTTTTACGTGAAACTATCATTGCCATTATTATTCAGATCACGCCTCATAAACAGTCTTGTTGGTAAAATTCAAGCTTTATTTTTCAATTCAGTTCTGCATCTTGTTTCATTTGTAAAATTGATATCTAGGATCCCAAAACTCATAACATAAAACTTCCATTGTGTCTACGGCTTAACACTACCGTTCTGCACAGTCTACATTTTTCATGGCGATCTTAAAAAAACAAGAAGACTTCTGAAACATTGGCGCCATAAGGCAGCAGGCACACTAAGCAAACATGACCGACCGTCCACGACCATCCAACTACGACCAAAATTTCCAAAAAGTGTATTCTTATCGGATAACTCACACTGAATGATCGTTTTCAACCGGTTTTCGAAGACCATGTTTAAAATTACAATCTGCTGAAAATTTTTGTCGATCAGTGTGAGTTTGAAAGTTTTTATTGATCCCTTTCAATTTTTGGTCGTTGCTGGACGGTCGCGGACGGTCGATACTGGTCGGCCAGTGTGATTCCTAGCTAATACTTTGGTATGCACTTCATTTCCGCTTGGTTTTGAAATAATAAAATGTACGTTTTCGCAGAAACCCATTTCATTGCATATCAGATAAACCACAGAGTAAACACAGTTGAGCAAACTTCCTGAACGTGAAATGCGTAGGTATTTTTGACCAACTTTTTAACGGGGTGAAACTGGCAGGACGGCGCGGCGTCGCAAGCAAGACGGACAGCGCTACGTTCGATAAAGTTGAGCTTATTTATTTTCGTGTATATAGGTAGATAGTTGGAATATTTTTATATGAACTTGCTAGAAAGATGTAAAACCTATCTTACCTCCAAAGCACTATAAACGATACCGAGAAAACCGTGATTCCCATAAAACTGATACAAAGAATTCATGATTTTGGCCTCATTATCTAGTGCAATTTTATTTTGTAGCATTTATTTGACCCCCTTTCGAACCTCTACAAATAATGTAATAGTTATCATCCTAACGAGTACGGATCAGTTACCCAGCCAACGGAATGCGGAGTTTGTGGTCAAGTGCGGAAACGTACCTTTCCATATAGTTCTTGAAAAAACTTTAGAGGGGAATTTTTTTTCATGCACTAATGCGGAAAAAATTATTTGATTAAACTAGTGTGGGAGAAAATAAATCTTCCTGAACTAAATTTTGTGCGGCTATAGGATGAATCACGCACGCTTGTAGAAAATAGTTATTATCCTAACAAGTAAGTAAGGATCAAGATTGTTTCTACAAGCGCATTGAAAAATTTAATGTAGTGCTCTTGATGAAACTTTCGCGTACGGAAAACTCATTTGAAATAAAACACACCTTTCAAACTAAATTACGTGTAGGTATAGCGTGAATCAGGCACGCTTGTAGAAAATAGTTAATATCCTAACAATTAAGTACGAAAAGAGTACCTTCCCCGCATGCGACTACCGTTACCTGAACGACGCAAAGCGGAGAAGACTTTTTCTACAAGCGCCTTAAAAAATGTATGTATCGCTCTTGAATAAACTTTCGCGTGTGAAAAAAATATCTCACTTGAAGTGACTTTAGCGTGCGGGAAAATGACATCAATCAAACTAAATTGCATGCGGGTAAACGTTGAATCACGCACACAATCAATTTTGGGATAGGAAAATTACTTTTAAAACAATGTGGTGTGATCATGAAAGTAAAACCATAATAAATTTACCCAACTTACCAGTTCATTCACCATGAATTCGGAGAAAAAAAATGGAACGTGATATTCGTAGTGTTTTTGTTGTGTGGCTAACAAATTCAGCAAATTCTCTTATATTTATAATTTTTAATAAAACTCGAGCAATTTTCACAGATTATGGGTTTGCAAACCCATAACTGCTATTGTTGTTGTTGTTGTTATATCCGTCAACCGGTTACACCCCTACGTGCAACCCTCAAAAGTCAGAGACTTGTGCGAGCTAGGGGAAGACGTAGCCCTTACCTTTTAATACGTGTGATGCCATGCACGAGACCGGTGGCAATGCTGAGATTCGAACTTACGCTCTTTGGCTTATGAGGCGAGAAATCAACCCGCACACCACCGCGGGCTTTTACACTATACAATGGATTCTTCAAGTGAAAGTAATAATACTCTTTCGACTCGTCTTGCAATCTCCTTGCCCGCCAAACAAACGGGCCCTCTTGCCAGGTGCAATGCATTATATTGTTGAAATAATTATTGAATCAGAAGGTTGACGAAATAATATAAGTCCCGAGGATACAGTATTTGAAATAGATATGTTATAATTTTTTCCTAGTAAAGTACAGGCACAATGAAAGTTTAATTTTTTTAGCATTGAGTTTTATAATTTTAGAATTCCTTTCAACACGAAACTGTCATTGCCATTAATATTCTGGTCACACCCCACAAACAGTTTTGTTAATAAAATTCAAGCTTTATTTTTCAATTATGGATGACATTCTGTTTCATTTATAAAACAGATATCGAAAATCGCAAAACTCTGTCATAATATGGACCAGTAAAGGTTCTCTATTTTGTGTTCGTGTATTGTAAACGTGAATATGTGTTCCATATTTTATGTGACTGTGACTTTGTTATTCATAGAACTCTTGCCATGATTCTGATGAGTTTGTTTGGTTCATAGTTCACCTATGAAGGTGGCGGTTCGCGCCGCGACCGCGACCCGAGACCGAGACCAGAGACCGGAGACCACGATGGGTACGATATGTACTTATCAATCTTATCATAAGGTTTTGTATTCGGGGTCGCCACGGAGTGGGTGACATCTACATTTTGAAAGGTGTACGCCAAACTCCGGGAAAACAAACATTCTGCCATAAGAGCTCGTGTTGATAAATTGTTGATTATTTCTTTATCGTTCTATATTTGGTTAAATTTTTTTGATTTGATGCATAAAGCATAGTTTTGATATTACTAGTAAGTCAAAAAAATGTTGTTCAGTTCCGCAGTGCAAGAATTATTTATGGGCGAATGTGTCCATACACTCTTTTCCCAGAAACCAAAAGTGCCAGAAATTAGTTAAAGCTTGGGGAATTACAGTGAAATATATGTGTGTTTGCAGCGAATACTTTATTTTGTAAGATTTCATACCTAGTAAGATATATTTTGTTCACAATAATAGGCGTGAATCTATCCAGTTATTTTCTATACACAAGAAACGATTGATGAAAGGAGTCATTCCATCTCAAAAACTTTCAGAAACTAGTTCATCAAGGCAACGAAATATTAACCGATCTGGGAGAAAATGGTAACAGGATTTTCTTACTGTAATTGTTTAATGATTTCAATATTTTTCAAGGTTGAACGCTGTTGATGGTGCAGAAGTTACAGGATGTGGAGATGTTTTATCAGTTCAAATCTTTTCATTGGATGTAGCCAGTTCACTTTCAGTCTCCTAACAGATACAGCAGTATGGTAGTAAGACGGAACCACTTTCCATCAAATTAGATGAATTTACAGATAAATCTGTTTGAACACCATTTCGTCTGTACAATCTCAGTGCAAATCTTCAGTCAGACAATAAAATGATGTGTTTTACTGGTGTCAACAGAAATATTGTGAAAACTCTAGAAACATGTGCAAATATTCTTAATTCAGAAGATATTCCAGATAATCTCCAAGCAACACTCAAGTCTTGAAGAGATTTGTGCCACCTTAGGAAGACCTATCCCCCACCTTCTCAAATGTATTGTGCCATGCACGAGACCAGTGACCCTGCTGAGGTTCAAACCCATACACCTATCGATGATTGGCTTGAGAAGCGATTGTTTAATACGCATGCCACCATGGCTCCTGACAATATTGAAATGCAACCATACTTTTCGCTGACACTGTCTTTAGTGATCCTGGTAATATTGTTAACGGTTTTGCTTCATTATTTGAAAGTGTGTAGTCCGAGAGCTAGAACCAATATTTCCATTGAATCCCTAATCTATGTAATGTGTAAAACAACCATTATAAGATTTATAAATACTGTGACATAAGTATTAAAAAAATCAATGAACTTTTTAGGTTAGCCAAGATTTGCCTATAAAACTCATTTATATTATTAATTGAAACTGTCTGCACATTATTGTAACTATCTCCATAAATTGTCCTTTAAATGGTTCTACTGTTAGATAATAAAGCTATTATTATTATTTGATACATGGTAATGAAAACCTGGACTGTTAATCGAATTATTTCATATATTGGGTACAGTAACATTTATTTTATATAGGTAATACATGAAATAAAATTGATTTCCAAAAAATAGTTAATTTTATTCAAAAATAAATCAAGCTGAATGGATGGATGGTACTGTGTTGTCACAATAATAAAGTTCACAAGTAACGAAGTAACCCTTTCACAACATTTCAACACCAATAGGTATGTACACTTAGATAACAAAATGTGCATATCGGTGTTGATGTGCGGTGAAGCGAATACTTCAATTTATTATTACGAACTGGATCGGGATGTTGAAGAATTTCACAAGTCAGGTATTTCACACAATCCCAAATTATAACACTATAAATTTTCAACTTCTTCATTGGATTTGAGTTCATATTGATGTTTCTTTTCGAAATGGCCACTGCTCTTTCAGCAGCACAAACTGCGTCAACATTTTCTTTCTCTGCCCCAAACTTGCTTGACATCAGTACAGCTCAACTAGTTTAGTTCTTCATGACTGCAACTACATGTTTACAGAATCCAGATTATCTGGAGATCCCAATTCAATTTTCAGTTCATGAGGAAAATTTCAAGACGGAAGTTTGCAGAGAAAGTCCAAATACTCGTCGCTTGTCGATATTCTCTACCTCAAATATAAATAGATAAAACATGATTGGCATTGGATACTGCATCTCCTTTAACCACAGGCCTATTTTTTCCGATTAAATATTGAAAATTTTCAGCCAAATGAATCTTTACCACAGGCATTTTAGATGAAACAAAGTTGAGACGTAAATAAAAAGCTAAAGTAAGTATTCATAAAAATAAAAAATAGCAACAAAATATCTAAAAGTCGTCAACTGTCACGTGACTGATGTGACGTTTGCTTTGTTTTCCCGGAGTTTTGAAGCGCCCCCTGGTCCCATTGGCGACTGCGAATAGGTCAACAGTTCGCGCGTGCGACTGAGACAGAAGACAGAGACGCGAGACCGAAGACACCAAGACGGTGTCCGCCCCGGAATAGTAGTGTCTAGTGTCTCGCTCAAAAAGCGCGTGTGTTTATAAAAAATAATGACTGCTTTTTCTGACAAAGACTGTGAAAAGCTGATTGAACTCCCGCGTACTGCCGATTGCAAGTTCAAAAAGCCACTTCGCTTTATAGTCTAGGAGCTAGCAACGTTTTCGACGGTAGGCCAGTTTTTAGATATGATATCTCACTCACTCTCCCGGACGTCATACGGGCTACCTGGCAGGCGGTAGAAGTTGCGTTCATCCGTGCACATCGTACTTGTACAGGTAAAATATTGGGTTTTTTAAATAATTTTAAGGTTTCTCTTGTTTTATCAATTCATTTGCATTTTTTGACATGTGAATCTATTATTGCCAGATATTTTTATCGTTTCTTGAACTGTGCCAAATGCTAATTTTAATAAAAAAGAATTTTTCTTCAAAGTATTTTAGTATGGCTGAAATTGTTGTATGATGTTCTTTGAGTAAGTATCTGAAAACTCAAATTTAATTTGCTAAACAATTATTCGAATGTTAATCCTTCAGCCAGACTAATTTTAAAGTGGAGAGTGATAGGGCATGTTAGAAGAGTACATACAGTCACGCACTAGTTACGCAAGCGAGATACGTCAGTTTAGTCACATTGGTGTGTTCGTTGCTGTTATTTTCAATGGTTTTAACAAAATTGTGTTACAATGGCTAATGATAAAATAAAATGAGTTTTTTATAAAAAAAATGGAAAAATAATAACTTTTGTACAAGATAAACTGAAAAAATACAAAGAAGTTTTACAAATACGTGTACATTTCAAACTCAAATATGATAATGTACAGTTACCAGAGCAAGTTAATGACATCGATGATTATTACAGAAATTGTTAAAGCAGTTTCACAGCTTAAATGGCAAAGTATCGTAATTTATCTGAAATCAATTTCTCGTCAACAGTAGATCTTCCCAGCACTTCTAGTTCAACTCCAGTATCAAATATTGCAGTAGATTTTAGCAAAATCGTGCCAGATGATACTTCTCCAAATTCAAATGCAGAATAATTAAGCCGAAGATATGATACGCTGCTCAGACACAGATATTTTAATGATACTTATTAGTAACATGGATCGTTTGAATGCATCACTAAGCTAGGAAACACACAGACTGATCAGACCGACCATCCGCGACCGTCTAGCAACGACCAAAAATTAAAAGTCATCAACTAATCAACCAAAATTTTCAGCAGATTTGAATTTCAAACATGTTCTTTGAAAACAGGTTGAGGACGATCATTCATTGTGAGTTGTCTGATAAGAATACTCGTGTTGAAAATTTTGGTCGTAGTTGGACGGTCGCGGACGGTCGGTCATTGTTGCTCAGTGTGTTGGCTGCCTAAAACTGTGGATAAATTTGGGTGTGGGGAATAATGAGCGATTTATAAGCGTTAACCAAATGTACCAAATTTCAACGCACTCACAGGATAATAATAATAATGATAATACTACTCCCTCATAAACCCAAAGGCATAGTCTGTGCGGGTATTATTATTTTCCGTGACACTCCGGGGCGACTAACTTTTCAGCTGTTGAAAAACCCGGATAACCTACTCCGGGTGGTCGGTGCGCACATCAAGCTAGCACCAGACGTCGGGATTGGCATTCAGGCAACTCATATCACATTTGATATACAACAAGGGATGTGGCCACCTAAAGAGACCCCCTGTACTTGAGAAAAAAGATTCTCGCGTACCGGAGCCTCGAAAGTCTTTCTGATGCCAGCCAGAAGTTCCACTGCTAGATACCTCAGCCACTGGTCCACCGACCACCACTCTGCGACTCACACCAGCTTCTTTCAAACTGCTAGAGCAATCAAAACAGTATCAGTGAGCCTGTCAAAATTTTATAAAAGATGATGAATTGTTGAATGAGACATTTGAGATCTCTGAAAACTGAAAAATTAATTTGTCATATCTACGGAGCTCGTGATTCTTGGAACGTCAATGTTGTTTGATTCCATCTGTTTTCATCCGAGTTTTTATTAATTTTATCAATAAATTATTATTTTGTTACCGTATTAAACCACAAATTAACTCAATGTTGTTCAGTTTTTTCACTTGTAAATCGGTCTGGCTGGAGCTTTAACAATCGAATTACTATTTGGCAAATTACATTTGGGTTTATAGATACATCCAGAACATCATGTAGAAATTTCAGCCATACTAAAATACTTTGAAGAAAATATATTTTTTTATTCAAAATTAGAGTTTGGTACAGTTTAAGCAGCGATAAAAATATCTGGCAATGATTCATAGGTAAAAAAATGCAATTAGAATAAAACATTCTTGAAATTATTTTAAAAATCTAAATTTTGCCTTCACAAGTACGATGCGCATTGATAAACGCAACCTCTACGGCCTGCAGGTAGCCCGTATGACGTCCGGGAGTGTGAGAGAAATAGCATATTTAAAAACTGGACTACCTGAAATTCTTGTTCTCCCGACGTTGCTAGCTCTCCTATTACCAACTGAGCTAATTGGTCATTTCTACTTCTTTCAGACCTACATCTTATAAAATATTTCATATTTATAATAATTATCAATAGTAAAGTGTTTCTAATCAGGATCTCGATCTCGTAGGTGTTATGTCAAACAAAATATTTTGCATTTCAAAATAATTACTTATTCAAAATATATAAAGTTGGTTGAAATGGTTCTCAGTCAGCCTCTTAGATTTTCTCGCACAATATGTCAATAACGCTGATATTATTTGGTAAAATTATTGAGTGGTCTTAGGAAAAATAGTGTACATTACTCGTGAGATTTTCGCACTTGGCATGCGCCTCGTCATACTGTCATCAAACAATAGGAATTCTGCACTGACAGCGAAAATACCTCTACTTGAATATAATTCGTTAATAAGGAATCTTTTTTTCGATTTGTAATATTAATGAAATTGAATAATAGCTTTGGTTGCGGTCTCGGTCTCGACCCACAGTACATGCAGAAGAGACGGAGACACTTGTCGCAGTCTGTGTCTTTGGTCGCGGTCAACCTTAAGCACTGATACTGACATTATTTGGTTGAACTGATAATATTGTTACGAGATTGATAAAAAATCCCCCTAGCTACGCCGCTGAATCGACTCGCACGCGTATCGTCGATATGGTTTCCTAGAAAAAGGCAGATAATTGCCGGTAATGAATATTCGGGATAACCCAACCGTGGCATCGCGAAGATTCTGGTTACACTTGAGTACCTATATAAACGCGAGATTTCACCGGGATGATGATAAAGATTATGAAGAAGTGATAAGCAGTTTTTGAAGAAGTATAGAAGTGTTTGGAATATTTAGTTAGTTGTATTATTGTTGTATTGATCTAAGTGTTTAATTAGTCAGTGAAGTAGTTGTTTGTTTTTAGTGAAGTTAGAAAATAAACAGTTTAGTAGTGTGCTCGGCATTATTATTTAGCAAAAACGTAACAGTGGTGTCCGAAGCGGGATATTAGTGAAAAACAGAAACTATTTATGGTGAATACGAGGAGTACATCGTACGATACGATGGAAGACATTGTGAAATTTATCCAAAATCAATTTGCAGATTTGGAAAGAAGGCGCCAGGAGGAAAAACAAGAAGAGGAAAAGCGACGCCAGGAGGAAAAGAAAGAACGAGAAGAGGCACTCCAGAAAATTCTCGACGAACAGAGAAATGAACGAGAATATGAAAAACAAGAACGAGAAAATGAAAAACAAGAAGAGGAAATGCGACGGTTATATGAAAAGAAAGAACGAAAAAAGGAAAAACAGGAAGAGGAAATGCGACGGTTGGATGAAAAGAACTAGAAAAGGAAAAACAGGAAGAGGAAATGCGACGGGTGGATGAAAAGAAAGAACGAGAAGAGGCACTCCAGAAAATTCTCGAACAATAAAAGAATGAATTGGAACGAATAGAAAAACAAACAGAAGGTTCTAGAACATCAAGACAAGTTCTTCCAACATGTATTACAGAAAAGCGAAGTACAAATAGAGGAACTGAAAGAAGAACTGAAGGAAGACGTCAATAAAATCGACGATGAGCTTAATAAGAAAGTGAATACAGTGCGAGGAGGTGAAAGGACTCATCTAAAACCAGATAGCTCTCCTCAAGAACCAAGATCGTCGAGACAGGGTTGCCGCATCAGGAATTTCCGTAAAACCACCGACATTTGATGGACAGTCGTCTTGGTCAGTGTATCGTAGACAATTCGAAGCTACAGCAGTGGCTAATGGATGGGGCGAAGAAGAAAAAGCTACGGCACTTATAGTAGCTTTGAGAGGGCCAGCTTTGGGTATGTTGCAGACGATACCCATCGAACAGTAAAATAAATATAAATACCTGATTACTGCATTAGAGTTGCGGTATGGCGATCAACATCGAGATCAACTGTATCGGGCTCAAATGAAAACGCGCACTCAAAAATCAGGTGAGAGTTTGCAAGAATTTGAAGCGGATGTGACGCCTAATTCAGCTGGCTTACCCAGAAGCACCGGAAAAATTCAGCTAGTGGTGCAGTTATTTATAGATGGACTGAGAGACACCGAAATCCAGAGGACTCTGCGATTGACACACTTTAAGAGGAGTAGCGGTGCCTTGGTACGTTCTTTAGAAGTGGAGGCGGCGGCCTTCAACACCTCGAGGCCGAAAGTACGAGCGGTATCGATAGAAGAACCCGAACAACGATCAAGCGCAGCTACTAGTTCATTCGAGAAGGTTCTGGAAGAGATTACATCTTTGATAAGCGGAATGAGCACCCAGAAGAACAGGGCGTGCTATAGATGTGGGAAATTGGGCCATCTTATCAGAGACTGCAGGGTAAGAATACCACCACGTTCGCAGTCACCTGTGAGGATAAGGTCTTCCAGCGAGTCCTCAAATTGGCGGCAGGAAAAATTAGAATCACCCAACATATCGGGGCTCATGCCGGTTAGTAATGATGGAACCCCCAGGATCATCCTTGTTAAGAGGCTACGTACAACCGAATTGATGCCAGGGCGCATGCCGACTAGCAATGATGAAGCCCCCGAGGCTATCCCAATTAAGAGGCCAAGAACAACTGAATTGCCCAACATCGCAGATGCCATGTCCAGAAAATCTGGTTCGGATACTTGTGAGCGAACTGAACGTCGCAAAAAAATCAACCAAGTGAGATC
This sequence comes from Chrysolina americana, assembly GCA_958502065.1. Lineage (NCBI taxonomy): Eukaryota > Metazoa > Arthropoda > Insecta > Coleoptera > Chrysomelidae > Chrysolina > Chrysolina americana. Next base: position 66,769,379 of record OY293413.1, read on the forward strand.
AATGGTTGACGACAATTGGACCACTGCGAAAATGAGGAAGGACCAAGAAAGTGATCCAAACATTGCAGATTTTCTACGATGGAAGGAAAGCGGAGCGAAAACACCCACCTGGAAGGAAATCTCCTTACGATCACCAGGTTTCAAGGCATTGTGGGCACAATGGGAATCCCTGATTGTTGAGAATGGTCTATTGAAGAGAGCTTGGGAATCGGCCGACGGCAGAAAAGTGATTTCTCAATTGGTTGTGCCTAGGTCGAGAATAAGTGATGTCTTGGAGGAGATTCATGGCAGCAAATCATGTGGACATTTTAGAGTGAATAAGACCTTGGATAAAATACGGTAGAGATTTTACTGGGTTCCAATTTCGTGAAGATGTAGAGAGATGGTGCCGAAGATGTCCGAAGTGTGAAGCAAGCAAAGGTCCCAAGACAAGATCGAGAGGAGAGATGAAACAATACAATGTAGGCGCTCCCTTCGAACGAATCTCCATCGATGTAGCAGGACCGTTTTCGATGACGAATGATGGCAACAAATACATCCTCGTTGCCATGGATTACTTTAGCAAATGGGTTGAAGCTTCTGCCTTGCCTAATCAAGAAGCATCCACAGTTGCAAAAGCTCTGGTCGATAACATGTTTTCAAGGTTTGGAGTCCCAATGGAGCTACATTCCGATCAAGGATGAAATTTTGAATCAAATTTATTCAAGGAAGTTTGTGAATTGATGGGAATTAGCAAGACCAGAACAACGGCCCTCCACTCCCAGTCTGATGGCATGGTTGAAAGGTTCGACAGGACTATGGAAGAACATCTTTCCAAAGTAGTAGAGGAGCACCAAAATACCTGGGATCGAAATCTTCTACTATTCTTGATGGCTTACAGGGCCTCTGTGCACGATTCCACAAAGCTCACTCCAGGCAGCATCATCTTCGGGAGAGAACTTCGGTTGCCCTGTGACGTGTTCGGATCACCAAGTTCTGAAGAAAAAGAGGTACAGGATTATGCAGACGAACTGCGAGATAGCTTGAATGGGATCCACGGATTGGCAAGAAAAAATTGAAGATAACTAGTGACAGAATGAAGGCTTGATAAGATGTTAAAGCCAATTCTGGTGGATTCAAAGAAGGAGATCGACCATATACAATAGTGAAAAGAATAAACGACGTGGTCTATAGAATTCAACGCAGCCCGAGAGCGAAAATGAAGGTCGTTCACCTAGAAAGACTCAAACGTTATAATGGAGACAACGACACATTGAACCGCCGCATCGCGAAGATTCTGGATACACTTGAGTACCTATATAAACGCGAGATTTTACCGGGACGATGATTAAGAAGATTACGAAGAAGTGATAAGCAGTTATTGAAGAAGTATAGAAGTGTTTGGAATATTTAGTTAGTTGTATTGTTGTATAGATCTAAGAGTTCAATTAGTCAGTGAGAAGTTGTATGTTTTCAGTGAAGTTAGAAAATAATCAGTTTAGTAGTGTGCTCGTCATTATTATTTAGCAAAAACGTAACAATATGAAGTAGATGGTGATGATGATTGTTTTCCCACTATCAATAGATGTTTGGACTACAAATTGAGTTCAATGAAATTTTTTAGTATTCATAGTTTTAATAATGATAATAATAATAATAATTGAGGCTTTTATTGATAACACATTTTCCATAATTTTTACTTTTTTTCCCCAAAACATTTGTCATATCTTATCAAATGGCAGAGTTCACCCACTTGTTGACAAGTGTTTGCTCTTTTAGAGTTTGACTTGGAATAACAACAAATGTCAAAAGTTCCATTTCTAGGCATATTTGCTCAGTGCCTCAATGCTCAATATTGAATGCATTTTACACCAAGTTAAGATATGAAAATGACAAATTTGGTAATTTATTCAAATTAGAATGAGAATAAAATTAACAACTGTGATCTTCTCGAGGGGGAAGGGAGACATCTACTTTAAATCTTGTGCAACAAGAAATTTTGAGAAAATCTTCGCTTAAGTCTTTCAGTCTTTCAGTCACTTGGATTTGTAGTCTTTTCAGTCCCAATATCGAGTCTCGAGTCTTTTAAATATTTTGAGTCTTGTACACATTTTAGCTAGCTAGATATTTCCCCCTCGGGTTAAATTCTGATCGCCTAGCGGGAACGCATCTCGCAAATATACAACAGATGATGATCAACCACAATGGAAGAATATTATAGAATGAACTACAAATAATGTGATACACAGAAGGTAAACAACAAAACAAGAAACGAGTGCACGCCAGGTTCAATGACTATTATGGTTATATCCCATAAATACAAGAACACAAAATAGGGGAAGATATCAATTATAATTTAATACACGAAGCAATAAACACAACACCGGGGACTGAACATGTTTCAAAAATACTAGTAGAGCTTTACATGAAGCAATTGTTAAAAAAATTGTTAAAATTGTTATCCGTCAACCGGTTGCACCCCTATGTGCAACCCCCAAAAGTCAGAGACTTGTGCGAGCTAGGGGAAGACGTAGCCCTTACCTTTTAATACGTGTGATGCCATGCACGAGACCGGTGGCAATTCTGAGATTCGAACTCACTCTCTTTGGCTTATGAGGCGAGAACTCAACCCGCACACCACCATACATTACTTTTTTTTTATATTTTAGCTATATACGAATACTACCTGAACCACCAATATTTTCCAGAAGAGTGGAAGGCTGGAAGCATAATCACAATCGCAAATCCATATTCGGACTACTATAAACCCTCTAACTATAGACCAATCACATTTCTGTTTGTACTTGGTAAAAACATTGAAAAAGTCATAAAATGTATTTTAGAAAGCCACGCAAATGATAAAATAGCATTCTACCTGTTTGAATTCAGAGAAAATAAAAATACAGTACTTATATCCACTCACTATAGGTAATAACACCAACGCTATTTATGAACATAAACAAGACTTTCGGTAGTGTACCAAATTAACTCCTGTATAAATTAACAAATATCAAAAACCTATTGGAAACAGACACGCGGATTGGGCATACTGAAAGGAACATGCAGAAATGCGCCAAACAACCCCCAAGTACCTGACTATGGAAATCAATAAAAGACTTAAAATAATGAAGATATAACTCACCTTCCAGAATGAACTTATGAACAACATATTCACAATCACATGAATACATTTATAGTTATAATCACTACAGCCTGTCAGTGGACTTGAATGGACTAAGAAATTATAAACGGTTTTATGAATTTTTAGGAATACAAGGTTTCTTCTTTTTCTTCTTTAGTTTTTTGTAACAAGTTTATGGAAGTTTTATGTTTTTCGCTTTGATTTTTATAATTTTAGATTTCCTTTCAATTCTATTTTGCATCCTGTTTTTTTTTCTAAAACTGAAATCTTAAATAACAAAACTCAAAACTGATTATATAAAACTTCTATCGTCTACTTTTGGGTTCAAAATATAAAAAATTGAATTTACCTCATAATATTATTTATTAGGTATTCCAGTTATACTCTAGCTGATTTTAACAACAGAAGCAAAGTAAATCACAATATATTGATATTCTATAAACAACAATAATATATGCTGATGATACCTATCAAATAGTAGCAGAAAAGGATCTTCTCCTCTCTGTTCAAGCTGCAAATAAATCTGCTGATGAATTTTCACAATGGTGCACAAACAATGGTCTACTTGTTAATGTAAATAAAACTGTTTTCATGAATTATCAACAAAAAAATCTATCTCATGAACATTGTCCATTGATAAAAATAAATCACAGATCTATTGAGCAGGTGAGTCAATATAAATATTTAGGTTTGATGATTGATCGGAAGCTAAGTTGGGAAAAACACACAGATTATCTGATCTCAAAACTGAGTAGTGTTTGCTTTGTAATGAGACAACTACACGGAACAGTATCACTTCAAGTACTCAAACTGGCCTATTTCGGCCTTGTACAATCCAATCTCTCAAATGGGTTAATGTTTTGGGGAAACTCAGTATACTTATCAAAAGTGTTTACCATTCAAAAAAAAATAATTAGATGTATCGCTGGCATACATTATAGACAATCATGCAGAACCGTTTTTACAGATCTGGCCATTTTAACGCTACCCTCCTTATATATATTACTAGTAACTCTAAATATCAAAAGAAATGAATCACACCATACAAAAAACAGTACGATACATGACCACAATACCCGCAGAGAAAATGAACTGAGACTACCTTATTCACGACTGGCCCTTGGGCAGGACTCTGCGAGTTATCAAGGAGTTATATGTTATAATAAAGCAATTAGGATACTAGGAAATACTGAAAATTACAATAAATTCAAGAAAGCTTTAATAAACCTTCTCTTACAAAATGCCTTTTACAGTGTCAAAGAATTTTTAGAGATTTGAGTGGATACATGCCCTTTTAAATTAACTATTTTTATTCTGTGTTTTGTGACTAGTCTGATAAATGTTGTACCAGTAATGTATAATTATATGTGTATTTTAATGATGAATAAATTCTATTCTTCTTCTATTCTTTGGGGACTTTGAGTACTTTGTTTTTTCTGGCTGTCGGAAGCCTAACAATCAATTGAAAAACAACAATTTTCTTCGTAACTCAATACTGAAAAATTGTGACCTTTCACAAAACACTATATTCAACCCACTATAGTACTGTGCTGCACTTTTTCAACAAGGTTAATATGAATACAAATACAATTATAGATGCATACTCCATAAAGTTATCAGCGTACAAATATTAGTAAAATTTCCACAATTTCTAATGATGAAGTCATAGGTTTTCATTGCCTCAGATGCGTTGAAACATATGTGATTTTTGGAGGTTAACTTCTAGTCAAAGATTTTATTGTTTAGCTAACATCCTTACATTTATTAACTGGCATTCAAATGCAGTTTATTATCGATATACTCAGATTGCAGTATACAATCCTTGAATAATTAAAAATATTTTTCAACATCAGCAAAGCAAAACGTCCTAACCTTGAACAGCCTCACACCAGTCATGAATAAGGATAAATAAAGGAGTGGTCCTAGGTTTGAACCTTGGGGGACCCGGATGTATGCACCAGACATTAATTATTTTTGCAATAAGACCCAAGACTAACATAAGGATCCCAGAAATACACAAGCACATAAGTAGAAGTTCTGTCATCTCGAAGATACAGCTTTTATTTCAATGCCAACTAAAATGTTTCAGTGGTTGGCAGAAGGCATTTACCTAATAAAAAATAGTTTGTTAGAGATGACAACCTATCCGATAGAAAGGCCAAAATAGAATGGAAAAGTATCAAGTGAGTAACTGAAAATAGTGAAAATAGTACCAAATATGAAGACAGGATTGGTTAAAATTTGGGCAAGTCAAAGCCGAACTAGGGACTTTTGCACTTTAGATGGATTAGATTAAGTCTCCTCAGAATTCAATCATAAATAATTCCTGATGATATGTTACAAAAATTATTCAGGAAGACACTCTTTCTCGGTAGTTATTCGACATGTTTGAATACAATTTTGTTGTTTATTAACGTCAAAAAAAAAACTATGTGAACAAACTTGTTCTGGTGTTCTGGATGACTACCTACCAATGTTGGGTTGTGACTCACACCAATCTAAGTTTGAAAATATTCTAAAACTCACCTAAATGATCATCCATGGCAGCTATTGAAAAAGAATATTCACAAAAACACTAAATTTATATAAAGTGTGACTGTCCCTATTTGGTTACAAATTGTCTCAAAACAAACCAACCAAACCAAGACACAATTTGTCATTAATGTCATTTGTCATTTTGTCAATCTGTCAATGCATAACATTTTGATAATGACAAGATTGACATGACTAACCTTGAGCTTGAAGGCGAAACCATACCCCTGCGAATTTTGCGATTTTTCTGTGAATAAAACGGCTGCCAGACATGCCGCAAGAGATTTCAAATATTTTAACTGTTTACATAATGGCACAAACCACGGAACACCAGAATTCATTCAAAATTTTCTATTCCTTCGCCATTTTGATTCAATTAAAGGCACTATAACTTGAAAAATATCTTTAGATTAGATGTCCTTCAGATGTTGAATTTTGATTGCAAAAAGATTTCATTTGTATTTATAAGATTTTTACAATCAATTACGAAAGATCTTTAGTGTTTGTCCAATATTCCATGCTATAAAAGTTCAGCAAGGGTATGACAGGGAAATGCGGATGTATGATTTCGATAAATATTTTATTTACTTTCGGGTGACGAACTGTTTTCCACAGTGGGGACGAAACTGAAAAGGGTGTCTTCAGGTTAGGAACCATATTGCATTCTGCAAAGTAATAATCTGGCTGTGACTATGTCTATGACTGTGGCTATGTATAATATAGAATTTGCATATTATTTGCCCCATTCATCCTAAAAGCCGTTTTGAAAAATCAGATATGTGTTTCTGATTTTTTCAACATATGTTATAGATTGCAGATTGAATCTGAATATATATATCTAATACCAGACAATTTAATTCTGTGTATTCTTGCTGCTCGCTAATAAAAGCGAATGCATTGTTCTTCGCCAACAAGTGATTTTGACGATATTGGAGTAACACGAAAATCATTATACGCATTACTCATTCCATGAGCTTATCAAGCTTATGTATATATAGGTGTCTACCATAAGCCGCACAAGCTATGTATTGCCCGCTGTAGGTAGTTACGTAGACCCGCTGAGATTGGATAATGCATATCTATACCTTTAGATTATATTGACAAGAAGATATAAATTAGTTGCAGCGCATATTTGCCTAGATAGATTTAACCGTTCTAAAGGGAAATCAATTTTTACATTCAATTTCACTCGGGATCGATCTTTTTTCATGAGAGAATTGATTCAGTAGAATCAATAAAATATTGAGAAACTTTTGGATCAATATTGATTTGGTGAACTTTTCCTTCTTTTCGCATCTCTATAAGGATCCTAGTATGGATTAAAGGTGAATGAACAGTAAGCACAACATGTACATTTCAAAGTAGATTTGAGTTGAGGAAATTATCCACAATAACGGAATTCCTAACACCCAAAAGTTAGTATCTAGAATTCGATTCTGTAGCATTTTCAAATGTTTTTGTTGATAATATATCGTTTTTGCAATGATCTGATAACATTTTAATGCAGACTACCTAGTATGTATCATGAGAACTATCCTGAGCGTCTTGCTAGGCGTTACTGTTGAAGCGGGGTGTAAAACTTTGGATCTGACTTTTTAAGGACACACTGTATTGGATACGCAATCTGCTAAATCCTCCAACCACAGAACCTTACGGAAGCCCGGTCACGACATACAATGCTCCTTATACAGTTCGATTATTTTATCTTTACTCATGCGTCATCAATTTATGATCGAAGAAATCACACACCTTCTATATCGAACATCTCTTTCTAACAACCGCTATGAGCGAATCAAAATTCGTTAACATTTGTCTTCTAAACTAAGAATTATGGTATTGTGATGATGACGCACGGGTAAAGATAAAATAATCGAACTGTACACTGCTACAGACATGAGACGTCACTTAATTGTGGAACGTACACTCAGCCTGAAATGAAATTAGTTTTTATTGGTTATTTCGCCATAATGTACCTATGCATTTCTGTAAGGCAGATACAAATAATATTGAGAAAATTCAAACTGAAACGAAAAAATGTTGAGGAATCACCCATAGAGGATGTGCGGTTCTTGGGTTGTTTGAAGAAATTGAAGATGGTAGTGGAACATGCCTAGGATACATATTTTTTGGAGGAGGTTGAAACTGTAATATGGTATCCAAGTGAAAAGGAATACTGTTTTGGAAATACTAAGGATAAGCAGAATAGCTTATCCAGAAGGTGTTGATGCAAGGTCACGTAGGAGGCTAAACCGACGTAAATTTATAGTTCTAGGACCAAATTTTATATGGCACATGGAAGGTTATGACAAACTGAAGCCATTTGGTTATGGTTAGCTATAGATGGATTTTCCAGAAAAATATTAATTGTGGCTACGAGTAGCTTCAAGTAATAACAATCCTACGATCTACGATAATAGCGTCATTTTACTTAGAATCAGAACAGACAAAGGAACAGAAAATAGCATAGTTGGATCTTTGCAGAGCTATTTAAGATATTGTCATAATAATAATTTAGCAGGATTCAAGAGTCATATTGAAGGAAAGAGTACTTCCAATCAAAAAATTTAATGTTTCTGGTCACAAATGCGACGACAGGGTATTAAAGTTTTCAAATAAGTTTTTTCAAAGATCTGAAAGACAGCATGAATTATGGTGATATAGTGATCAGATAATTGTGGAAAGTCACAGATACTGTTTTGGTTCTATTATTCAGGGTAAACACTAGACCTTTTAGCGAAAGAATCGAACACACATACTATATAATTGTCTGATGCTTAGCACGGCAGTAATAATTCTGTGCTCTATATTACAAACAATAAATTCTTTCTGAAATTCTTTTGTTTTGATTGATTTCACAGAAAATATTTTGGTTATGTGCTGGGCTGTATTGTTTTATTCGAGAATTCTCTACATTTTCTGTTTCACTTATTATAATTACGAATATACGCTTTCATTGAAGATATGCCTCTAGAAAATGAGATGACTGAAAATAAAAATTGCACAAAATTTTTGGGTCTTTTCATTGACAGCAAATTTAAATTTGAAGAACACGTCAAACAACTAAAGAATAAAATCTCCTCAGGTTGCTATGCAATGAGAATTATTTCAAGGGAGCTTGGTACTGTCACGGCTATGACCGCATATTATGCATTAATATAATCTCAACTGAGATATGCTATACCTTTCTAGGGGGTATGTAACTCCAGTCTGCTGGATTCAGTACTTAAACTGCAAAAGAAAGCCATAAGATATGTTTTCAAACTAGGACCACGCAATTCATGTAGGCAGTTATTTGTAGAGAAAAAGATATTGACAGTTGTGGCTCTCTTCGTTATGGAAACTGTATGTCTTATACACAAACATAGTTCAAAATTTGAAAATATTTCATCGTGTCATAATACTCGCCAAAAATCTAAAAATAATTTAAAATCCCTGGTGAAGGACTCCATTTTCTATAACGGCGTCAAAATGTATAATCGCTTACCGTATCACTCTGGAGAGAGCAACGATAGTATTGAAAGCTTTAGAAAATACATTAAGAAACTACTCGTTAGCAAACCCTATTATAGTTTGCAAGAATTTTACAATGACAACTTTCACTGAAAACTGTAACCTGTCTTTTCCTTGTTTTTTTTTTCTTTTTTTCTTTTTTTTCCCCCCTTCCTTTATTATTTTATTGCTACTGTATTGTATACTCGCTTAGAGCGATAGCTTGTAAGTCGAAACATTGACCATATGTTCAAATAACATTTTTTATCGATATTTCAATCATTTATTGACATTTATTTTTTCAAATAAAATTTATGCGTGTTTGTATATATGTATGCATATATATATATGTATATAAAAAGCTCAAATAACAATTTTTATAGGTGTACATTCATATTATTTATATTTTACATGTTTATGTGCATTTTATCTATATTTTATGTTTGTACTGTTTATCTTTTACTTTGTCAACAAAACTAGTTTTTTTTCGACAATAAAGTATATTTTGATTTGATTTGATTGCAGCTACAAGAATGTATAAGCCGTGTTTTATTGTGATCCGGGGGATGATGCTTGTGACGCTTTACAATTAAACAGTTGCGAGCCATTTTATTCGCAGAAAAATTGCGAAATTCGCGAGGGTATGAACTAGACTTTGTTCGCCATTTCCGTTATTTTGCTATGATTGGTGGTCCAACTGCTGTCAAATATCAATTTGTCGCCAGGAAAACTGTAGCTAACTGTACACACCGAATACCGTTTACGTCAAATCGTAGCAATATGTAGAATACTTTGATTACTATGGTACACGGAATCCCAACCCTGTCGGGACGGGGACGGGAAGCAATGTGACATTTGACATGTGACGTAATATCTCTGTACGTTGCAAGAATTCCTTTCTACAACACTTCCCAATAGGCAATCCGCATGAACCAATCAGAACTATCTTGGCCAAGGCGGTATGTTTGAATCGATGCTAAGGCAGTATAGTAGTCCCAAGTATTCAACTTGGATGGCAAGGTTAGGTTAGATCATGTTTCCTTCTTTTATGGCTTAAAAATGAAAAAATGAGGAAACATGATCTAATCCAACCAAACTGGACTTTGATATCCAAGTTGATCCTCAACGTAACCTAAAATTACATTGCACACCACGCAGGCGCAACTAAAATAGAGTTTTGATTGGTCCATGCGGATTGCCTATTGGGAAGTGTTGTGGATAGGAATTCTTGCCTGTACGTTCAACAAGTGACGTCACATGTCTGTAGCAGTCAGCAGTGTATAAAAGGAGCATTGTATGTCGTGACCGGGCATCCGTAGATCCTTGATATTAGTTATACTGTAACTGCATTGTTGTCGAAGATACTTAGCTTCTGGAGATAAGAATAACTCAATGCAATGAAAGAGTTGTATTTCGTGTAAGAATTTAGTAAAATCGCAAAGCGCTAGTAAACATAAAAACATAACTTAAACATAACTGTTATATCACATTGTGACTTGGTGATGTTATTCAGAGATATGCTTGATGTTACAGATACGTTGCGTCCATATGCCTTTGTGCCTCTTTTAAATATTACAATGTAATGTTAATTACTTAACATTACATAAATGTATCATATTTTGCGCAACTTTAATGTGACTTTATTAAATACATATAATGTTACTCAAAACATCTATGCAACATTTGTAAAATGTACCATTGTAACATCAGGGTGAAGCATATACTCATGGTTTACCCACACTTTTTTCTATATTTATAGGTATATTTCTGGAATTTCAGTAGATGAATAACAACAATAGCAATTAACAAAGTTATTCATCTACCAAAGAGTGGCGATTGAAATTCCAGAAATACAACTTTAAGTGTAGAAAAATAAGTGTTGGTAAACAATGAGTATAAGCTCCACCCTGTATACTAAGAAATAAAATATGTATATAAGGGGGTAATGATGTAGAACATACCAATCAATCAAAAAACTGTATTGTCAATGATTATAATCTCATGGACAAAGCGTTATAAAACAAGACAGTTACATCATTAATTAAATTAAAATTAGCAGTATGAAAAATATAATCTTGAATCACTATGAACAGAGCAAAGTACCTACTAATATGACTTACCACCTGAATCAGATGAAAGTTAAGTGATATTAGAAGAATAATATTGAATGAAAACCTATTTCTTTTGAGAAATAAAAACAGATATCACTGAATCAATAATTATATGGTTGTTTTGTCTGCTTATGTCATACAATCCATCACTATGAGTCAAACTCGTCATCTGTGATTGAACGGCAAACATCTTTTACATATTCTGAAAATATAGTCATTACAGTCACTGAAAACTCATATTAATCTTTATGATATAAGAAAACGACCATCCAATAATTATTAATAATTCTATGTTGCCCCTAGAGGTAAAAGAAAAATAATTACTTACGTTTCAGTATGTCCATAATTATCAATTCAAAACTTTTGGATTTTTTTCTTTGCCCAGTCCAGAAGGGCTCATCTTCGATTAGTTCGGAAACAACAACTGCTATTTAAGTTTTTGTAATCTGATCAGTCAATAAGTACCAGTTTGTACATCAAAACTGATAAAGGAATGTGAAAGGACACTACCAAACTGAAAAGAAAGAGAAAATGCAGTTAGTTTATTGATACTTTGTATTAAACAATTCAAGTGATTTTTCTACAATCTCAAAAAAACGTTAATATTATCATAGATTATTGAAATTAAGAAAGATCAGAACACTCTGTATAAAATATATAATTTTGAGTTCACTTACAAATTGAGCAGCTCCAATATTGTTGTTTTAGCAAGCTAAATTCATTGGTTTCAGTTCCAAAAATTCCTTGATCAATCGGTTCAAAATTTCCATTTCCATTTCCATACTGTCCAATATCTGATTAGCAGGAACCACAACTGATAGCTTTTCTACTATTCATAGCATCATATGTAGATACTCTCTAATCAATAGTAGATATAAATACATTCACTACATAACCTAAATGATAAAATAACAATTAGTGGATGGAGTAGTGGAAAATCATAATCTTACCATGAAAACTATGAGTTTTGCAATCCTATTGATTCCAATCACTTTTGAGTAGTTTGAATTATATTTTAATTCTATGAACTCAAAACTCCTACCATGACCGCCATGATTATTAGGATAAAATGAACGATGGCGTCAGTGATATATTTATTTCATATTTACTGGGTAATATTGTTTGAACGTGGATATCATTTTTTTAAGTTACGTAGATTTTGAGTTTTTGTCGACATTTATGATATATGTTGTTGTTATATGGTTAGGAGGTTAGGTTTTAAGTTATGTTGAAATGTCATATGAATGATATCATGACGTGGTCATTAGCCAAAAATTACATTTAAGAAACCTTTAAGATAATATTAATTTCAAGGCTCCCTGTACACATATCAGTAATGTTTTGAGAAGGTTAGACAAAAATATTAAACAAATAACATAACTACTCTGTCTAAGACATATCTGGGCAACATATAATCAACATTATATGTATTATCTAATGAATATTATTGGTTACATTATTTTGATATTACATAAACATATAGTTGAAAACACTGTGTTGGAAACGTCAAGATGACATTAATATAATGTTAGTTTGCCAATATCACAAAATTGCACAAAAGTTATATCTGGAAAATATTTTTGTTATGTATCATGTTTAGTGGGGATCATTCAATAAGTACCAGTTTGTACATCAAACTGATAGAGGAATGTGAAAGGACACTACCAAACTGAAAAGAAAGAGAAAATGCAGTTAGTTTAATGATAATTTGTATTAAACATTTCAAGTGATTTCTCTACAATCTTAAGAAACGTTAATATTTCATAGATTAATGAAATTAAGAAAGATCAGAACACTCTTTATAAAATATATAATTTTGAGTTCACTTACAAATTAAGCAGCTCCAATATTGTTGTTTTAGCAAGCTAAATTCATTGGTTTTAGTTCCAAAAATTCCTTGATCAATCGGTTCAAAATAATTTGACACAGCTCCAGATGTCAGCAACCATTTCCATGCTGTCCAATATCTGATTAGCAGGAACCACAACTGATAGCTTTTCTACTATTCATAGCATCACATGTAGATACTCATCTCTAATCAATAGTAGATATCACTACATTCACTACATAACCTAAATGCTAAAATAACAATTAGTGGATGGAGTAGTGGAAAATCATAATCTTACCATGATAATTATGAGTTTTGCAATCCTATTGATTCCAATCACTTTTAAGTAGTTTGAATTATATTTTAATTCTATGAACTCAAAACTCTTACCATGACCGCCATGATTATTAGGATAAAATGAACGATGGAGTCAGTGATATATTTATTTCATATTGTTTGAACGTGGATATCATTTTTTTAAGTTACGTAGATGAATGACGTCATGACGTGGTCATTACCCAAAAATTTCATTTAAGAAACCTTTAAGATAATATCAATTTCAAGGCTCCCTGTACACATGTCAGTAATGTTTTGAGAAGGTTAGACAAAAATATCGAACAAATAACATAACTACTCTGTCTAAGATATATCTGGGCAACATATAATCAACATTATATGTATTATCTAATGAATATTACTGGTTACATTATTTTGATGTTACATAAACATATTGTTGAAAACACTGTCTTGGAAACGTCAAGATGACATTAATATAATGTTAGTTTGCCAATATCACAAAATTGCACAAAAGTTATATCTGGAAAATATTTTTGTTATGTATCATGTTTAGTGGGTTTAGCTTAAAGAAATATTTGTATATACCTATGTTCGTAAGGAAGAACACTTTTGAGACCAGAAGCCATTTCTGATGTACAAGAAGTTGAGAGGTGATTTTGCGAAGAGTAAAATAGAGTGTTATTATTTCACCCCAAAGATAATTTTTGGGACCTGAGTAAACTGGTAACATGGCAAAGACAGAGACAAGCTGAATCATGCTTTTACCAACACAGTTTACACAAAATCTAATGGAAATTTTTTGTATAGTTTATTTGGTATACATTCATACTTGTTTTTCCTTACTTACCTAAAGTGATAATTGTTAACTGATACTTTTTATTTAATAATTGTTACTTGATGCTGCATGAATCCACCCTATATCTGAAAAATTAAGCAACTCCAGAAACTCCAGAAAGTGTAGGAAGGTAAGGAATTCATTCCCCCCAAAAAGTTACTTTGTTTATCAATTTTACTTGTAAAGAGAAATTATTCAGTTATCGTCAAGTAGGTATTTCTTATTTGCCTCAGGGCCAATTGCACCAACTCCGCTTAGTGCTTCAAGTGACGCTTTGATTTATGAACCCGATAGAATGTGTTCAATGATATGTCAAATATATCAGTGATTTCACATTCTGCCCGATTCATAAATTTAGGCGTCACTTTTTAAAGCACTAAGCGGAGTTGGTGAAATCGGCCCTCAAAGAAATAAGGTGAACATTTCATGATATTGAAAACTTGTCAATTAAATATTTCTCAGAAAGATTAATTGCTCAAGAAAGTTTTTGTTTTAGTTCAAACCTGATATGTAGATAGTTTAATGAATTTCACCAAATAGTTCTCATGAAAGGGATAATTCCAAGGATATGAAATACACTGAAGAGTGTAGGTGTAAAGTGAGTTGGCCTTTTCCGTTAGGATTTATTGTGGCTCCCAAGAGTGCTACATAAAAACATAGGTATATTGAAATAAAAATACTTGAATTATTGAAACACGTGAACTCAAATATCACAGCCACATATGAAAAAATATTAAAATACAAAATTACAACAGGAAATTTGTAAATGGTAATCAAGTAATGATGCAATGTATTTATAGTAAATAAATATATTTTTTCTCAACTGTTTGTATCAGTATAGTTTTTCATTGGTGCATATACAGGAAAAAACGCAAACTTTTCTGATTCATGATGAAAATTGTGAGTTTTAGTAATTTTTTCGTCAGGAATGATATCATCGAATTATTTTACAAATTCTGTTGTTGTGGCTGTGATTCAGTTTTGAGGCAAAAACATGATTTTCCCTTTATATTTTCATGTACTTTATAATATCTGTTGAAAAACGGTTTCTTAACTAATATTTATTCAAGTCTTTTTCGTGCTTCATTAAAGAATGATGATCTGCACAACATAAAATTCCCAGTGAGAAACTCGTTTTTAGCTTGTTTGAATTATTTAATTTAGACCATAAATGCTTTATTTCTGATCTCCGATCACCCCTAGATTCCAATTATGGATAGAATAGAATCATAAATCACAAAACTCCTTACCACAAAAAATTGTCCACCACTTTGAGCAACAATTTCTGACCCTAAAATCCCCTCACGCCAATTTCAAACTGAATCAGACTATAAAAATTAAACCTTGTCCTCTATAATTTTTTCATCAATCGCATCAAATGGGTACAGGATTGTTTTTGGAGTTTACCTATTATTAGGATCGCAAATTATGAAAAATCGACCGTAATTTTAAATGACCTACATATTGATGACAGAATTTGATCGTTATTTGAATAAAAACTTCCACCGAAAATTTTTCTGAGCTCTGTAAACATTCCTAGATGTTGTGACTTGTTGCTGCTCACATACTTCATTTGCATTGCATTGGTGAAATTTTTACATTCATCCCACGATCAGACTAAATCAAGATAGTACTTAAATTCTTTCCTCACGAAATAAAATAATGTTGTTCCCTTTAAAAAAGCACGGCACTGTGCAAGAGGTGTTTTGTTTTGGATCGACCGTCAGAAACCTAAATCATAACAGTCTCCGCTTGAGTTATCTTCGGTTCACAACTTCGTTTGTATTTTCGGCATTGGGCCTATCTAGGGTTTACTTCTTGATCTGAGGAAAATCCCTATGAAATTTTATAAACATAACCTGTAATTTCAAAATTTGACATTTTAAAATTTGAATTTCGCGCTCAAGTTTTGCGCATGTGCTCTCGGTCACCTTTGCCAATTCGACGAGAGGGAAGGGCAATATAAAATCCGGCTTCAATTTGCTAACTACATTGGCTCTTATGGCGTATGGTTAATATTGTAGTTAATATATACATGTAATATGCTTCGAAGCGATGGTACACGGAATCCCACCCCTGACGCCCTGACATAACCAAAGAGTAGAGGTTCCTCTACTCTTTGACATAACCCAACAAAATTGACAGCTCTGACGTCAGCACTAAAACTAAAATGGTGTATTGAGTAAAATTCCCGAATTCCCGATTCCCCGACAAAAATTTATCGTTGTTTTCAAATCTACTTGTAGAATAGTTCGAATCGAAAATGAATATCGGTAAATGTGGAATTGGGCAAGTTGAAGTGAAAATCGAACGTAACGATCTCAATGAAGCTCTTGAAATAGAGGCAGTAAAAAATGAACCAGGAGAAAATTATATTTTCACTGAATGCATAAGTAATAGTGAAAAAGTATTTTTGGACCATAAGCATGCTGCTGACAACTACCATGAGTATGAACAGAACGAAGTAAAATTTGTTGCGAAGAACGTGAAATCAGATGAATCAGGTCATTCCAAATATTTCGATCATTTATCAAGTACATGTGACTCAGTTCAAATCAAAAGTGACGACCTTGATGTTTTTCACGAAGACATTAAACGTGGAAGTGGCGAAGAAGTATCTAGGGAAAGTATTAGATTCTGCGAGGTGTGTTACCGAAGTTTTGGCCTGGAAGATTTTTCTAACTCCACAAGTTGTAAAACGGAATGTAGATGCCAAAATCGAAATGAGTTCCCATTCTGTGATATAGGTGGTCAGTATATGACACATGATGTGAAACCGTTCTCCTATGACCTTTCATCAGGTAATATTATTTGTTTATTCATTTAACTGTTTGAATAAAATATAGTTATAGAGTATATTCACCTAGTCAGGAAGTGATGAACCTAAATAAAATTCATCATTTCATCAGGAAAACTTAAAATATTTTTCTGCAGACTACCAAAAAAAATTAAAGTAACCCAGCTGGTTTGTTTTAAAATAAAACTTGGTCAAGTGTGCCACAGCAAATAATGATAATCCACTTGGACTATTTCTGTTGTTATTCATTTATTTACACTATAGAAAAATTTGTTTTTTTGATACACTCATGAACAAATATAATTATAGAGAAAATATCAACTATCATTTTTATTGAAGTTATTGATAGGTGTTACTCAATAGATTGTTTTATTACAATCTATTATTTTTTCAGATTCAAGAACACAGCTACTTGAATTAAAAATTGAAACAATAACTGGAGCGGAAGATGCCAAACAAGAAGACTCTTCTGCCATACCTCAGAGGCTTTCGTTGTCTCCTGTGAAAATTGACAATGAGATGAAACATAAATTTTCTTCAAAGCCTCTAAAACCTCATTCTAAAAATGATCTTTCTGTGTCAAAAGAAAAAAATCAGTGCAGAAGCTGTTCAAAGTCATTTAGTCAAAAGTGTAACTTGACAGTTCATGAGAGGCTTCACACTGGCGAAAAACCATTTGATTGCAGAATGTGTTCAAAATCTTTCAGTCGAAAGGATGCTTTGATATGTCATGAGAAGGGTCATACTGGTGAAAAGCCATTTCATTGCAAAATTTGTTCAAAATCTTTTTGTCAAAGGAGTCATTTCATGAGACATGAGAGGAGTCACACTGGTGAAAAACAATTTTGTTGCAAAACTTGTTCAAAATATTTCATTACAAAGAGTTACCTCACAGTTCATGAAAAGAGTCATACTAGTGACAAACCATTTCATTGTAAGATTTGTTCAAAATCTTTTAGTACAAAGACTAAGTTGAGAGTTCATGAGAAGGTTCACACTGGTGAAAAACCATTTCATTGTAAAATGTGTTCAAAATCTTTTCGTCTAAAGAGTTCTTTGATAATTCATGAGAGGGTGCACACTGGAGAAAAGCCATTTCATTGCAAAATTTGTTCAAAATCTTTTCGTCAAAGGAGTAATTTAACAATTCATGAGAGGGAAGTGCACAATGGTAAAAAACCATTTCTTTGTAAAATTTGTTCAAAATCTTTTAGTATAAAGACAAAGTTGAAAGTTCATGAGAGGGTTCACACTGGTGAAAAACCATTTAATTGCGAACTGTGTTCAAAATCTTTTAGTAGAAAGGATGCTTTGATAATTCATGTAATGGGTCACACTGGTAAAAAACCATTTTGTTGCAAAATGTGTACAAAATCTTTTAGTGTAAATAGGGATTTGAGAAGACATGAGAGGAGTCACACTGGTGAAAAACCATTTAATTGCAAAATTTGTTCAAAATCTTTTAGTCTACAGAGTTCTTTGATAATTCATAAAATGGGCCACACTGGCAAAAAACCATTCAATTGCGAACTTTGTTCAAAATGTTTTAGTCGAAAGGATGCTTTGATAATTCATGAAATGGGTCACACTGGCAAAAAACCATTCAATTGCAAACTTTGTTCAAAATGTTTTAGTCGAAAGGATGCTTTGATAATTCATGAAATGGGTCACACTGGCAAAAAACCATTTTGTTGCAAAATTTGTTCAAAATGTTTTAGTCAAAAAAGAGTTTGGTTAATTCATGAGAAGGGTCACGCTGGTGAAAAACCATTTTATTGCAACATTTGTTCAAAATCTTTTTGTCGAAAGGGTAACTTGAAAATTCATGAGAGGGTTCACACTGGTGAAAAACCGTTTCATTGCCGAATGTGTTCAAAATCTTTTAGCCGAAAGGATGTTTTGATAATTCATGAGAAGGGCCACACAGGTGAAAAACCTTTTCTTTGCAAAATTTGTTCAAAATCTTTCAATATAAAAAGTAATTTAAGGGTTCATGAGAAGAGTCACACTGGTGGAAAACCAAAAGGCTCATTTGAGAATTTATGAGAAGGGTCACATTGGTGAATAAATCGTTAAATTGCAGAATTTGTTCAAATTCAAAGGAAAAACTGTTTTTTTGAGTATGCATTGTATATACAGAGTGGGCCATTGAAAACGAAACAGTGACTCTGACACTCGGACGCTCGGACACGTCAACTACATTTTCGAGGGGATATCGTTCGCGATGAAATTCACCTGAAACACATTCCATCCCTCGGAGCTATGACCGCCACCCCTAAATTTTCAAAGGGTAACGTATAGCAAGTGATACCTCGTTTGAAAGGTATTTTCCTTCTTGATATCAAACAGCAAAAATATATTAATTCTATCGTTTCGTTTTCGAGATATAGTAACTTGAAGTTGGGAAATCACTTTTTATTCTCTCAATAAAAATAAGATCTAACAATCAATCCATTTGTTTAAAGATAATTATCATTGTCAAGGAATTAAATGATCTAACTGTCTACCACCCATTTCCAAGCAATGGTACAAATTCTGTTCAAAATGAGGCTTCGCATCTCGTAGCATTTCAGGCGTTTTTCGACGGCATTCTACTTCGTAAATCTTCCAGAGATTCTGGCTGGCCACTCTATAGAGCATTTTCTTCCAATCCAACTTCCAGGAAACATTCTATCCAAAAACACCCTAACAGGCTGTGAATAATGTGGAGGCCTTGTTCAAATATCAAATGGTCTTCATGGTAACGATCGTCATTTTCAATGATGTCTACTAATTGTAGATAAGCAAATTCATTCAATAATAATGAGTTTCTCCTGTCCCCAAAAATACAGGCCCAGACATTGAGTTTTTGGGAAGTTTGATTATGGAGTGGAAAACATGTGGATTGACATCCGACCAATAACGAGAATTATGACGATTCACAGTCGAATTCAGAAAGAATGTAGACTCATCAGAAAAGCAGATGTTGAAAAGAAAATTCTCATCAGCTTGTATTCTCACAAAATTCCTGTCGCCTGTCACCAATTCAATTGGTGTATGAAATGTATTTTGTAGGGGTAGAATTCATTATGTTTCAGGATTCATTGGATACTGGTTCTACTGATATTGTAGTTTATAGTCGTTGGGTATCATCACGTATCATCGACTTTTTATGTCGATAGAGAATATCTCTAGACTTCTGCGTCCTATTTATTTATTTATTTATTTATTTATTTATTTATTTATACACGGGTTATCCCCTTTTTAGATATGAAATATAATACAATACATACTTATATTAAATATACACAAAAATGAACAATGAACAATTTTAGTAGTACTACAGTGATAAAAGAAAACTTATTCCACTAATCTTCTTACACTGGTTTTGAATGCAGTTGATGTTACTCCAGTAAATTCTAATCCTCTATTGCAATATTCGTTACCTAATCTGACAAAACGTGACAGGGTACTATGATAACCATAGTTTGTGCGATGGAAGGGAACTTGGAATAAATCGGAGTTACGAGTAGGTCTGTTTGGAACTTTAAAGTTAATCGAATGGAGCAATGGAGGACAATCTATCTCCCCTGATATTATTTTATAGAGAGTAATCAAGTCAGATCTTGTTCTACTACCTTCCAAGCTGGTAATATTCAAATTTTGCATAACTTGCCTATAATCGTAATCACCATGTTGCAGATTCATTTTAAATGCTATTGCATGAACAATTCTAGTGCAAGCTAGTGCATCACTACTAGTGCTAGTACTTGTAGTTAGCACCACAAGAGCTTTATATGGCTTTATTCATATTCCAGGAGCAGTAGGAGGTAGGATCACACGTGAATGATCTAGACGGAGACGAGGATATTTTTAAAATTGACATACAAAAACTATACTAATACTTCCAACCGAAACAGTAAAAGCTATATGAACGCTATCTTTATAGAAAAATTGCCAAGAATCTGACAAAAATTTTGATAAATTTCTGGTCAGGCTAAGAAAACAACCTAATAAATTTTAATTTTCGAGCATTGATATGAGTATTTAAGTTGATCAAATAGTAGAAAAATGTAACTCCATAGAGAAAAAATTCTAGGTGTAGGGGATACTATTGAATTAGAGGTAGATGATTGTTGCTGAAGCTAATGCTTTGGAGTTTATTAATCGGGAGTTTAACGTACCGAACTTCTCATGAAAATCACAAAAGATTCAACTACCTCTTTCACAGTAAAAGGTCGTTGAGAGAAATGTTTTCTACGTTAGGAAATCTATTAACTATAACAGTAGCAGACAAATGGCAGACAATTATTCACTAGTATAGAATGAGTTCCGTAAAGAAAGGAGCTATTAACTCTATACCACAGTATTCCAGTGTTCACAACAAAATGGTGAAATGGAGGGACAGAACAAAGAGAGATATTTTTAAGCTTGAAGCGCCTTGAAAGGAGCCAAGTTCTAAAGAAGGACTGGAAATTTGAACTAACAGACTAAGTATATTTAATAAACTACAATAGTGCACCACACACAAAGTGACAGGAAAAATACCATCAGAATAATTTTTCAAACGAGTATTTAGAGATAAAGTCCTTGTTATTCAAGACAAGAAAAAGGCAAAGCATACGCAGACAGTCGTTGTACGCAGACAAGAAATTATAGGCGAAAGTATATTGTAAACAAAATTAATCAGAGAAATCAAACTAACTTCAGCATTTAAACATACACAGCGAAAACAATATCTGTACTTCACTTTCCCCCCATCTTCTCTGCCACTATATATTGCTGGCAAAAAAATGACATATCTAGTTACATATCAACTTTGAACTTGGGTAAGCGTCCTGTGTATGGAGGAAGTTTAGTTAAAGACGTACGTTCAGACACAAGGTTGCCAGTGCATACATTCGGTGCACATCTCTTAGAAACTTCCTAGTTACCAACATAAATGTAATCTCAATCTTTCAAAATACTATTAATAGAACAGTTTTTGTTTCTGTTGTTTATACTTCACGCACGAAAATTAATCATGAGTAGGTAATATCATGTCAAAATGATTAACAAAACATTACTTTCCAACAATTTCTGTATGTCATAGGTATATTGAGATTGAGTTTAATAGGGAGACTGGGCTTATGTGCTTCTAGGCGCCTTTCCACTGCGACCTTTGCAGATCTATTGTGTTTGCCCTCATGTTATGTTAGATTTCCTTGTCTTGACCCGTCCTTTACTAGACTCCATAGGCCAGACCTATAAAAAAGGTTTCAGAGATTTCTTTTTGAATAAGTCCTTCTGAGAAACTTTTCTGGAGTGCGGCATTCGTACCAGTTGTTCGGAGTTCCCTTTCTTTCAACTCTTGTTTCAATTCCGCCACTTTTGAATCCACCAGGCGGGGAGAACTTTCTTCGGAAAGATTTTATCTTTTAGTGTCTGAACAGGATATCAGTCTATTTCATACATGTCCACTTCGCGAACACTCACCAATTTAACGGATTACTAGTCTGTTTCGCGCGAAAAAGGTATATGCGTTTTTTCCCGTAACATATGGAGACTGTCCATTACGCGAACGCTTATTTATTTTAGATATTTCTAATTAAATTAATTTCAAACAACTTGAATTCAAAGTAATTTTATCACTGTACTATGTAGAACATTAAGGCAACTCAGTATTATTTCTTCTTATTTGTGTTGAACTCAAACTGTAACTTCATCTCTGACCACGAGCCCTGTATTTATATCTGCAGAAATCTTTTGGAACGTTCCACATGTTTCGAGACGATTAAAGGCTTCGTCGTTATTAAGAGTTTTTTGAATTGCGATTGGCGCTAAAGTTATGTTTACTGAATTTCATATGGTGTCTAAATGCTGCTATGTTTTCAGATGTTCGCATATAAGGTATCAGGTATACTAGTCCGTCCTTCGTCCTATATTATATTCTCGCCATCGGGCGCTAAACGCGCCCATATTACGACCTAGATACATAAAAATAACTATTATGAATTTTTTTATTGACATATAAGCTTTGTTTCATATGACAAATGAAGATTATCATTATTGGAAAAAGAGAATATTCTCAAATAATTGAAAATTTGTTTTTTCAAATGAAAAGAACCTATGATAAAAATAAAGATTTTTTTGTAATATCTAACAGAAAACAACTACTTCCCCGGCTAAAGCTACGCTAGACATATTGAACTACATCTGATATTGTGAAAAAACCCTAACAATATGTATCAGATATAGTTCAAAATTATTATCATTATTGTTCTGAATCAAATGGAATCTTGAAGTAAACATGTTTATTACAATGTTCAGTTATGTTTTGTATGTCCCCTTCAACACTGACGTGAATAAGCGGTGGGATTTCGAGTCATCTCCCTTTTATTCGACGAAAAATAGAATTCTACCATATATACGGAATCCCCTCCACTTTTCTTGTAAGTTCAGTTTTATGTTATAAAAATCAGCAAGCTGAAAACGGGAATATTCTCAAATGGAAATTGTTTTTAATGAAAACCATCCAAGATAAAAATGAAGTTTTTTTGTAATAGTCCGGGAGGTAGCGTCAAATTTCACCGGACCATTTTACTAAGGCTAATTAATTGCCTAGTGCAGGCTCTCTTCACGTTTTTGAGAGAAAATTTCCATGGTAGCTGGTCCAGATCCGTGACTTGAGATTTTGAGAGGCTGCGAAAATTACGATTTTGGGGGTATTTTACAGATAGCTAAATGATGGAATTATAATCGTGAAAAAAAAAACATGTAAGCTACATAATTTCTGCGATTTAACGTATTAGCTGCGCGTTTCAAATTCATATGGACCGTTCAAATCGTTGATGCGAGAATTTCATCTCTTGCGCTGGGTCACCAATAAATTTTTGTCAACGAAAAACTATTTCAACATCCAAAAATCATCAGGAAGGTCGGAGGAATTGAAATGTGTACCCTTCAGAAGCAATAGCAATTGCATTTTGATTTTATTGAAAATATGAACATGATGTTCATAAATTCAGAAATCCAAATTTTGTTATTATCTCCCAAGAATAAATGTATTTTTCAGAGTCAAATTAAAACGTTTTCAATGGAGAAATGCTATTAAAGTCTTGAAGAACACTTTAATGACAATCTTGCATGCATATTATGTATTACTGGCATACGTTCTTATGGACAACTCTGTAGCTACCACTCAACTGAATGTAGTTTCTGGTAATTAATCTCGTAGTTTTGTTTGATTTGAATGTATTTTGAAGTTTCAAACATAAACTGACAATAATAAATAATACTAATATATAATTATTTATATTTATTTTCACTCTCATATCTATACAGTGTGGTCCACTGAGTGTGCAACAAATGGGAAACTTGTTTATTATCGATTTCTCAGAAAATTTTATTTCTAACCAAAGTTGGTGCATGTTCCAAAACTATACCAAGTGTACCTGAAATGGCTTTATGACAAACATCATCCATACAGGATAGGCCAAAAAATATAAAGTTCGTTCAAGAGTAAAGTACCCTTATTTCAAGAAATATAGAAATATGTTGAAGAGAAAAGTTACTTAGAATTAAAAGTTATGTTCAGATACGAAGTCATGGCCTGCTATTAATTTTTTTTTTCGTTTGGAAAATATTGAATAACCCCCGTATGATACATATTTTTACTATTTTGATTTAATATGTATGTGAAGTAGCCACAATCAAATCAGTTTGGAGTATTTTTTATCAAATTGAAGTGTATTTGTAAAATTTACTTGGATTTGTATTTTTTTAGGTGACCGTCAACTTCATGTTTGTTGCAACGATATTTAACAGAACTCTAGAATAAAACAAATACTCTTTTTAACAAGACAAATACTTTACGAAGTAAATGTTCACATGAATAAAACTGTCAATATAAGTATACAATTTCTGTTCTTCTGACAACAATACCTCAACTAGAATAGATATTAAAAAACACTCCAAAATTTATCGCGGATAGCCATGAACAAAAAACACATACGCCCGAAAACAATACTGTAGTTTGATAGTGTGGCGTCTTGAAACTTGCCTGTCAAACGTTTTCATATTTGTTCTTAATTAAAAATGCCTCGCCCGCAGTAGTATTAACGTTAACTGAAAAGGCAGAATTAAGTTTTAATCTGTGGTGATGGTTATAAAACAATACGCGAAGTTGCAAATATTTTCAACGAGCGGCATCCAGACAAACAAATTTGCTATTCAAGTATAAGTAGAATTTTAAAGAATTTCAAACAGACCGGCTCACTAGAATATAAACAAAATACGGAGCGTACGAAACCTGTATGCACAGAAGAAAACCAGCTTGACGTACTTCAAGCAGTAGTAGAAAATCCTAGAAGGTCCACCCAAGAAATTAGTGATTACCTATACCGGCATAAAAAAACCTCTGTGAAGCGTATTCTTAAGAAACATAAGTACCATGCTTACAAACCTACATTCATTTGTACATTGCAAGAAAGAGACTATGATTTGAGATATGATTTTTCCATGTGGTTTCAGGGTGAAATAGAAGAACAAAGATTTTCATCGATGTATTCTGTTTGGAGATGAATCGACTTTTACAACAATTGGGGTTCTATCATCACAAAATTGCCGATGGTGGTCAGATGTCAACCCAAATTTTATTTTTGACAACAAAAATCAATACTATCAGACACACAACAAACACGTTGGTGTGGTATATTAAATGATACATTACTAGGTCCGTAGATATAGGTACTTGAACTTTTTGGAAACTGAAATAGGAGAGTTTTTGGATGATATGTTATTAGAAGAACGGCAAAAAGTATGGTTCCAACATGACGGATGTCCTGCCCATTCTACTAGAAATGTTTCTCAGTGGCTGAATAGGATATTTCGTAAAAAATAGTTAGGACGAAATACCGATCCTCGATGGCCTCCTCGTTTTCCAGACCTTACACCTCTGGATTATTCCTTATGGGGATACTTAAAACAAAAAGTCTACAGAGATCGCCCCTTAAATAATGTTGCTGAGCTTGAAACTTCAATACGAGTTCAATGCAGAAATATTCCCGCTAATGTGTTGCGATCTACAGTAAACGAATTTTATGAGCGAACAATTAGATGCATCGAAAGAGAAGGTGGACATACAGAGACTTATCGATAATTTTTATTGTTAGCACCTGTTCAGTTACCTACTGTAAGTTTCTGTACTATCGCTTATTGGTTCTTTTTTGTTCATGGCTATCCGCGATAGATTTTGACAGTTTATTCATATGAACATTTATTTAGTAAAGTATTTGCCTCGTTAAAAAGATGATTTGTTTTATTCTAGAGTTCTATTAAATATCGTTGCAACAAACATGAAGTTGACGGTCACCTAAAAAAATACAAATACACTTTAATTTGATATAAAATACTCCAAACTGATTTGATTGTGGCTACTTCACATACATATTAAATCAAAATAGTAACAATATGTATCATACGGGGGTAATTCAATATTTTCCAAACAAAAAAAAAAATTCGAATAGCAGGCCATGACTTCGTATCTGTACATAACTTTTAATTCTAAGCAACTTTTCTCTTCAACATATTTCTATATTTTTTGAAATAAGGGTACTTTACTCTTGAACGAACTTTATATTTTTTGGCCTATCCTGTATGGTGTTTGTCATAAAGCCATTTCAGGTACACTTGTTTTGAAACATGCACCAACTTTTGTCAAGAATAAAATTTTCTGAAAAATCGATAATAAACAAGTTCCCCATTTGTTGCACACTTAGTGGACCACACTGTATATTGTAGTAAAACTGTACTAAGCTAATTTTGTTAATTTATTTAAAAACTAGTCTTAAACAATAATTTATATCACAGTCACTATTTTACAGATTTATCTTCACTGTCAGTCTCTATCTGCGAACTTTGGAACTATGTAACTCTCTGTGGCTATCTCTCTGACTATTCCGCCATCTCCCGCCGAGTGACTTATATATCCGCATTTACAGTTCTCGATAAATCGAGTCTATCGGGCGACTTCTTAGATGTCCCTAGAACCTTCGATTAGAAAGTTCGCATTTCTTCCACGCGTGACTGATGTGTTTGCGAGAGGATAACTTGTTTTCGTGGGGTGCATACTTAATGAGGTGAATGTGTAATGAGATGATCAGGGCCGGTTTCGAGGGTGGTCTCGAAATCGTTACATTGTCCCCTTCCTGAAGACGTTTCGTCCCGAAATGTAATTTTTCTGCAAGATTCTCCATATCTGCACCTAGACGTTCGATGGAAGTAGCATTCCACAGTCTTCAAGTTGGCTCGAGGAAGATGATTGCAGCACACCAGAACCTTGACGCCGCTGGATCTGAATATTGTCTCCAACATGCTTCTTATAACTCTCCAGTCTAGGTCACCTGTCTGATATCCACCAGCATCGGCCTTGATGTCGTAGGTCTTCTTCATTCTGTCGCTGGCACTCTGGATGTTCAAACGGACTCGTTCGTGGATGACGTCAGGCAGGATTCTGCTAATTGATACAGAAAGCATTTGTGGCTGTCTCCCAGATTCTAGGGAGAACGCTGCACAGATATCTGTCTGATTTAATTCAACGTCCGTCGTGGTATTAGCCAGGGAAGTAGTTGTTTTCTGTCAGATATCAGCCTAAATTAAGGAGAGAATGAGGGGTTTTTCCTAAAGCCATCAGACTTTGTCTGATATTTTCAAATTAACTCTACCCCGAGTTACTTTGGAGTGCTTTATGAGGTTTTCTAGAGGTGGCGCTGCGACTGTCTTCTTACGAGACTCCGCATCCACCTCAGAGAATAATTTCAAGTATGAGTGATGTTGCATGGCATGACAAGGACGTCGACGACTGCAAATGTTGTCGGACCTACTTTACACTGCCTAAATTGAGGAGAGAATAAGGGGATTTTACTGAAAACGTCCTTCCTCAGTCGTAGTTTGCTGACGTAGTCATCTCCTGCGCAGTGTCTCTTCCTGGTGGTGTCCCAAACTTCAGGTCACATGGAAGTCGCAGCTCTCGGCCCATAATAACAATAGCGAGTTTGGCCAGTTGACACGTGAACTGCGGAACGATAAGCAATCAGGAACAAATGGAGATACTGGTCCCAATCCTTCTGGTAGTCAGAGACTACCTTGGACAGGTGGCGGTTTATCCATCTGACTGCGGATGTAGAGCTGTGGTTCTCGTCTTCCGGATGTTGAGCATCTGACACACCTCCTAGAACAGGTTTGACTCGAAATTCCTGCCTTGATCCGAATGCAGCTCTAACGGAACGCCGAATCGACAAATCAACTCCTTTACTAGGACGTTGGCAATGGTGATGGCTTGTTGGTTGGGTAGGGTATAGGCTTCGGCCCACTTGCTGTAATAATCCATCGCCACAAGGATGTACTCATTCCCGTGATAAGATTGGGGAAATGGGCCAGCGAGTCAATGACGATCCTTTCAAATGGGCTGCCCACATTGTACTGGCGCATCGGGGCCTTAGGTCTTGTTCGAGGTCCATTGCTGGCAGCGCATACAGCACATTTTCTGCACCAATCCTCGACGTCAGCTTGGCAGTCGGCCTAGTAAAATCGTTGCCTCAGTTTCTGGATGGTCTTCGTCACTCCCAGATGTCCTCCGGTATCCATATCATGGATTTCTCGGAGCACTTCTTGTTTTCTGCTCCTGGGAACTACTACCTGACGTCTTTCTTCTCCGCCATCCTCCGACTCGAACACACGCTTCAAGACTCCATTGTCCAGGGTGAGAGAGTTCCATTGGGCCCAGTAAGACTTGACGACTGAAGAACAACTGGCTATTTCTTGACACGACGGCCTTCGATCACTCTTCTTCCAGCCGATGACTGGATGACTGAACCAAGATCTGAATCTTTCTCTTGGTCTTTCTGGATCTTATTGTCATTCCAGTTATCAACTACCGCCGTAGTGTTACAGAGTGTCAACTCCTCCTCTGCTCGTCGGCAGTGCGAACAGTCTTCTGGGCATGGTCTTCGCGATAAGGCATCCGCATTCTTATGGCTGGTCCCCGCTCAATGTTCGATCTGTCAAATTCTTGGAGCCTCTCGATCCAACGTGCCACTTGACCCTCGGGATTCTTGAACTGTAGGAGCCATTTAAGAGCTGCATGGTCAGTTCTCAGTAGGAATCTTCTCCCATACACGTACTTGTAGAAGTGCTCTACTCCTTTGACAACAGCCAACAGTTCCCGCCTGGTGACACAGTAGTTCCGCTCCGGTTTACTGAGGGTCTTACTGAAGTAACGGATGACATTCTCTTGTCCTTCTTGGATCTGAGACAGGACAGCTTTAAGTCCCACGTTATTTGCGTCCGTGTCCAAAATGAATTTCCCGTCCGGAAGGGGATAGCTCAGAACTGGTGCTTTGATCAATGCTCCTTTCAGCTTCCTGAACGAGTCTTGGCATTCTTCAGACCACTGGAACTTCGTTTGACCTTCTGTAAGCCTGGTCAGCGGTTTGGCGATGTTGGCAAACCCCAGTACATATCGGCAATAGTAAGTGCACAGGCCAAGAAAACTTCGAAGCTGATGTATGTCTTTTGGAATGGGCCATTCCTCAACATCTTTGATCTTCTGCTCATCTACTGCCACTGCTTTTCCAGAGACAATGTGGCCAAGATATCGTACTTCCTTCTGGCACAAATGGCATTTCTTGGGACTCAGCTTCAATCCGGAGGTTCTTAGTCGTTGGAATACCTCCTCCAAGTTTTTCACGTGGTCCTCGAACGATTTGCCAACCACAATAATGTCGTCGAGATACACCAGACAGGTTTTCCATGATAGACCCTTTAAAACCGTCTCCATCAATCTTTCGACCGTTGCTGGAGCGTTGCAGAGCCCGAATGGCATAACTGTGAACTGCCACAAACCTGAACCGACGGTAGAGGCTGTCTTTTCTTGATCTTCCTGGGTCAGTTCTATCTGCCAGTATCCACTCTTCAGTTCTAGGATCAAGAAAATCTTAGATCCAGCCAGCGTGTCGTCGATTCTTGGTAGAGGGTAACTGTCCTTTTTCGTCACGTTATTGAGTTGACGACATTCAACGCAAAACCGGGTTGAACCATCTTTCTTCTTTACCAGTTCTACTGGAGAGGACCAGGGACTATCAGATGATTCAATAACACCTTCTTTTTCCAGCCTCTTCTTTCTTGGCAAGGAGAAGTCTCCTGGCTGATTGTCGGATCGGTCGAGCACTTCCAGTGTCAATTTTTTGCCAAACCACCTTTGTTCTACGCGCCTCTGTCTACTCCGGTATCGAAGATGTCCTGATACTTCCTGAATAGTTCCCTCAGTTTTGTTCTGGCCCCATGTCCTTGGACGAGATAGCAACCAACTTCTCCAATTCTGCTGGCATGTTACTGGCTTAGCTAACAGTGTCGCGTACACTCCTAATCACAGTGGAAATTGACGAGCAGTGCCCCAAAATTGTTCCCTTCTTCAAGGTCACCGGGTAATTGACATTCATTGCCCTTACTGGCACAAATTTATCAGCACGCAACAAGGTTTATCCTATTGCAATTCCTCGTCCAATTTTCTCATCATTGAGCTTGGGTTCGAACATCCAGGCGAGCCTCCAGTATGGTTCCAGCCCTCTCAGCCCTGTTAACAATGCTATGATATCGATGTATACGAGATGTAACCTTGAGTACATACTACAGATGTACTCATTTTACATCTATGCAATGTACCTAGGATGTAAAGTTGGATACGAGATGTTACCTTGAGTAAGTACTACAGATGTACTGATTTTACATCTATGCGATGTACCTAGGATGTACAGTTGGATACGACATGTAACCTTGAGTACGTACTACAGATGTACTCATTTTACATCTATGCGATATACCTAAGATGTAAATTTGGATACAAACTTCTCATGGTTTTTTGTGTTAGTACATGGGACGTAACATTGAGTGCATGCTGTGTATGTACCAATACAAATCTATGCAATATGCTCTACAGTTAACAATGTACCTATAGGATATGAACATACGGATACATTATTATACCCTCCACGATTTATAAAATTCCATATTTTTTGTGTTCTTTGCGAGTCATTCAAATGGTAATCAAATTTGAACCGACAGAAAATATATTTCTTTTCAAAGGCTTGTTCGTACCCTTGCGAATTCCGCAATTTTTCTGCGAATAAAATGGCTCCCAGTTATGCCGGACCAATCGTTGAAGCAGAACCATTTCGACAGCCATTTTAATCGCAGAAAAATTGCGAAGTTCGCGAGGGTATATGAACTAGACTTAAATCTGAACCTTATTACCTTCACATTGAATAAGTCCCAATTATGTTTCCTTCGATCCTATTCGCAACCAATATCCAGGAAATATATGTTATTACATATTATGAGAAACTGAAAGGCGAAATGCTTGATATTTGTAGTTTAGCATTTTGACATTTGACTTGACAGCTCATCGCTTTGCCAATCAATATTTTTTATTGTTTATGTGCTGTTACTGATTTCGTTAATGTTTAATTTTTATAGAAAGGTGAGTCTATAATTATCGGTTTCTGTTAAGTGTTCATAATTTTCTCCATTTCTAATTAAAAAATTAGTGAATAGGTATATTTTAATTTTTCTTAAGTCCATTAGGTGAAGAGAGTTGGAATTAAAGACCATAACTAGAATCTTTAAAAAGTTTCTGTCCAACGAATTGGCTCACTTATTATGTTCCTACGCCAAAACCAAAGAATAGAGATCTCACCTCAGACTTGTGGAAGGTGGGTGCACACACTTCAATTGATTTCTGCAATACACTTTTATTGCCATTGCAAACCAAAACTTGTTTCTTCCAGGTGTTGTGTTGTGATGAGGGAGCATCATATTACACAAAGGGAGGTTTCAAAGAACTGCTTCAGAAGCTCTAGTGGGACTCTGATGAATAGAAATGTATATTAGAATCGAGAAATGACGTCAGATTCGAAATCTCGGTACTCTGATTCCCACTTCTACTGTAATTTTCGTTCCCCACAACCCCGATAGATACGCTTCCAAACGAAATCATTCATCCAGTGTGACTCGGATAAATAGAAATTTATGTTGGAATCGAATTGTGACGTCAGATTCGAAATGTCTGTACTCTGATGACCATTTTCTAATGTAATTTTCCTTCCCCTCAAACCCCGATAGAAATGCTTCCGAACGAAATTATTTAGCTGAAGAATCGTATTAGGCATTGTGAATGTGACAGAGATAACAGTTGAAGAGGGCTACTATCTGATTTCTCAAGAGATTACTCTGTAGTTCAATATGATTGAGTACCTATTCCCAAATTTTGAACTTTAAAATAAGGCATTTGTGGAGAATGTTATTAATGTTTTAGGGTTTAACGAAATGAATCCAAAATTATTATATAGATAAATTATATGAATTTATAAAATATTCAATCTATTGAAACCGAAAAAGATAATATCCTCATCGACATCTCCGAAATTCCCTAATTTTATTTTTTACTTCATATTTTAATATGAGCTTATATGTATGTATTCAAAATATGATACGGATATCTATATACATATCTAGGTGCTCATCAGTATTGTTGTCACGGATATGTACATAAAACAAAGCATGAAATAGGTAAGTATTGAATCTTTTGTTGAAAATATGTTGATTTTTTCACTGTTTTCAATTTTTTAATAAACTACATAAATAAATATTAGATATGGCAAACGTTTGCTTATCTACCTCTACTACAGCTCCCCAGCTCTTCCAAACGCGCTTTATTATGTGATACATATGAGTGCTCATGCAAGGTTTTTGAAGCAACATGAAGTGAAAATTCCGTTCTTATCGGATTGATGCATAACGGTGAAGTATGATGAATTATAGAGTGGCGTCGCTTACCCCCTCAACCTCATGCTTCTTTTGATGCTATTAAAATGCCAATTTGGTTTATGCAAATTTTGATATCTACGAAATGGATCCATAAACATATGCTTGCTGTCAAAACATGTCCAAAGTTAGTACGTCTCACGCAAAAATCACTAACATTTCCCCCAAAGATCTCCGAATTTTCCCGACAGGCGATTCTGAAACTGAAAGCGATGAAATCAGATTACCAAAAGAAATTTCTAAGATCGATGTTAGAATCCAAAGGAGTGTGAAAGAAAGAGACAACAAACAGTTTACGTAATAAGATTGTAGCATGATTGAAAAATCAGACTAGTCTGCAACCCCCCGGAAAAAAATTACGCCCTAGGAAGCAAAAATAGCCAAAAATACAGATATGTGGCATGTGGCATATGTAGCGATATCTCCTGGATTAAAAATTTAACTATATCTATGTTTAGGTGGAAAAGATCCGTAAAATGTTCGTCAACTACAGCAAATGGATCACAGTCTAGTGTCATCCTCCTCTCTAAACTGAAGTTCCTCAAAGTCCTTCTTCGCTCTTCATCAACACGTAGAGATGTGGTAGCATATTCAAATGAAATGTGTGTTTTTTTATTGATAATAATATTTAAAATGCTGAAATGAAAAAATAAAAGCATGTCGAAAAATTTCTACCGTTGCCCTTTGTCTGTCTTCGTCAGTGGTCTTGGCCACAGAAATATACATCTTGACTTGTGAACAGAACATAATAAAATCAAATCTTGATTCAAGAGAATCAATCAGAGACAAAATTAAAATTTTCCTAAAGTTTCACGAACTCTCCCGACATACGATTAGAAAATAGAAACGATTGATCAGAGTTACGAAGTAAATTTTTAACGCAATTCTGTAGAATCGAAATGAAGCGATGCTAAAACGGAAATACGATTGATCAGAGTCCCACTGCAGAAGGGTTTTGCCATACCAAGCAGTAAAGGTTGAACAGGTAAAAGAATATATATTCATTAACTCCTTTTTAAAGTCGTTATAGAGTGTTTTTATAGAAATATTTTTGAAGCCGTTAAAATTTGTTATTTATGGCCCAATGAGACTGAATTATTATTTTTGATGAAGTTTTCAAGAGCAAGTAATTTTTAGTTTTCATAAAGTGTTTTTTTGTGGAATTCGTTTTTCGATTATTGAGTTCGTTCTTATGGCTAGATTATATATTCATTCCAATAAGACTCGTTTTTTATTTACTTTTCAGAATATTTCATTGGTGAGGCAAGTGCTCATTTATTTCATGTATCTTTTGGAAATCTTTTGGTGATGATATAAAAAATGGGCACTTGTTTCACTAATAAAAGAAAACATTTAATGAAAAAGTATGCATAGAACGCATATTCTTGGTACCTCCCATCAGCATGTAACTGGTATATTGGTTGTTGACCTCTATGAAAAATCTTTCTAGGATGTACCCTGGATATACAAAAAGCTAAATCTTGGCGATCTCAATTTATGATGTACAGGAGACCTTTATCCAATTTTAGCATGATGATGACAAATTCACTGCTCGGCGAGGTCTCTGGTCCATCTATGGGAGTTTAAATAAGAGGTCGCAGTCAGATTTTGACGAACTTGGTACGTACATGAGATGTAAAAATGTTAGCAGGGACGGGTGCGACTAGGACGATTCTGGTACGAAGAGCTGGTACTTCATGGGAGAAGTGATGAAATGGTTCATGTCCTGTTGGCTGAAGACGTGGAGCATAACTGAGAGGGCTGAAACCATACTGGAGGCTCGCCTGGATGGAGGTGAGAGCAGTGGAAACGTGATGTTCGAGTAATGAATGTCAATTATTACCCGGTGATCTTGAAGAAGGGAATAATTTTGGGGCACTGCTCGTCAATTTCCTCCGTGATTAGGAGCGTACGCGGGACTGTTAGCCAAGGCAGTAACATGCCAGCAGAATTGGAGAAGTTGGTTGCTATCTCGTCCAAGGACATAGGGCCTGCACAAAAGCCCAAACTGAGGGAACTAGTCAGGAAGTATCAGGACATCTTTGATACCGGAGTAGGCAGAGGCGGTTGAACAATGGTAGTTCAGCACAAGATAGACAGTGGAAATGCCCGACCAATCAGGCAATCAGCCAGAAGACTTCCTCTCGCCAAAACGGAGGAGGCTGACAAAATAGTCTGCGACATGGAGAAAGACGGAGCCATCGAGCCATCCGATAGTCCCTGGTCCTCTCCAGTCGTGTTGGTAAAAAAGAAAGATGGATCAACACGCTTTTGCGTAGACTACCGTCAACTGAACAACGTAACGAAAAAGGACAGCTACCCTCTCCCAAGGAAAGACGACACCCTAGACACGTTAGCCGGTTCAGCGATTTTCTCGACCTTGGATCTGAAGAGTGGATACTGGCAGGTAGAACTGGCCCAGGAAGATCGAGAAAAGACAGCTTTTACTGTCGGATCTGGATTGTGGCAGTTTACAGTTATGCCATTCGGGCTCTGCAACGCTCCAGCCACGTTCGAAAGATTGATGGAGACGGTTTTGAAGGGACTATCATGAAAGACATGTCTGGTGTATCTCGACGACATTATCATTGTGGTTGGCAAATCGTTCGAGGACTACGTGAAAGACTTGTAGGAGGTATTTCAACGACTAAGAACTTCCGGATTGAAGCTGAGTCCCAAGAAATGTCATTTGTTCCAGAAGGAAGTACGATATCTCGGCCGCGTTGTCTCATGGCCCATTCCAAAAGACATACATCAGCTTCGAAGTTTTCTTGGCCTATGCACTTACTATCGCCGATATGTACTGGGGTTCGCCAACATTGCCAAACCGTTGACCAGGCTTACAGAAGGGCAAACGAAGTTCCGGTGGTCTGAAGAATGCCAAGACTCGTTCAGGAAGCGGAAAGGAGCATTGATCAACGCACCAGTTCTGAGCTATCCCCTTCCGGACGGGAAATTCATTTTGGACACGGACGCAAGTAACGTGGGACTTGGAGCTGTCCTGCCTCAGATCCAAGAAGGACAGGAGAAGGTCATCGGTTATTTCAGTAAGACCTTGAGTAAACCGGATCGTAATTACTGTGTCGCCAGGCGGGAGCTGTTGGCCGTGGTTAAGGGAGTAGAGCACTTCTACAAGTACGTGTATGGACGAAGATTCCTGCTGAGAACTGACCATGCAGCTCTCAAATGGCTCCTACAATTTAAGAATCCCGAGGGTCAAGTGGCAATAAGTTGGATTGAGAGGCTCCAGGAATTTGACTTTGAGATCGAACATCGAGCGGGGGCCAGCCATAAGAATGCAGATGCCCTGTCACGAAGACCATGACGAGATGACTGTTCGCACTGCCAACGAGCAGAGGAGAAGGAGTCGACACTCTGTAGAACTACGGCAGTAGATGATAATTGGGATGATAACAAGATCCAGAAAGACCAAGAGAAAGATCCAGATCTTGGTTTGGTCATCGGCTGGAAGAAAATCAACCGAAGACCGTCGTGGCAGGAAATAGCCAGTTGCTCTCCAGTCGTTAAATCTTACTGGGCCCAATGGAACTCTCTCACCCTGGACAATGGAATTGGAGTCGGAGGATGGCGGGGAAGAAAGACGTCAGGTAGTAGTTCCCAGGAGCAGAAGACAAGAAGTACAAGAAGACAAGAAGTACAAGAAGACAAGAAGTACAAGAAGACAAGAAGTACGTCGAAACGTCCTTAAGAAGGGGACAATGTAACGATTTCGAGACCGGCCCTGATCATCCAATTAGTGGTGCACACTCGAAATGTAAACATGTTCTCCGCTGACAAACATGAATCACGTGGAAAAAGCGCGAACCTGTTAAGAAATGGAAGTTTAGAGAGAGAGCCATCTAGACGAATCGTTCTGTGTACTCGATTCATCGAGAACTGTAAATACGATTATATAAGCCACTGTGTATCAGATGGCGGAGTAGTCATAGACAGTCACAGAGAGTTACAAAGACAGTTCGAGAGTTCGCAGATAGAGACTGACAGAGTAGAAATAAAATGGTGAAGTAAATGTTTTAACTGAATAATTGTTTCAAGTAGTGTTAATAATAAATAAATTATAAATAAATTAGAAAAATTAGTTTAGTGCAGTTTTATTACAATATACATAATTTTAAAGTACAATTTATAACATTCCAATACCCAGATTCATATGAAACTATTTAGGAATGGGGGTTTCCAGTATCGTAAAATATACACTTTTTTTCGCTTGATGTAATGGAGGGGAGTTTATAACATAGTCCTAGCCATTTATCCACTATAAATTTTGAAAAACTGATTTATTATTAAATATTGAATACGCAATTTCAGTATGCATAAATTCAAACGCTCCTCAGCTGTGACGACATTGTCTTCATGTAATACGATTGGCTGCAGTTTGGGATTGCGCGGACAAAGCCAAGAGTGACTGAGGGACGCCGCAGTTGCCAAGTCTTTGTAAAATGTAGAAAGTAATTACGTGTAATGACAAATTGAACTTAATTGTTAGTAATTTATTAATGGGTACAACGATGTATACGCCATCTGCTACTCTAGTAATCTCACAAAATCAAGAATGCAAAAATCCCTCATTTTGTCCCAAACTTTTACAAGTATAAGTAGATACACCCGGTTTCCTAGACATCTTTCATTTCTCATTTAATTCGGTATATTGTATCATCACAGGTATCATTATATAATATGTGCTTCGGTACATAAATAGCTTTTTGGAGTACAAATGAAAACACTATTTTCCATGAACACGAATAAAAAATAAATCATCCAAAATTACCAAACTAATATTTCAAGACTTTGAACAGAGGGACAGGTAGTTACATAATAATATATACCAATGATATTATTAATAAAGTGAAATAGTATGTTCTGGTAAATCATATTTTTTTTGGGAAATGGCAACGCTGTCAGGCACATTACTTATTTCATCTGCAAGGCGAACATCACATGATAACCAATCAAAATCTCTCGCGTAAGTACGTCACGTTCCCGCCTCTTCTGGTCGTTTGAATTCGGAGGTTAATTTTGGCGTTTTCAATAATTTTTATCTCAATGAATCGATGAAAAAAAAAACGAAAACTCAACACAAGGTACTTATGAATGCACTATATCGAAATATATTTTTTCTGAAAATGACTGGAAACCCCCAGTTTCATATGAATCTGAGTTTTAAAATTTTATGAATTTTACATAAAAATTACGCATTTGCATCAAATTGTGCATTATGAATCCTATTTATTTTTTGCATATTGAAAATATATTTCCTTTTCCTCTATTTGTTGTTTCTGTCTGGAATATCGCATAGACGTTGGCGTCTCTTGAATACAGAGGCGGATTTACCGCATATGCATAATTTTAAAGTACAATTTATAACATTTCAATACTCAGATTCATATGAAACCATTTGGGAATTATAAATTATGAAACGGGTAAATGGTTTCATATGAATCTGAGTATTGAAATTTTATGAATTTTACATCAAAATTACGCATATGCATTAAATTGTACATTATGAATCCGATAAATCCGCCTTTACAGTGAAGAAATCGCTGCTATGTTGCTCTGTTACATCCCTGATACGTTATTAGGAGGCATCTTTGCGGCGTCTCAGAACTACATCGCAGAGAGGTCTCGGAACTACATCGCACAGACGTCGCCAGCATGTATAATAAGTGTGACAAAAGTGAGTCGCTGGGACGTCTGTGCGACGTAACGATGCAAGTCGCAGGTCACGAAGTGACATCGCAGTAATATCTCGGAGATGTATCAGTGTTTGCTGGGTAGGAGCATAGTGCAAGGCTCGTTATTAAAAGGAGACCGTCTACGAAGACACCTTTGTTCTGTCGTTGAAGGACCAACATATGCGTTGTTATTTGGGGCTTGCTGGATACGGGTTGACGATTGCTCCTTCTTGTCCTTCGTTGTTGCCGATTTTTTTAATGTTAGACATTTGCTACGCACATGCCCAAGTTTTCTACAATTTCGGCATCGTATCAGTCTTCTGTCAGGCATAACTTCCTTCATCACCTTTCGCATGACAGCCTCGATATTAGCGGGCTCCTGTGGATCTTCCTCGATCATCCGGACTGTACTCTGGCTTTTGCAGGATTGCTTTGCTGCTTCAAATTCCAGAGCGCGTGCCAATGCATCTACGAGTTGTGCGGGGCGAGCTTAAGTCAATGCCTGCCTCGTTTCTTGGTCACGAAGCCCATCCAAAAATGCCTGACCTGCTAGTCGCTCCATTACATTTTTCGGTGTAGCTGGGTACGCAAGACGAACGAAGCGTGCAAAATCGGTTTCAAATTCTTGCAAGGATTCGCTTGATTTCTGGCATCGATTCTTCAGCTGTGAATGGTACGCGTGTTCTAGGTGGGCCTGACCATGCCGTAGTTCTAGATGTTTAATCAGCTGTTCATAGTCCTCCTGTTGTTGGGCGGTGAGGGTCTGTAAAATGTTTGTGGCATCGCCACGCAATGCCAGTGTCAATGGTAAAACTTTTTCCCCAGCATTCCATCCGTTCGCTTTGGCAGCAGCTTCAAATTGTCAGCGGTAGTTTGCCCATGGAGTATTTCCGTCGAACTGAGGCGGTTTCAATGAGAGCTTTCCTGGTTCCGTACTGACCTTGAAATCTTTTATGTCTTTTTGGACTTCCTCCACGTTCGTACTCAGATCCGGCATTGAATTTCTGTTGAAAATTTCTGGGGTGTGCACAGAATCTATTCCCCACACCGCAGACTCCTTCTTTCAAGCTTTTTGAATTTTCCAGAAGCTCCTCCCTCAGGCCATTCGAATTTTCCAAAAGTTCTTCTCTCAAATTCTTTGAGTTTTCTAGAAGTTCCTCTTTCAAAGTATTCGAATTTTCTAGAAATTTATCATGTAGTTCCTTTTAGACTATTCGAATTTTCGAGAAGTTCTTCTTTCAAGCTGACAGAACTTTTTAGAAATTTTTCTTCCAGGCTCTTCGAATTTTGTAGAAATTTATTTTCCAGACTTGCCGAATTTTGTTGGAGTTCTTCTTTTAGGCTCACCGAATTTTGTTGGAGTTCTTCTTTTAGGCTCACCGAATTTTGTTGGAGCTTATCTTATATACAGACTCAACGAATTCTGTTGAAGTATCTCCTCCAATGATTTCGTGAAGTTTGTTCATTATAGAGCTCAAATCCATTCCAGAAACTTCGAACAAAAATGTTTTGGGGTCTTCTCCTTCTTCAATCAGTCCATCTGAAAGTCTTTTCTGAGGTACGGCCTTCTTTCCAGTTGTTTCTAACTCACGCTCATCTAACTCTTGCTTTAATTCACTAACTTTAAGGTCAACTAGGTGAACTCTCCTCGGAAACATTTTTTCTCTTATTGTCTTTAACCGAGATATCAGTCTATTATTTATTTCACACACAGTTTTCAGTTTATTTACCCGTGACGCGCAAGACTGTCAACTACGCAGACACAATAAAGTTTAACGGGTCACTAGTCTATTAGGGGCGATAAATCAGTTTTTAACACGACGAACACTTCAACACTTATTTATTTTAAACATCCCACTTCTGACACCAAATGTAGTAAAACTGCACTAAGCTAATTCTGTTAATTTATTTTAAAACTAATCTTAAATAATAATTTATATTAAAGTCACTATTTTACAAATTTATCTTCACTGTCAGTCTCTATCTGCGAACTTTGGAACTATATTTGTAACTCTCTGTGGCTATCTCTCTGACTATTCCGCCATCTTCCGCCTAGCTATCCGCATTTACAGTTCTCGATAAATCGAGTCTATCGGGCGACTTCTTAGATGTCCCTAGAGCCTTCGATTAGAAAGTTCGCGTTTCTTCCACGCGTGACTGATGAGTTTGCGAGAGGATATCTTGTTTCGTGGGGTGCATACTTAATGAGGTGAATGCGTAATGAGATGATCAGGGCCGGTCTCGAGGCTGGTCTCGAGGCTGGTCTCGAAATCGTTACAATATATTTAATTTTTTACTGACACAACATATGTACCATGAATGTCAAAAATGGAAAAATTATTTAACAGCTTTAGATTAATTTTTTTATTGAGTCTTTCGTGAGAAGTCTCTAAATATGCAGAAAACCATCAATTTAGTAAAGTGAAAAGTGGACATCAAGTAAACCTGCGAAACTGCCCCATTTTGTTCTGGGTTATTAAGATAAGAAAATGCAAATAAGATAAATATAAAATTATATTTGATATAATTGTCGAAGCCATCTATATAAGAAAAATTCTATGAAACAATCAATCCAAATAAACAAAATACCCACTATTTTTAAATTGACAAGCAAATTCATAAGATGGCAAATAAATATGATTAATTATTTAACAGCTTGAGATTTTTCTCGAGTCTTAGTGAAAAGTTAAGTAAACCTGCGAGACTGACCCATTATTTTTCTGGGTTATTAAAATAAGAAAATGCAAATGCAAATGAGATAAATATAATAATTATATTTGTAACAATTGTAGAAGCCATGTATAAAAGAAAAACTCTCTAAAACATAATCAATCCAAAAAAACAAAACACCAACTTTTTATAATTTGATAAGCAAATGCATAAGATACTGTATCAACATCCCTTCTTTTAAGATTTATCCAACTGGATCTGCCTGTTAAGAACTCTCTCACTATGTGGATCAGGTTCGCAAAGTTCCCTATATTTTTCATCATCTACAAAGCAAATCTCATGACCATTTGGATCTGCTAGTATCAGGACACGAACAGTAGCTTTACCAGGGGTGTCCAAAGATATTAGAGGAGTAAGAACTGTTTGTTTAGTATCCCATATTTTTTCGTTGAGGATCTCCTGTTCTGCAAAAGGAATCGAAAAAGCTATACGTCCATAGGCCTTCGCACGATTGATGGGCGTGCCTGAAAGATAATAGTTGAAATTACAAAAATTAAGTACATACATGTATGTGGGATGGAATTAGGAAATAACAAGTGTGCATTAACTATCTGAAGTCATATCACTTTGACATGTTTGCTGATAGATCTTTGTCAAATCAGATTTGACCAAATATTATTTCAGAATGTGGAAAGGTCAATACACATTTTACAAAAAGGTTTTTAAACAATGATTCACTGACTTTTGTGATTAAATTCACCTGTTTGTCTCTCGAAAATATTTTGTTAACATTATTATCACATGTTATAGGTGTAAGTTTTCCCTAGAGATTGTTCATCAAAATAATCATGGCCTCCAAAGCCAAAGGCAAGTAAGTGCTAGTAAAAACTGAGAACAAATACTATGTATTGTCTCTGAAAACCCCCAATCACAGTATGGGAAGTCTTGTTGAGAAGTTATTCCCGAAATTATTCCATAGGGTCCACATAGAGCAGGCCGTCCAAATTAATAATGAACACAATCTCTGAGAATATATTCTTGCCACAGTATCTAAAATATATGTATCCTATAAGTTATAGCCCTTTTGAACCTTTTTTGAGAATCTGTTCTAGATGGGTTCCCTAAAGGCCGTTTTAGACATTGCTTTGATTGATGACAAAATTCTACTAGCTTGATTTTTTTATGTATATCGTGGATATCACAGAAATTACAAACTCTTGAAATTAATCTACTTTTGAATACTCACCTCTGGACAAGAAAGGAGAACCAAATGATTTGTTAACTACAGAGCAATAAGTCTTACACAGTATTTCTAAATTACTTATTTGAGATGGCAGTTAAGGATCGGTTAACCAATTATTTGCTTAACTACTAACTCTTCAGTATGATTTCTGAAGTAATAAAAGTACAAAATCAGACCTATCTGAGTTCAGTCATAGAATCATCTCAAGTATTGACAAAAAATGGTTGCTTTTGACTTAGTATGAACCATCATTTGATTAGTGTCAAATTAGAGCGATATGGAATAATATATTTGCCATCAACTAGTCAGTAGCAGAAACCAAATAATAAGAGAGAACGTTTTCTCTGCAGAAATGGACGTGAGCAATGTGTGCGGGCGGAAAAGTTCCCTTTGTGACTAAGTTAAAAACTACAGCTCAAGTGGCATATTCCAGTATTTGAAATTGGTCAAACAATAATGATCTACAATACTATCATAAAAAAACAATAACTGTTCTTTTCAAGGTTTCAATGATGAAATAACACGTATAGTAAGCCAGTAAAACGTTTTGAGGATATTTTCGATAGGAAACTAAATGTCATTGCAAAAAATTACAGAGAAGCTTATGAAAAACTACTGTTGTAATAACACACTACTGTCATTGCACTATGTAAAATTTCGTTCCTATATAAAAAACGGAATCTTTATTTGGGGAAAATATGTGCGCGTGTTAAAATAGGGCACTGATACTTCAGAACTATGTGATCAGAATCCTTGCTAGTATCGATACAAGAACGAGTAGCAGATGAACAATTCAAAATTCTAACTATTGCAAGTTTATATATACTGGAAGTTTGTACATACATTTGGAAAAATCAGTGTAGAAGCATAACCATAATACACGCTTCAGAAGTCAACTTCAGCCCTGAGAAACACCGAACTCTGTTCAAAAATAGTGTTCAGTTTACTGGTTCTAAATTATATAACTATCTTGATGAACAAATCAAGAGCTTCCAAAACTTCCTCAGTTACCCTGCAGGATTGAAAGCAAATACGTCACTGTATCCCAAAAAGTAGCTCCGGAATGCTGAG
The DNA here is from genome assembly GCA_958502065.1 of Chrysolina americana. Lineage (NCBI taxonomy): Eukaryota > Metazoa > Arthropoda > Insecta > Coleoptera > Chrysomelidae > Chrysolina > Chrysolina americana. The sequence goes on from OY293413.1 coordinate 66,812,903, forward strand.
CAATGTTTTGTTTGTTTTTGTGTTATCATTTCTAGTTTTATTTTGAAATAAAGGTTTTACTTCTAGGTGATGCATTTAAACAAAGTACTCACCAACATCTTTCAATTCCAATTTCGCTCCATTCTCTTTAAATCCAACAATTACAGAATCATTTGATTTTTCAAATATATTCAATCCAAGAATATCATTCCAATATTCAATAGACTTGGCCAAATTGGAGCAGGCCAAAGTTACTTTCTGGACTGGATCTGAAATTAGTTCAAAGAAAATATGGACGAAAATCATTTCAATAAAGAATATGTTAAGAATAAGCATGACTTCTCAGACATGAGACCGAACGTAACCCTGCCTTATCTGATCGTCTAAAAAATCGTCGTGTTGTTCGTCTCACTCTCCTGCTGTTCTGATGAGAAATGAGCTCCCTGTATGAAATAAGCATGTAGCGTAGTTTCACAAAGAAGCCCACTCTTATTTTCCAGGCACACAGCCTTATGAAGGAAAGCCCCTTTTTGATTCAACGCCCTTTTTCCCACGTTGTGTTTTTTTTTTCTGGTTCTTTTAGGATACAAAGTTCTGTACTACTGAAGAGAAATGAAATGCGGAAAAAATATACATTTTATATTACAACTTCTGGAAATACATTATTAATTTTTATAATCGAACTTCAAGTATTATATTTCCAATAATTTCATCTGAGAGTAGAATTTTCAAACTACCAAATTCTGAAAAGCAAACTCCAACTTGAGAAAATATCTGAGAGCTTTTAAAATGAATAAGTACAACATCTCCAATATGTAAAGGTCTCAATGGTTATAAAGGTTCGATGAAATAGGATTGTCGCCAATTGTGCAAATGGGCATCAAGTACATCCAAATTCTCACAACCATGGAGTTGGCCAGGTTTAAAAATCTTTTTGGGTGCACGCCATCTGTAACCAACCCGATACCGTAAATCATACTTCTTTTTGATTTCCAAATTGTGAGGGAGGATCCATATCTATGTATGAGAGTAACATTGCAGTAAACGTAAACATACTTAGTTCAACCATCTCACAATTTAGCGGCAGATAGGAAAAACAACCCAAATAATATTTCATTGCAATAAGGGTTTTCAAGACCTTACACCCTGGAGACAAATATCAAATAATTCTTTATGAATTTGTCATTTAGATATTTTCCCATTTATAAACTCTGAATTTAAAATTCTGAAAGAAGTAATGAGGGATAGTGAATGATTTCTGTTCTGGATCATCTGGATGCTTGGTTGCAAGTGCAGCCTCTTGATCTAGAAGTAATTCTCCCGATCGTGTTGGTTACTCCATCTATTCGTCAGTTTTGGTACCATTTATGTTCAGGTTCAACCCTAGTTTTGGTTCGCTTGAAGGTCTCAGACGAACTGCCTTCTCCTGGATTTCGGCCTGGTATTTATAGTAAAAAATGGTTACCATAACTACCTCCTCCATGTGTGGAATTCGATGTCTTTTGCCGAAAACTCCAACCCTGCTCTGCATCTATGTGAACCCTGAATATGGAACTCACAGAAAAAGGTGCTAAGATAACTGATCTTCCCATAAGGCCAGCCCCTTCATCAGCAGAATACCCCATTTACTCACAAATCCCTCTTGAAAGTTGGAAAACTCGGCTTGTTGACAACTGACGCCTGGGACAAGTCTTTGGAAAAATTCCTTTTGTCGTGAAGAGTGATTGATTATAGTGTCAGTTTATTGAGGAAAGTTTCTACTACCACTATAATACAGAAGTGTAATCTGTGTCACTGTTGTCCTAGGTGTCCATAAAGTCAAACTTACGAATCACAAATTACAAAGTAATAAACTTCTCCTTCTAGTTCTCAAAAGCGAATCTGTTTAATGCCTAGAGAGTGATATAAACATCCAGGGTGTGGATTCTATCCTGTGGATGTGTAACATATAGCGTTCTATCCCTTATCGGGGCATACTTCTCTGCTGTACTTGGAAGTCTGCTAGGTCCTCTTTAGTGCAGGTACGATTGGTGTATACTTTACCTACTTGTATAGGTGAAATCCCAGAATTATATTAAACAACCAACACCCCGGGGCACACTATCTCATACACTTACTGTTTATTTGATATTTCGAGTCTGCTATTTCAAAAGTTGGCGGCGCAACTCAATTGTACTAATTTTTTAATTACAATTTTGCTTCTAGCACAATTGTCGCAAAGGAGAAAAATTTCCTTCCTACCACAAGAACCCATCCAAGAATATGCGTCCGTCACTTTCTTGCCTAAACTAAGAAAGGGGAATGACACATTCAACATTATGCAGGCCAGCCAGCATTCAACTATAAGTTCATCACTCCTTTATCGTAAATTTTTTTAAGGTCCTACTGAATTCATTCGAGACGTTTTTGTCAGTCTAATAACTTTTAATCTTCACAATAGTAACCATTAGTCAGACAACTAAGCACTGGGCTTAAAGTTCTTCTGGGAGATCGTTGAATAACTATAATCATTAACCACCGAAGTTTCGCCTTTTTTCCTTCCATTCACCTACACATGGCAAATATCTGTCAGAAAATAACTACTACTTGGCTGATACCATTTTATTGCTCGTTGGTTAGAGAGGGACCCTTGCAAGTGTTCTCAGCAATGAGGTACATTGTACAAGTATCTGTTTGATACTATTCAGTAATTGTTTTCTGACAGATTCTTGTCGTAATGGCATAGAATATAGGTGAATCAGTGAAATGACAGTAAAACACTGTTTGTAGATGAATAAAAAAGGTTAAAATTTGGTCGTAAACGACTACCTTTATAGTAACCACTAGATTTGGCAGTCTTCACTCAGACTATATTTTCCAAGAACTATTTGGTACAGTTTAATTCCAGTTTTGCCACAGAATAATACTAAAGAACTTCTTTATATAATATAATGATTGCTCTTAGTGTATCCTCATAGAATATGTAGTTTTTACTGTAACCTAGTGCCTTGCATTAGCAGATTATTTGGTAAGATGTTACTGCATTGCCTGAGTTGGTTCATAAGTGACCCATTTTGTACAGTACAAGTGGTCTTTCAAATGAACATGCCCTCTGAGAAACCCTGTAATATAATTCTGCTCAGAGCTATCAGTTTTAGAATTCTCCGTTTTCCATGTATATACCTTGTTGCAGATCTGTAACCAACTCCCTAGTTCGAGAAAAAGTAAGATAGATATTTGAGGTCGAAAACTCATACCAGTATCAACGGGTTGAGGTTCATCAACAATCTTGAAAGCATAACCGCCAGGAGCTTCTAGGATGTTTCCTGACAAGATAGGCCAATTTTCTTTCTTGGCTCGTTGTAAGGCTTCTTTACTCTTCACAGTTATCGATATAAAGTCGTTTCCTTTATCGTAGGAATGTACTCCATAATTATAAGTCAACTCTATTACGAAATGTGTATCTTCTGATCCATATCCCACCATAGTTTTGCTCCAGCGGTTTGCATATGGCCTGAAAAAAACAGTTTTTTAAAGTTTTTGTATGACAAAATTGAGTGAAAACAATATAAAACAACTACTCCTTCAGATTTCACGCCGGACACTGAATTACATCTGACAGATATCTGTCACATAGCATGATGAAATGCAAGTGCATCCATTATCGTATAGAAGAGCATGTTCTAAAACCCAAGTTTGAATGATCAAATATTGAAAATTTCTTTTCTGTCGAATATCTTCCAATATGGAGAGGGAAGTCCATGAGTTTTTAGCACATATTTCTGGAAGCTACAAAGTACAGCCACCTGCCTTAATTTCTACTTAATTTATTACTTACATGTATCTATCTGTAACTTACGAAGGCGTAGAAGGGTCATAACAAATTCCATTTTAATTTCTAAGCAAATTCCGATTTCAAAGTCGGAATTCCGAGGTCAGAATTTGATTCAAGATGAAAATAAAATTTGTTGTGGTCTTTTATGCTTTCGTACTTTTTCAATAGGAAATGGACAGAAAAAATCTTGTTGTGATAAAATAAAATTTTCGTGCAGGTATTGATATTCAAGATATAAAAGTTTCAGAATCCACCCCTGGATCTCACGGGAAGTCTATAATTTCTTTGCCGAATTGAAGCATTCTCAAAAGAAAATGGACTGCTAAAATCTGTTTAAGATATAAAACAGTTTTCTTGCGGAAATTGATGTTTAAAATTTAATAGTTCTGGAATCCACCCCTGATTCCTATGGAAAGTCAATAATTTTTTCGCCAAATTGGAGCTTCTTCAAAAGAAAATAGATTGCCAAAATTTGTTTAAGATAGAACCAAGTTTTTTTACAGAAATTGATATTCAAAATTCAAAAGTTGCAGAATCCACCTATGGATTCTATGGAAAGTCAATAAATAATCTGTTCACCGAATTGACGCTTTCTCAACAGAATATGGACTGCCGAAATCTGTTTATGATAGAACAAAGTTTCCGTACAGGAATTGATATTCAAAAATTTAAAACTTTCAGAAACCACGACTGGATGCCAAGGGGAGTCAATATTTTTTTACAAATTAACCTTTTGCAACACCAAATCAGCCGCATCAATGTGTTTATGCTTGGAACAGGACTTCATTCAAAAACCAATTTTACAATTATTGTAAAGTATCAGAACCCGACCCTGGAATCCAAGGAAAGTCATTAGTTCATCGAAATCAAGCCAAAATTGTTTGGGATAGAACAAAGTTTTCTTGTAGAAATTCCAGAATTCACTCCTGAATCCCAAGGGAAGTTAATTTTTTTTACGATACTAACTTTTTTCAAGACCAAATCGGCTGTCTGCCTCAATCTGTATATGCTTGGAACAAGACTTTATTCATAAACCAATTTTACAACTGTAATACGGTATGAATTCACGACCCTGGAATCCAAGGAAAGTCATGATTCATTAGTTCATTGAAATGAAGCGAAATTTTATTGTTATCGTATGTATTACTAGATCATAATCCCTGATTATAAACATGTAATGTTTCTTGGGACAGTAAAGCTATTATTATAATTTGCTACAACCGAATCATTCATCAGAAATTCATATTGGAAAAGACTGCCTAAATTGTATGGTCTATACATTTCCGCATGTTAGTTCCATTTGTGCTAGCAATAGACTCCCTTACTCCCTACGCGATGACTCATGATCTCTTAGCCAGCAGATATGCGATCTCACGTTTTTCACTAACAAGACAAGGGTAAATAATTAATTAGGCGATCAGGACCGGCCTCGAAATCGTTACATTATTAATTGGATTATTATTTGAATTAATAGAGCGAAGTGGTCGTGGTGTTACAGCGTTTGCTTCCCACCCAGGCGGCCTGGGTTTGATCCCCACCGACTCCAACCGAGCTTAAGTGGTTCAGAATCCACTTTTACGTAAGCTGTAGGTCCCGGATCTCCCTTGCTCACACAAGCTCTGGTTTTGAGGAGTTTTCTCCGAAAACCTGAGTGATTCGTAAAAACGAATTTTTAAAAACTAAAAAAAGTACGCCACTGGTCGATCGAGTATAATTTTCAAAGTTCAATAAATCGAAAATGGTTACAAATAACCTTTTTGATCTACACTGAAAAAATTAATGGGTCATACTGAATTTGATGCGTTCTTCAACACAGTCAAAAAATAAAGGAAGTGTTCCATTTAAAAGAAAAAAAAATCTATGGAAAAAGAATTGAATTGAAAATATTTATCGATCTCCCGGTTTAAATCCAAAGCATGAAAATGGATGGAAAATATTACATTTCTGTCTATAAAATAGTCCTAGCAAGGTTTCCGTTCGAAATCTATTGTTGTGACGTCAGCGATTTTTACGGTGGATAAATTACTTAATTTTACAATAATTCTCAGTATAGAGTACTTGGGAGAACTTACCTTTGGAATTTTCTCGATCAGTCTAGCTTCTTCTTATGTACAAGATAATAGACATGATTTGGGATACATTTTATTTGAATTCGACTATTATATTGATAGTCCAAGTCTATAAGAATAAGAGTAAAATCGCGTGATCGAACTTTCAAACTAAATATTACATATGGATCAACTTCAATATCAGTTTGGAAGGTGTGCCACTTCAGTGGTACTACATGCACATGTATATTAGGAAGTCGTACACTGGGTACTTGGATATGCCATAGATAAAGCCAATGTTAAGTATACTTCGACAACCTTACTTGATGAAGAAGGACATAATGATAATGATTGTACAGAATGAAATACATGTTCATGCCATATTTTCCTTGTTTCTTTTCATCATTATATTCCCAAATAGAACACCCTGTATATTATTAAATGAATGGTTACGGTTCATTCGAGGGTTTTTTATTGGGAATTCAAGGATACCAGGTTCGACGGGTACGTTCAATTGAGTAAGATATAACATATTGAATTAAATAGCCCATTATTTTCACTATATTATACCCTCTAATGCCATATTCTTTGAGCATAGCAATAAAATAATCCGATACATTTACAAAATGAAACAGACTACTATTTGTTATATCTTTCTCGAGTTTCGTCATTAAGTTGAAGTGATCATTTTACCCATTCTAGCTGGGGAATACACTGCATAATTGAACAACAGTTATAACACCAATGAACAATACTTATAACAGTATTTTATATTATTGACTATTTACATCTCAATTACCCAGAATAGAGATGATTACCTAGGTTAACGTTAGGAGTTGTTTATCTATGAATAAAATATGAGACTTCTAGACTATAGAAGAGATTGTACTTATTGGACTTTTTGTTCAGAAGGCCAATTCGACAGGGGACCAATTTCCCTATAAAAGTGTGAGGAAACCTTTATTGTTGATTGTTACTTGCCCAAAAGCACCTCCTCACTACCTCCTTGCGGTGTCAGTATTTAAATTAAACGTTTTCTGGGTTATATCACATCAAAAAGCTGTGCTCAGAAAATTACTTTTTCCCAAAAAACATTTGTATTTTCTTATAAAATACTGCATCAAATTGAAAACCCTAGGAATCGTTGAAAAAAGAATTCGATTATTCACAATGCAGTATAACTTGACCCCTGATAGCATTTAAGATATAGGAGTTGGACCTAACCCCCTCGAGGGGCTTGAAGTGATGAAATTGTTTCGTTTTTGTTGGGTCACTATGTATATTTATTAGTAATAACAGTAAAAGAGATAATTATTGATATTTTTTTTTCATAAAACAATGAATTTGAAGGTCAAGTGTTCCCATTCTTAAAATATGTCGAGTGCCGACGAGACGAAATTATCAATTATTTATCCAGCTTTAAAAGTGATACTCAAAATTGTCTTGACAGATTTATTATAGTCTTGCTCATTACACATTTTTAAATAAAATTTTCAACAATATTTTACTACGTTTCTGGGTTTCTTAAATAAGTGCACACTTGTTGGGATAACTGCCTTTATTAGCTCAGGCTAAAAATCAGCTTTACAGCTTTGCAGTTGTTAATCTGTGAAAGGCTTTCGCAGCCATCGTCACTTACACAGTGATTTTCCAAATGTTTAGGCTGATGTTCATAACGAGATGGTCTCGACGTTTCGCCAACGAAAGAGTGATTGGTATTCTCAAGAGATTTTTGCATATTGACAGCTACTCAGTTCACAGTTGATGAGTGGGTTAACGAACCAACACTTTACCCAATAACTAATGAAACTATTCAAATAATAAACAATGCTTCAATTATTATAGTGATTATTCCTATTCTCGCTCCGATCAAGTAACACAACCTAGATGAGTAATACTCAAATAGAACTGATGGTAACATCTTTTCATAATGTTATCGCTCAAATCACGACATTATTGCCATGTCGCAATTTTTTAAGGTTACATTAAGCAAGTCAACTAGATTTTGATATCTGTCGGGTATATTCATGACAAAGAAAACCCGAAAATACTGTCTTGGATGAAATACATGACAATAAGAAGGCAATTGAAACGTACATTGCAGCTTGTTGGGAGCATGTAGAAACGATAGTATTTCCATCGTCGAACGGAGATTCTTCGTTGTCGATATAGTCTTGTCAGTACGACAACGCTGCATTTGATATTTGACAGAACAATCATTTGAAGATACCAGCGTCGTAACTATCGAAAAAGGGAAACCAAATTGGAAAAGAGAAAAATTAATGAATTATGAAGAAAAACATGTCAATTACAGCATCGGCTGTTCTCAAAATTCTGTGGAGATTATTTCATCATAATTTCAGGTTTCCATTCCATATTGGGTTTCCATTATTTCTATTTTATTGAACCTCAATATTTCTGTTAACAACGCACGACACTACCGTTGGGGGGAAGATGTCCCCTACACACAAATCTTAATGCGTGTGCGGCGAGTTACTCATCTAGGTTATGTTATTTGATCGGAGTAATCTCGCGATCGCATTCCTTATATAGTGAAATATAACTTTTAGAACTTCAAGAAAAAAAATTACTGCAATGAGAAAATAAAAATAATTAATGAGAGTTTCTACATGTTTTTTTTGGAGTTCTCAGACGTTTGGTATCTGTTCGAAGTTTTGAATGCTTTTAAGTAATTTCCATTTCCATTTATTCACAAGTCTGTATTACCATTGTATAAATATTTTTACAAATCCATCCAACTTTTGGTCATTCATCCATTACAAAAGAAGCACTTCCAGAACACCGGGCTATTGTATTACAACGACAATGAACTCAGTACCCTACAAACCATAGTAAATGGATTCGCAGACTTTTATAAAAGTATATATATATACCAACATCTAACAATTGCAACCCTATGCAATCCTGCAAAAATAATCAACAGATAAGTGGTCGGTGGATCAGCGGTCTAATGCACAGGCCGTTCGAAACTCCAGCATAGCGATAGTCGGTTCGAGCCCGATGTAGGTAAGATAATTTTTCCCAACTACTTTATATCGGATCGATAGGCGACCGCATGTCTTGTTGAGAAGCAAGTGTATTGTGAGTTGTCTAGATGCCAATCTCGTCTGGTGCTAGCTTGGAGTGCACACCGACCACCCGAGGTGGTGCTGTAGGTTTTCCTATAGCTGAAAAGTGAATACGCCACCAAAAATCAGTAAGTCGCCCCGGAGCGCCACGGCAAATAATAATAATAGCCGTCCTCTACTCGCACAGAGGCTATGCCTTCGAGTACACTCAACGAGTGTTTATGAGGGAGTATTATTATTATTTCATTAAAAACAATTGATGAAACTGAAGAGATTAAAACCGAACGAAACAAGTGGTATTGATAAAATTCTCAGTTTAGGAAGAAATTCCTTTCCAGATTCATGGAAGCTATATATTATTTGCCCAGTTTTTATATCAGCTTTGATATGTGAAGAATCTAAATAACAGGTCAATTTTATTTTCAAGGGGGGCCAGATCCGCAGTTATTCTAACATTTCAAATGCATATTGTAAAAAAACGTAAAAACGAAAACCTAAAAAATTTAGATAGTTGAAAAGATAATTGAATTATCTTTTCAACGATCATATGTCACATATGACCCCCTATGCCATTTAATTTTTTTTAGTTGATGTGCCCCAGGCGCCATCTATCGAGCATTCACAATGTGATTTATTTCAAAAAGTAGTATCGGTGAAACCATCCAAACGTTTTTTTTATGTTTGTACGTCAAACCGTTCAAAAGTTAACAGGAGGGGAGACTATTGAAAGCTACTATTCCTGGGAGATAAGAGCGTAACCTTTATAACGAGTTGAGCGTTCTCTACAAGGCTGGTTCATTATTAGTGCATCGATCCTCTCTACACTTTCTGCTAGATTTCGATTCTGATCATTTAATATCTTTTCCGCCGACCTCGTATTAATGTTTAATGTCCTTTGGAGCAATCAAAATCAGAAGCTCCCGGAGTCACCCGGAGCTACTTCTTGTGGCAATTGGAAAGCGGCTTTTGGCATCTTGCACAAGGGGTATGGTCCGTATATCGCCGAAATGTTCAACTCGGTGACTAGCGGTTATATAATAATAGTGTATTCGACTGACTGCACTAATGTGCATTTATTCCAATCTTTACAGAGCTTGTGTGTTCGGCTGGATATACACTGGTACAGTACCAATAATATTCTTGTTCGACTTGGCATGTATTACTTGAGGTTAGAGCAAAAGTTATGTTCGACTGGCAATAGCGCTCGCTACGAATTCGAATATTTCTGCACTGTACTTTGTGGACGGTGCAAACACGACTGCTTTTTGATCATTTGATCGGTCCAGTCGAATGCGCTTGTCACTTTACATGTGTCTCGTGCCAGTGATAGTTGTGCTGAATAAATTCGCATTTTTTGCATGTATATAATCAAGAATTCCGTACCAAATCAGAGCAGCGCTAAATACTCTCCTACACCGAATGCGAGCATTTCAGTCGAATGCAGTATAAGTTTTCAGGCAACCGGCTCCACATATACGGACCCCTTGTCACTTGTTTTCGGTCAGCATTATGAGGAATTTGAAATAAATGTTTTAAACATTTTTATCTTTCGTCAGAAAACAACTACCTGCAATGCTTTCACATCCATAAACTTTTTTGAAATAAATTTTTACTTTTTCTATTGAAAAATTGATAAATGACAATCGGTTACCGAATCTACCAAGGAAAAAGTATGGTTGCTCTGGCGACAGATAAGTCACCGAAGTTTCAGGAAATAGTAACCGGTTTTTCAGGAATTTGATATAAACGGACCGCCAAATTACTAACCAAAGTAACCAAATATGGATGTGCTCCGTTATAAATCTAAACACTGACTAGTAGAAAGAATCACCCTGTATACGGTGTCTCAAAACTCTTCATTGTAATTCGTGTGAACTATATTGAAATTGTAATCGAAATCCTCTTTGTAACAAAACAATCGCCACATTATTGATTTTATAGGTAAAGTGACAAAACTGCCTTCGCATGTTCAACACCTAGTTTCTCAAAAACTGTCCATTAGATCTTGTTGTGCCCATGGTGACATTAGATCAGGACATCATAAACAACATTATACCAAATTTTCAACCAATTCTACTTGGGACTCTTTTTCCATAAGAACCGTACAGGGTCCTTTGTGCAAGGGGGATTGTTGAGTAAATGATAAGACCAAAATACAATCCAGTTCCATTTATATAAAAAGTAGTTATTTTTCATAATAATCTCGGCAACTGTCATAAAAGTCAAAAAAGCCTTTAAATTGGGGAAAGTATTCGTGTTTATAATTTATATAAAACTTATATAAAATGTTGCAATTCATTTCATGTCTTATCAGCATATAAAACACTCATACAATAAATTTGTTTCTCTTTACGAATCGCCCTAAACGGCGGAGCTTGTCCGAGAAAGGAGATCCGGGTCCTACAGCTTACGTACAAGTGGATTCCGAACCACTTTAGTTCAGTGGCAGGCGGTGGGGATCGAACCAGGGCCGCCTGAATAGGAAGCAAACGCTCTAACACCACGACCACTTCGCTCCATGTAACGCAATGTAGTGGAACAGAACTCAAAAAACGCTGAAGATGCACTGCACACTTAGCAATTTTGGTCTTCTTCTATTTCCTTTCTCTACTATCACGAGACCAAATCTATCAAATGAAATATTCATTGGTATTGTGCGTTCAGTTAGTTATTCATAATCATAAATGATTCTTGAAGGAATGTGTACTTGGTCACTTGATCCCGCTGTATCTTCGCATTGAACGTCACCTTTGGTGACTGATTTTTCCATTTCTATCAGTGACATTTTTCATTTGTTTTCCAAATTGTATATTTTTCAACAACACTCCCAATCAAATTTACAGAGAGGGACTACCGCCACTTTTTTCTCTTTTCATTCATTCTGTTGTTTGATATACCGCTATCTGCAAATCAACATAAATATGCTGATTATACTAGGGTAAAGTCCTCTTGTAACTTTTTACAATCACTAAAACAAATAATTGTAAATCTTATCTTCGAAATTTATGGTAATTGAATTATAGGATGATTTGACACAAAAAATACCGATTGATAATCTAAGTACAACAAAAAATAACATTTTATGTTGAAACATTATAGATAAAAAAAAACCATCACGATTTTCAACTTTTTTATCTATCTTTCATATGAATGAAAATTGAATGATGTTTGTTGGTAATTGAATGATTGGACCTTTTTTTTTATCGTAGTAGTCCGAATAAAGTTTTAACGATAAAAAAAATATTGAAAAGTTGCCGGAAAATTTTAGAAAATCTTGAAGTGCTCGCCAAAAGTTACGAATGGAATAATGGATGGATATGCCTAATTCTTCTTTTGTTTTGTTCGTCATAGTTCTGGAAAAGTTTTCAGAAAAATTGAAAATGAAACGGTCAAACTGCAAAAATCATAATGTTTATATAAAACAAAACCAAATGGAATATAGAATGGGACTACCTAGTTTTGGATAACTACAAACTTTATGACCGAATGTCTAATTTTCTTGGAGTATCAACACGCCTAGTCAGCAAAACTCAGAAATGTCTCTCGAATAAAGAGATTGCACTCACAGCGTTTCTGGACGTAGAAAGGGCCTTTGATTACACATCATATTAGCCCTCAGGGAAAGAAACAAAAAAACATGGCTCTAGCTTTCAGCCAGTGTATATCTGCCATATTAAGTTGCAGGGAAATACAGTACTCCCTATTCGGAGACACAATGGAGGTGGAAGCCACGAGAGGCTGCCTTCAGGGGGAGTACTATCCCCTCTACAGTGGAACCTCGTGGTTGACAGCCTCCTACAGACCTAATCGGGGATGGCGGCAAACCCAGGGCTACGTCAGAATGGTTAACAGGAAATAGAAGGATATGGCTTAATGACATAGTCTCCATTTTCTGTTTTGTAGCTATCTGCCCACTCCTCAAGTCAATGTCTGGTATATTGTATGTCCTAGAGTGATAGGTAATTTGTGCAATTAGCCACTTAAATAGATAGTTTAAATAATATTACATTAGCATAAGTAGTTAGTACACTTCCTTGAGCTTCTGAGGATGCCAACTTTGTTGGCGAAAAGCCGTTGTTTTGGTGTTTTTGGTAGTTTCTATTTCTTAAATTTTATTCACAGCAAAGGTTCCAAATATTCATTCATTTGAATAGTGTCTTGATAGTCTCATAACTTTACTAATTCAAAAACGAAAATTTTCAGGTGGTGTTCCTGTACTGATGATGAACACAAATCAGTGAGAGCTACTAGAATACTCTGCACTTTAAAGCTCAAATATAAATTATATTAGTTCCAATGAGTACTGTTCAGTATGTAAAGTGGTAGTAAAATAAGATTAGGCGATAAGAACCACCAGTTTTTTCAATAAATGGGTTTCTTTCTCAAAAATATTTATTATTTATTGTAATTTATTTCGAATTATACATAGATAGGGTGTTCCACAATTGAATGATGATCCTAAAGTCCTAAAGGATCGTCCTAGGATGATTTAAAAATAAATCTTCATTTGAACATAGGTCCGCAACTGCTTTATTTCTGAGATACAGGGTGTTGAAATTCAATAGAAATGATACGCCACTGTGTTCTGTTTTCAAAATAAAAATCATTTTAATAATTGTCCTGTATCATCTCTCATCATGAAAAAGATCTTTTGATTTTTTTTGTCGGGGGTATAGTTTTCTATTTAAAAAATAAAATTATATTTTTTTGTCAAAAAATCAATATTTTGATTAAAAACATTGCTGGGCATGCAAACAGGATCGTCAATAATGCGAATAAAAAAAAAACTTCATCCTGGAAGCCATTTAGAAATATTGGAGAAGTGGTTGTGGACCTACATTCATATGAAGAAATTTTCTTAAAGCCTTTTAGGTTCAGCATTTAATTATAGAATACCCTGTATATGGGCTAGAAACGATCACAGACATATTTTTGTGTGCCCACTTATTGTGATGTTGTTTTAAAAGACCTGACTCTCAAAGAGTTAATACAAATACATAATAAAAACTAAGAAAAGACAATATAATTTGAGAAAGAAATGCGTATAGTATTATGATATACATCTACTGCTGATATCTATTCAACCTGAATGAAGGGTAAGTCATTTGCTTGTCTTCTTGAATGGTTATGATTAATTTAATTCACTGTTAATTTTAAATTGAGTTAGGTTGTTTGTATACTCATTTTTTCTCAGGAAAACAATCCGAAATTTTCCTGAAAATTGAACAATACTTACTGAAAGCTGAATGTAAGAGATCTGGGTATACACTTTCATTTCATTTTACAAAATTCAGTGTACATCTTTCTTATTGAGCTGGTTTATTTAATCTTATTGCTCCTGATGATGCTCATTTTATTTGGTAAAACCTGAGTAAAGTAAAATTTACAGTTTTGGTGTTTGGGTAGTTTTCAATGTTTTGGAACTGTAATCAAACCAAATACTTCAATATTCATATATACACTGTCCTTGTAAGTATTAATTGTGAGTACACTACTTTTGAAGGATTATTTTATAAAAATTTGTTTGACATGGACAGAAAATAAAAATAATTCTCTTCGAGAATCTGAAATTAATTTCTAGTGCTTTTGAATTCAATTTTAGAATTGGCATTGCTTACTATTTAAATTTAACGCCTTGTGAAACTGTTTTTAGGTACGTAATAAGTATCTAAAAATCTAGTAGTATAAAATTCTTGGTAACTTATTTTTATTTTTTCAAGTAACTGAAAAGGCTTTTGCATCTCACCCATTGCAGGTAGCTTCACAACCCTCAGAAAACTCCTCATGTCTCAGAACTTGCATTCCTAAAACTTCTCGGTAGAATCGCATGGTTTCTTTTCTCTCTGGAATCTTGAAAACATAGTGCAAAGCTCTGCCATTCAAAAAACCCATTTTGCTTATACAAAATCCAGTAGTTTTCAATATTGGAAAAGCAAATGTTTACTCAACATAAAAGCTCTACAACAAATAATAAGTACATAAAACAGAACTTTACAGAGTTGAAATTGTATATTGTATGTACCTATCGAATTATACCACTGATAATATTGTGTCAAATGAATCAAATCTCAGGTGATTTCAATTAACTGGCGGAGACAGAGATTAGATAGTGTGGTGTTAATTCTTAATTCTCTATCACTTCAAATTATCATACTTTCATAGAAAACAATCAAGGCCGCAGCCGCAGGAATTTACCGCTAGGTTGAAGTGTATAAACTTGCCTCAAGCTAGTGGGGATTGGGGATTTTTTGCGTTGGCGGTTCGATTCGAGCTAAAGCTCAATTATCTCAAGCTCCTCATGGTGGCAATTTGAAATATTTGAAATTTGAATTTGAATAAGGTAATAAATTACCACATGCCACAACCATTGCATGTCACACGTCACAACGGTCACAACAAAAACAAACAAGGGTATGGTCCGTATATATAGGATATGTTCCGTTAATAAACTTGGTCGTTATGGTTGCACATTTTGTGTCCCGTATATAAAATATTCCTGAAAGATTGGCGAGTTACGGGACATGATTCCTGAAATTCTGGTGACTTTTAGTTGTACCAAAACGACCGAGGTTTGCACGTAGGTGAGCGGTTAATGCGATCTGTCGTATGTCATTAGAATATATTTCAAATTTCAAATTTAGGATGTGTTCCGTTAATAAACATGTAACCAAAAGTGGTTAACTAAAAATAATTCTGGTTTCGTGACAGCTATACTCTGGTTAGTGCGTAATACGGGACACTTCTATTTGGGTATTTACTGTCATTTGTCATTGTTATTTGTTATTGTTGTGTTATTTTCTCTGCGAATTTTGTTGTTTGAGAATCTTCAATCTTTTGTGTTTTACAATTATATTATTCAATACTTATAATAATGCATGAAGCAGCTGCTCATTTTTCCATGATGATATTCTTTCTGAAAGTTCCAGCAGTGATGATAATTTTGTTGTTCGGGGTCCTTTAGGTATATAAGGCATCTCATGATTTGTACGTAGTAAATTTTCATTCAAATACCTCCACAAGTTCTTCCAATACTAAATTTGAAATATATTCTAATGACATACGACAGATCGCATTAACCGCTCACCTACGTGCAAACCCCGGTCGTTTTGGTACTACTAAAAGTCACCAGAATTTCAGGAATATTTTATTAACGGGACACAAAATGTGCAACCATAACGACCAAGTTTATTAACGGAACATATCCTTAGTATTGGATGAACTTGTGGAGGTATTTGAATGAAAATTTACTACGTATAAATCATGAGATGCCTTATATACATAAAGGACCCCGAACATCAAAATTATCATCACTGCTGGAACTTTCAGAAAGAATATCAAGAAAAAATTAGCAGCTGCTTCATGCATTATTATAAGTATTGAATAATATAATTGTAAAACACAAAAGATTGAAGATTCTCAAACAACAAAATTCGTAGAGAAAATAAAACTAACAAATAATAATTACAAATGACAGAAAATACCCAAATGGAAGTGTCCCGTATTACGCACTAACCAGAGTGTAGCTGTCACGAAACCAGAATTATTTTCAGTCAACCACTTTTGGTAACATGTTTATTAACGGAACACATCCATACTTGGTTACTTTGGTTAGTAATTTGGCGGTCCGTATATATCAAATTCCTGAAATCCGGTGACTATTTCCTGAAACTTCGGTAACTTATCTGTCACCAGAGCAACCATACTTTTTCCTTGGTAGATTCGGTAACCGCTTGTCATTTGTCAATTTGACTCATTTTATTTGATTGAATGTTGAAATTTTCAATAGATAAAGTAAAAATTTATTTTAAAAAAGTTTATGGATGTGAAAGCATTGCAGGTAGTTGTTTTCTGACGAAAGATAAAAATGTTTAAAACATTCATTACAAATTCCTCATAATGTTGACCGAAAACAAGTGACAAGGGGTCCGTATATGTGGAGCCGGTTGCCTGAAAACTTATAGCTCATTCGACTGAAATGCTCGCATTCGGTGATTTGGTACGGAATTCTTGATTATATACATGCAAAAAATGCGAATTTATTCAGCACAACTATCACTGGCACGAGGCACATGTAAAGTGACAAGCGCATTCGACTGGACCGATCAAATGATCAAAAAGCAGTCGTGTTTGCACCGTCCACAAAGTACAGTGCAGAAATATTCGAATTCGTAGCGAGCGCTATTGCCAGTCGAACATAACTTTTGCTCTAACCTCAAGTAATACATGCCAAGTCGAACAAGAATATTATTGGTAGTACTGTACCAGTGTATATCCAGCCGAACACACAAGCTCTGTAAAGATTGGAATAAATGCACATTAGTGCAGCCAGTCGAATACACTATTATTATATAACCGCTATATAGTCACCGAGTTGAACATTTCGGCGATATACGGACCATACCCCTTGTGCAAGATGCCAAAAGCCGCTTTCCAATTGCCACAAGAAGTAGCTCCGGGTGACTCCGGGAGCTTCTGAAATAATTTAAAAGACCATGCCAAATCATGTTCCAATTAAATCCCTTTTATAAAGTCAGGTGCGGTTCACTTCAGGGGTGCTCCATTTGGTGCTACTACCCCTGGCAATTGGAAAGCAGTTAGCAAGGTGCAAGGAACCAAAAGAACAGAAGTGGGATTCCGTGTACTGCAGAACTCTCTTCCAACTTGATGAGCAAAATAAATTCTGATTGGCGGATAGCCTCGAGCGTCGTAATATTTATCAATCAGAATCCGTGATGCGAAAAGCAAATACGATGCATTGGGAACTCACCCTTAGTTTTTATCTTTTACCTCAACGTCAGCTGCGGGTTCAGCGGCAAAAAGCGGTTAATAAGGGCCGGTTTTATAGGTTCCAGTTAAACTTAAGATTGAACTGAAGTTTAAACTTTAAGTTTAACGTGGAGTTTAAACCTGTGGTAACCATGACTTTGTGTTTGGCCGTTTTATAGCTTTCGTTTATCGGCACTATATTTTTGATTGTTGTGTTGACGTCATGATTTTTACGAATTTATATTCACATATGATATTGGCACTACTTCATGACCGAAATGAAATTAGGAATATAAATATTTGGGTAAAATTCCGTTAACTAATAGCCACAAGCTATCGACATAATTTTTTTCGGAATTTACGTAGTTTGGCCTACCGAACAAAAAATCCAAATGAATTTTTGGCGGTCTCAACTAATTTCGGAGATATGGGCCTATTTATGAGCGATGAATGGCATTTTTTAGGACACATTTCTACCGCGGAAAAACACTCAAAATTCTTCCTTCTTCAAACTAACATAATGTAAACATCCTAATTGACCTGTTTCACACTCTTTCTTTATTGAAAACACGCTACTTCTTAAGCCCGTGGCTCACGGTCAAATAGTTTGATCAAACTGCTCTGAAGTGACGTAATTTCTATCGGGTTATTTCACAAAACTTGAAGCAACCTGTAAATGCTATTTACCAATTAAATAGATATTATCTCCAAAAACTTGTAATTTATTCAAAAATTGACAAAATATATTTTTACTTGACTTTTCGTATATTCATAATATAAATTCAATTGTTTGGTAACATACGACTGAAAATAATATAACGAGGGTTGAAATAAAATAATGGAAGTCATAAAAAATAAAACTGTTCAAATTCTTCAAACCGTCTTCAACATTCTCCACCCCAACCAGAAATGGACCAATTAACTTAGTGGTAGTTGGTGACAGGAAGGATGCATAATTTGGCTACTGGTCTCATGTACGTGCCTTATCACACCATCTTTGCCAGGGTAAGTTTCTTCCACTCGTGCTAACATCCATTGATTTCTAGGAGCCTTCTCATCAACAACCAATACAATATCCCCTACTCTGATAGAAGTTCTCTTATCATGCCACTTTTACCTTTGCATGATAGTTGGTATTCCTTGACCCAACGCCTCCAATAACAATCTACCAAGGCTTGAGCAATTCGCCATTGTTTTCTGCTGGAGAGTTCAACATCACCAAATGATTTCACATCACCAGGTCTTAGCAG
This sequence comes from Chrysolina americana, assembly GCA_958502065.1. Taxonomy (NCBI): domain Eukaryota; kingdom Metazoa; phylum Arthropoda; class Insecta; order Coleoptera; family Chrysomelidae; genus Chrysolina; species Chrysolina americana. The sequence goes on from OY293413.1 coordinate 66,831,849, forward strand.
CAAAAAATGGTTTGGGGTTATTGCTTCCGGCTCATTTGGATCCACAGAAATGTGTGTCAGCGGTCTCGAGTTGATGATATATTCAATTTCAGTTAACAAAGTTACTAACACTTCTTCTTTGGGATTGATGGCTTTCAGTGTAATCTTTAGAGCAGTTTTAATGGAACGAATCATCCGCTCCCATATTCCTCCCATATGTGCATGGAGCACCTGCCGGGTTGAATTTCCATACAATTCCTTTCGAAGACAGTTCTTGGGAAATTTTATTGTGATCCAAACTGTGTATCCACTCTTTCAATTCTCGTTCTGCGCCGACAAAGTTAGTGCCATTATCCGTTCTGAATTCTTTGGGCTGTCATCTTCTGCACATAAATCTTCGGATGGAATTTATTGCAGAACTTTGTGTGTACTGCTCGAAGTGTCAAGCAGGTGAACAGTACTCCATATCTTCTTTCGATTCTTCTTTCCACTGCAAGAGTCATAAAGCCCAAAAAAATCGATACCAATGAAACTAAACGGAAATGTGAATGCACTCAAACGTTCTGATGGCAACATTCCCATTTCAGGCGGTTGAGGCTTGCATTTTCTAATCTTGCAGTTTCTGAAACACTACCTATGTGACCAGCTTCGTGATGATACCAGTTTATTAACAGTATCGAAAACTTGTGATTTGGATCTAACAATATGGGATTTCTAGATTCAAAAAGAATATTCCAGTTCTTTACTCTCTGGGATTCTTCCTCCTAATCATATGACTTCATCTTCATCCAAGTAAACCGAAAGTTTATAAAGCCGATTTGATCTTTGCAGGAATTTTCCTCTCTTCAAAAGTAAGATTTCCTCTTTAAAACTTTCTGGCATCTTCTGATCCACAGCTTTTTGGTTTCTTCTACTTCCTCAAATCCTAAATTTATTTCATCTGGTCGAGATTGTTTAGGAATTTTGATCATCTTTTTGTAATAAAGAATCCAGGCGGTGGAACAGATGAGTCGACTGAATTTGGAGAATCTGGAAATGTCTGGAAATTCCATTTGTAGTGGTTCAGCATATATATATATATATATCGTTCAATTTGATAATCAGAATTTGATCAATATCACTGCAACACTTCTGTTCAATGGGCCAATCAGCTTCAGACAAACTTAGGAAATCTGCCCCGGAAAACCATTTACCATCTGGAGAAAGATCGATATTTTTCATTTCCTTCGTGAAACATCAGTGTCTTCATGAATTTCTCCCAGTCTGCATGCTACGAAAATTGGAAATCTTCCAGATTCAGACATAATTTGTTGTAGAACTACCATCGAATCTGTCCAGAAATGTACTTGTCCAATTTCATATTCGATTTCGCTTTAGTTTTGGCAATCCTATTTCCAAGAACTGCTCCTTGTAGTTCTAGTTTGGGAATGGTCTGCTGATTCATAGGTGCCACTTTATATTTTGCCATTGTTAACGTTACTTTCAATGATAACACTTTGTATTTACAAACTTTCCGGACAGTGGCAGTGAAAGTAGTTGGGCTATGAAGAAACAAGTATGAAAAAAGGAGAATAACGATTTTGACAACAACTTTGAGGTTCAATAAAATTATTTTGTAATTTTTGCGATAAATAAACACGAAGGAGTAAAATCCAAACGAATTCACAGTCCACACAAACATTGGTTCAAGCGAGCCGGATTTCGAAAAATCCATTGAACCAAAGCGATCCGAATTTCGATTACATCTACAGAATTACGAGGGTTCCTAATACAACGTACATTCAAATCAAGACAAGTTGAGTAAAAGCGTCCAGTCGACCGAAGAAAGTGAGTCTGTTCCATTTTCCTTCATTTCACATATCCTTCATTTCCATTTTCCTGAATTACTAATTTATCTCTTCTGTGTTGGATTGGTTAGAAAATGCCTAACAATAATGAACAAGGTACTAGTAACTTACAACTCGATATCGAAAACGAATTAAAAGATTTGAAACATAAAAGAGGTTCAATCAAAGCACATATTACTCGATGCAGAAGTTTTCTGAGCAAATTAGACTTGGCGAGCATAAAAAAATTACTTAGAATTACAAAGACGTCTTACTAATTTGAGTCCGATATTACAAGATTTCAACGTTGTTCAAGAAAAAAGCGATCTTTTAACTGATAATTCGTCTGTGGAACAAACGATTTCGAATCTGATTATTACGATATATGTTCCACAGTCGAAGAAATCTTGGATACATATTGTAATTCTAAGGAAAATCAGCATCAAAATCAGTCTATTTCAAGTAATATCAATAGTTCTTCAAATTCAGTTCAACCAGTACAATTACCATTATCTACTTTGAATTTACAGACATTCAACAGTGATTACAATAAGTGGATAGAATTTCGTGATTGTTTTCAATCTATCATTGGCAAGAATGCAACGTTATCAGGTATTCAAAAATTATGTCATTTAAGGAAATGTTTGAGTCACTACGTTTTGAAAACTATCGAATCCCTTCCACTCACAGATGCGAACTACGAAATTGCTTGGCAGGCTCTTGTGAAGCGATACGGAAAAAGTAAACGAATTGTAGAAACTCATGTTCGAAAAATTATAAAGTTTCCTTGTTTAACCAAAGAATCGTCTAGAGATTTACGAAACTTATACGATACGGTTAGTAATAATTTACAAGCTTTGCAAATCTTGAATCAACCTGTGAATAAATGGGATGCTATACTTTTTCCTATTATTACGGATAAGCTTGATCCAAAATTGAAACCCGAGTAGGTACGAATCTTTTTATATTCAAGAGATGGAACGAAATCCTAACGATAATTCAAGCCCCTCAATAAAGAGTTTACTAAAAATGATTAGTAATAAGTGCGATTTATTGGAAAGTTTAGAAAAGGAATCTATTAAACCGATAACCAAAACTACCCACAACCAATACAAACATCAAACTATTTCTAGTAGCCATTTTAACACGAGTACATCAGTTTCTTGTTATTTCTGTAAACGCGATCATAACCATCTACAAGTGTATCGATTTTCTTGAACTCAGTATTCCAAAACGTATTCAAGAAATAAAAAAACTCAAGTATTGTTTAAATTGTCTAAGACCACACGATTCCTCGATAACGAAATATCTTGCAGATAAGTGTAAAAAATGTAACAGAGCACATAATATTCTTCTACATTTAGAAAAGGATAACTCTGTTAACACCGTTAAGGCTGAAAAACAATGGATGTTTTATGTTTTTAGTTTTAATTTTCATAATTTTAGATATTTTTTAACGCGAAACTATCATTGCCATTATTATTCTGATCACGCCTCAAAAACAATCTTATTGATTAAATTCAAGCAAAATTTTTCTATTCTGTTTTGCATTTTGTTTTATTTGTAAAATTGATATCCAAAATCCCAAAACTTAAAACTTATTACATAAAACTTCCATTGTGTCTTCGGCTTTACATTACAAGAAACAAACAATTCACAAAAAATTACTTCGCGTGACGATAGCCAAACGGCACTCGAAAATGAAGAAGATCCTCAGTCTAGTTCCCTAGCAAGATCAATGGTAAGTAATGATATGGTGAAGGGTGTCGCACTGCCAGTCAATAATCAAGTACTATTTATTGTCCACCGCAATCATTTTTGTCCAAGACGTTGAAGGTCGTTTACATAAATGTTGCGTACTCTTGGACAGTGGTTCGATGACAAATTTTATCACAGAAGGATTTTTTGATGTTTTAAAACTTCGCAAAACTTCCATAAATCATTCGATTATTGGCGTAGGTCAAGTTTCCTCTACAATTCGATTTAAAACAAATCTGAATATTTTCTCAAGCGACAGTTCCTTTGAAGATACTATATCATGTCTGATTATATCACAAATAACTAGTAACATTCCTATGATTTCCTTCTTTAGTAACCACTTGGACATTCCAGAGAATTTCAAATTAGCAGATCCCGATTTTAATATTTCTCGTCCTGTTGATATGTTATTAGGTGCAGGAATATTTTGGCGGTTGATACATTCAGAAAAGGTACAAATGAAAAATTCGAGATTAATTTTACAGAATTCTGAACTTGGTTGGTTAGTTTCTCGTGAGATATCTGAAAAAATACCACAAAAATCGATAAATTGCTTAAATACAATTATTTTGGATTCTCAAATTAAAAAGTTTTGGGAAGTAGAAGAAATAATTCCGAAAATATCATTTGTCTGAATCTGAAATCTTCTGCGAAAATCATTTTATAGAAAATCATTCTCGAGATAATGATGGGAGATTCATCGTAAAAATTCCGTTCAAACAAAATCATAAGGAATTAGGGAATTCCAAAGAATTCGCTTTGAAAAGGTTTCTCAATCTAGAAAAGAGACTTTTAAATAACAACCATTTATACGGTGAATATATCAAGTTTATGGAAGAGTATGAATCAATGAATCATATGAACGAAATTTCACTCTCAGAAACCGGGGAAGAAATCAATTATTTCATTTTTCACCATGCAGTGATTCGCGAATCAAGTTGAACTACTAAAGTACGAGTGGTTTTTGATGCAAGTATGAAATCCACAAGCGGTATGTCATTAAACGACGTACAGTATGTAGTGTAGGGCCAACTATCCAAATCGATTTATTCACGATCATTTTACAATTTAGACTTTTTGAATTTGTAATATCCGTGGATGTTTCAAAATTGTACCGTATGATAAGAATACACGATGATCATAAAAACTTTCAGAAAATATTTTGGCGAAGTCATCCATCATGCGAAATCAAATGTTATGAATTAGGTACCGTAACCTATGGTACTGCTTCAGCACCTTTCCTTGCCATCAGGTGTTTACATCAACTCGCCATCGAAAATCGAATAAAGTACCTAGCCGCGCTAGTAAGGCTCTGATTCAGAGTTTGAAATGTTAGAAATTTAGCGCGACGTTACAACAATTTTAGAAAGCACGGGTATGCATTTACGGAAATGGCTATGTAATAAACCCCATTTAACCAAGAAATTCAAGTTACACGATGAATTAGAAGTTAGTGTTGTGAATATTGGGGAACATGGAACACGGAAAACTTTAGAGATATCCTGGAATTCTAAAACCGACAATATTCTCTATAAAAGTTCACTTTCCGATTTAGACAAAAATAAAATAACTAAGCGTTCAATTTTATCACAAGTATCGCAGATATTCGATCCCCTAGGATTGTTAGGACCGATTATAATAGTGGCAAAAATTTTGATTAAAAAATTGTGGCAAGAAAGGTTGGGATGGAATGATGATATTCCTACTTCTTTAATGACACAATGGCGTCAATTTTACGAAAACTTAACTTACCTCAGATATGTTACAATCCCTAGACATGCAACTAGAACTTATGTAGAACTGCATGGGTTCGGAGATGCAAGTGAGTGTGCGTATGGAGCATGTGTATACGTCCGTACACAATTAATTGATGGCTCTTACACATTAAGATTGTTATGCGCTAAAAGCCGAGTTGCTCCGTTGAAAAAACTTACCCTACCGCGATTGGAATTATCAAGTGCATTACTTTTATCACAATTAATGCACAAAGTCAAAAACGCGATTATTGATATCAAGATTGACAAAATTTATTTATGGTCTGATTCGACAATAACGTTAGCATGGATAGGGCTAGTCCAAATAAATGGAAGACTTTTGTTGGCAACCGCGTTAGTGAAATTCGGCGTCTAACAAATATTGAAGATTGGAACCATGTAAGTTCCTGCGAAAATCCTGCTGACTTGATATCGCGAGGTACAACGATATCAAAATTTAAAAATTGCACATTTTGGCTCAGTCAAGGAGATTCACCAATAACCGATTTGACTATATCTTGTGATGATGTACCTGAACATAAATTTGTGACAAATATTTTAGTTGCAAATGAATTTGATTTATTCTTGAAATTTTCAAAATTATTGAAATTACAACGGGTGACAGCATATTGTTTGAGGTTTGCTCCAAATTGCAAATTGAAAGCACCAGCTCTTCGCGCTTCTATATGGAACATTATCGGTGAACGAAATGCAAAATTCATTGAATAACTTGATTAGATTAGCGCCAAAAAATACGTTATCTTCTTTGAGGAGATCCACCTTGCCTATTTGAATGCGGCTGTTGGCTGTATCTGGATATTTCCATTTTATTCGAGTTACTGAGGAACTCCTCAGCGCACCCAAAAATGTTGAACGAGCTGCTGGAAGCCTTTTGTACTTCTTTAACCGGTTTTCTGGGACTTCGCTATAATCCTGTTCTGGCAAACTGACGAGACTTCTGCCAATAAGAAAGTGGTCTAGGGTTAAAGGGATAACATCGGAATCGGTAGAAAGTGGACAGAGTGGTCGGGAATTTACCACTCTGCCTCTATCTGAATCAGAATGGTCAGAAAATCCTCGTAAACTAGATTTGCTTGACCTAATATGCTTTTTAAATGAGATTTTACGTTTTTTACACCGGCTTCCCAAATGCCACCAAAGGATGGGGTGCGTGCAGGTATAAAATGCCACGTAATATTCTGTTTACTTAATTCATTGCAAATTTCGTTGAAGTTATTATTTACTAACTCAAAAATATGTTTCAACTCTATAGAAGCTCCTACGAAATTCTTAGCGTTGTCTGAATAAATATTAAGTGGCTTCCCTCGTCTACCAATGAACCGTTTCAGGGCTGCCAAAAAACATTCAGTCGTTAAATTTGACACGAGTTCTAGATGTATGGCCTTTGTAACTGGACAAACAAATAAATAAATGTAACCTTTTACTTGCTTTGCATTTCCCGTAGTTCTATCTTTGAGTTGAACTGATGGACCTGCATAATCGAGACCAACATTACGAAATGGGGGATTTGGAGTTATTCGAGACTTTGGTAAATTACCCATTATATATTCGGGTGATTTAGGTTTTGCCTTCAAACACTGAATACAACTCCTAACTATGCCTTTCGATAAATAATTTTCCTCTAATTGACCAAAATTTATCTCTTACGGACGAAAGTAATGTAGAATAACCACAATGTGGTAGACGTTCATGTTCGTGTTTCAAAATTAACTTGGTTAGAATATGATCGCCAGGTAAAATTATCGGGTGTTTTTTATTGAACGTATATGTACTATTTTTAAGACGTCCGCCTACGCGAATCAAATTATCATTGTCTATAAAAGGATTCAATGAAGATAGTTTACTGTTCCGCGGTATATATTTTTTGTTTGACAAATTGAAATATTCTTTCGGAAATGAATTTTTTGGCGCTAATCTAATCAAGTTATTCAATGAATTTTGCATTTCGTTCACCGATAATGTTCCATATAGAAGCGCGAAGAGCTGGTGCTTTCAATTTGCAATTTGGAGCAAACCTCAAACAATATGCTGTCACCCGTTGTAATTTAAATAATTTTGAAAATTTCAAGAATAAATCAAATTCATTTGCAACTACAATATTTGTCACAAATTTTTGTTCAGGTACATCATCTCAAGATATAGTCAAATCGGTTATTGGTGAATCTCCTTGACTGAGCCAAAATGTGCAATTTTTAAATTTTGATATCGTTGTACCTCGCGATATCAAGTCAGCAGGATTTTCGCAGGAACTTACATGGTTCCAATCTTCAATATTTGTTAGACGCCGAATTTCACTAACGCGGTTGCCAACAAAAGTCTTCCATTTATTTGGACTAGCCTTTTATCACAATTAATGCACAAAGTCAAAAACGCGATTTTTGATATCAAGATTGACAAAATTTATTTATGGTCTGATTCGACAATAACGTTAGCATGGATAGGGCTAGTCCAAATAAATGGAAGACTTTTGTTGGCAACCGAGTTAGTGAAATTCGGCGTCTAACAAATTTTGCAGCGTCAAAAACCATTCTGATTTTTCCAGGCTTGTTGATGTTCCAAACAGCGAAGTGCGGGAGATTTTGGCGGAGTACTGTTCAGCAAATTTTGAATCATGATCCATTTTACGTTCCATGCAGTTCAATCTCTTCAAAGCATTGTCTTTGCTGTCTGGTAATGAACAATCTTCCAGCTTCCATAGGTGGCCAACTTCATAATGATTTCCAACTTTTTTCAGAGTTTTCCACCGCTCGCTTATCTTGCATCGATGTGATGATGTGATCCTGCATTTTAACACCGAAGGCTTCTCGACGAAAACTTTCTTTGACTAGTTGATGGAGTTCTTCATCGCCCACGTGACGACAGCACAGACTTAAATGAGTGAGGGAAATCTCTGAGTTGGTTACAGCAATAGGCCCATGGATTGTCCAACCTTATTTTGATTGTGACATAATGGGCTGACTAAATTTTGGTTGAATGATGTGTCTCGGTATAATAAGATCATAATTGTCTTGTCCAATCAAAATTTCAGGTTTTGAAAACTCAATTTCATTTTCATGGTCTAGATGGGGAAAACCTTTGAGATAAATAAATGACATTATTTATTTGCTGTTCTGGCAATCTCAGGTTTCTTACAGTTCGCACTTGCCTAAGTTTAAAGAAAGCAGGGGTACTTTTGTCAGCAGAAACATCTAAGGAAACCATTTGAGATTTATCTTCATAGTGTGTGATTTGGTTCGTCCACTGGAAGCAAAGTGGCACAACAGGGCCAGGAAGTTGAAGTTTCTTAGCTAAATCTTCTTCAATCATGCTGCATGTGGATCCTTCATCAAACAGAGCATACATTTTGACTTCTCCTATGGGTCCATGTAGAATCACAGGTGCTATTCTCAATAAAACGACTCTGGTGTCCCTTGCTGAAGATTTACTGGTAAAACTAGCACATAAATCAGTAGCTGATGCGGTTTCATTTGTTGGCTCATTTTTGTTACCTTCGATTCTTTCATCATGTTCATGGTTTTGTACATCTCGTGGGACATGAAGAAGCAAATGGTGTCTGCCTTTGCAGGCATCTTTGCCGCACCTGGCCGTCAAGAAACATTGGTTAGAAATGTGTCCTATTTTGAGGCAAAGGAAACACAATTTCAAACTGAGAACATTTTCTCTTTTTTTTAGCACTGGCAGATCTATAAATTTTGTGCATTTCGCAATAGCGTGGCCAACATTTTTGCAGAAAATGCACTGAATAGGATCTGATTTTTGTTCGTGATTCTTGTTTGAGATCATAACGGTTTCTTTCCTTGATACATTCTTTCCTAAACTACTTCTTTGGAAAGGATTGCTGAAAGCTGCCATCGAGCTTAGTTCTTCCTCAAACCAATTCATAAAATCTTCCAACGACGTTTGGAGACCTCGTTCATCACGAAGATGCTTGAACTTTCCCCATGAAAATTTTTGGATTGTGGGAAGTTTTTCTCATAAATTGGCTAGCAATTCTGGGTTGAAGAGATAAAGTGAGGAGTTTAGATTTTTCATGGTGGTTACCATATTGTTGACTGCATTTGAGAACTGAATCCACGAATCTAGCTTGTCTTCTCTGACGTTGCTCACCTTCTTAACTTAATCAATGGGAGATAAAACGATCCACTCTGTTCTTCCATAATTCATTTCCAGCATTTTAATTATTTTCGGGACGTTTCTTGGGAAGGTAAGAAAGGCTTTGACACAATCTCTTGCTTTTCCTTTGAGTGCTTTATCTAAACGTAGCAAATTATCTACTTCTGATAACTCAAATTGATATGAGGATCTTCGGTACTCATTTATGAAGATTGGCCACTCAGAGAGGTATCCCGAAAAGGGCGGAAGGTCTCTAATCTTGTTTCGGAGGAGAATTTTGTTGGTGGCGTTTGTATTTTCGATATACTTTCTAGCAATATCTATGAGTACACTGTCTTCTCCACCCCCAACACACTTTGGAATGTTAAAATCACGTGGATACATTTTACGATTGACTGATTTTTCTCGTAATTCTGCATGGCTCTCATTCATTTTATTCGTATAATGCCTTGATTCATTTATCCATTCATTCATGAAAAAAGGACTTTGGTATAGTTGATCACAACTTATTTCAGCAGGCAACTGATTATCTTCAATAACGCTCATTGCTTCGCTTCTTTCCGCCAATTTCCTTTCTCTATTTCAGCTTCTTTCATGAGGTATTGGCGTTCTCTTTCCAAAGCTTTCAACTTCTCTTTGGATTCTCTCACATCAAGCTCTTTTTGTTTCTTAATGAGACTCAACTCAAGGTTCAACCGGGAAATGCTTGAGTTCTTAGACTTGATAGATACTCCAGTATTAGATTTCATACGGGAAACATCGACAACTGCAGGAACAATTACAGACTTATTCATACTTATATGGGAAATGTCAACAGGAATATCTTTCTGCTCCATATTTTCACCAGACATGACTTTTTCTGCAGGCCTTGTATAATCACTTATATCTGAACGGGTAACTATACTTGAACCATGAGCTGCATTATCCAAGACTGATGCATATTTCGAAGGTTACATCTCTCACTCCTATACGCACTTTCTGAAGTTTCGCTGGTTTCACTGCATCAATATTTTGCTCCATAGCGGTTCAAAATAACCTCGGAAGGACCAATGTGAATGCTATTTGCCAATTAAATAGATATTATCTCCAAAATCTTGTACTTTATTCAAAAATTGACAAAATATATTTTTACTTGACTTTTCGTATATTCATAATAAATTCAATTGTTTGGTAACATACGACTGAAAATAATATAACGAGGGTTGAAATAAAATAATGGAACTCATAGAAAATAAAACTGTTCAAATTCTTCAAACTGTCTTCAACAAATCCATTAGAAATGACGTCACTTAAAGGCAGTTTGGCCAAACTATTTGACCGTGAGCCACGGGCTTTAGGAAAAAACTCATCCTTCTGTTATGATCACATAACCTACAAATCTAGGTCAAATGGTTAGTGAATTTTGTTCATGTCAAGTTGGTTTCTGGGAAAAAAGTGAGTGAATAATATTTTCCTTTTCATGTTGAAATTAAATGCATAGGAAAGTTGGCTGTACAAATATGCAAAGTTCAAAGTTACCAACTTGACATAAATAAATTCACTAAACATTTTACATAAATGTTTTGTTTTGATGTTTTTAAAAGAAGGTTGAATTTTTGGATATCCATTGCCGTTTTTAATTAAAAAATAGTGTAAAAGGGGTGAATTAGTGTGTGTACATTGTGTTAGTTTAAAGAAGAAAGAATTTTGAGTGTTTTTCCGCGGTAGAAATGTGTCCTAAAAAATGTCATTCATCACCCAAATATGGGCCCATATCTCCGAAATTAGTTGAGACCGCCAAAAATTTCATTTGGATTTTTTGTTCAGGAGACCAAACTACGTAAGTTCCAAAAAAAATTATGTTTATAGATCGTGGCTATTAGTTAACGGAATTTTACCACAAGTTCCAGAGATTCGACGTTCACTGAAGATTTCTTTTATTTATCTCTTCCATTTATCAAATTATACTGTTTTCATCAATATTTTTTAGAAAAAATGTTGACTTAAATTTCATGGTCATAAAATACTGAAAAATGGTTACAAATATTTAGAAAGCCAGCATGATAATATCGAAAATTACCAAAATTCTTCGATGTTTTTAGAATGTGATCAATTACTACGATCTTTCCCGAGCGCGAACTGCGCGAAGCGATGTGAAAGCGAGACTTTCATAAAGTCACACGGAATACCAAATGAAGCGACTGTAGACTGTACTGTAGTATTAAATTATAGCATTCTATAGTGACAAGGAGGCTATCACTTGAATGATTTTGTCCACAAAATACATTGGCAGACCACAGAACACACAGTGACAGAACCACATATCTCCAATTATTTTAACCATTCTTGAATTTTTGGTGGTTTTTTTGCTTTGTCTGACGATTTTGGCAAGATTGTCAATTTGTTAGTTATTGCTTACTTAAAGACCGATTCAGATACATGCGTGCCCATGCAGGGTTTCTGAAGCACGGGGTTTTTGAACGCCTTTTACTCACGTTTTTATCACAATAACATTTTATTTGGTTCTTTAATCATTTTGTCAATGCTTGAGTAATGCTATTTGAGTTTTTCAAATAATACCTATGTATTTTTTACTGCCTTTTAAGGCCGATTCATGCAGATTCATGTGTGCCCATTCTGCATGAGATAAATGATACAGTAACAAATAAATCGGGATCATTTGAAACACTCAAATAGCATCACTTCCAGCATTACAGAACCAAATAAAATATGTTCTTGTGATAGAAACGTGAGTAAAAGGCGTTTAAGGGCCAATTGCACCAACTCCGCTTAGTGCTTCAAGTGACGCTTTGATTTATGAACCCGATAGAATGTGTTCAATGATATGTCAAATATATCAGTGATTTCACTTTCTGTCGGATTCATAAGTTTAGGCGTCACTTAAAGCACTAAGCGGTTGGTGCAATCGGCCCTGAATCGCCCGTGTGGTTCAAAAAACTTTCATAGGCACGCATGTATCTGAATGACAAATGAAGAGAATAAAGATGAAAGAAATAAAATGAGTCCATATATTATATATTTATTCCATATATGTGAGGATGAAATCTCTACATTTTATTTTAATATATAAATTCTTAGGTTGATTTAATTAATTATAAAGCGTAGAAACCACATATACGGAATAAAATTATTTCAGACGATATCCGAAAAAAATGTGTAAAAGACGTTTTCAATGTGACGTCACTCGAACTAAAATTGAAATAATCAGGGTGATAAAACATGTTTCTTTTCAAGAATCACCCTGTACTCTTTAAAATGTTTTGAATCTATTTAATGAGCTGATTTCAAGGACCTATATTAAATCATGAATTGGAATTTAATGAATAGTTAGTATAGGGACGCAATATTGAAATCCATAAGAGAAAAAGAAAATCTTTATTTAATGTTGTTGCAAAATCCATATGACAATATTCTCAAAGAACAATATAGGACATACAGGAATAAACTAAACCAGATTATGAAAAAGGCAAAAAAATATTATTTTCAAAACCTCGTAAATAAAAATAAAAATTCTCCCAAAGCTCTGTGGGAATGTGTAAACGATGTTTGTAACAAGTCGCGATCCAAAACAGTTATAGAGAAAATACAACTACCAAATGGAGATACAGTGGCCAATAAGTTAGAATAGCCAATCATTTCAATGAATATTATAGCACTCTCGGTGAAAAATTAGCTGCTGTTATACCTGAATCAAACAATCAGCATAGAGATCACATATTTTTGGAAAACACCATGTTTCTTCACCCAACAAATGAATATGAAGTTCAAAAAGCAATCAATGGCTTAAAATCGAAAAAATCGCCCGGGTTTGATGGAATACGCGCTGAAACATTGAAGGAAATATCATCAGAAATATTGGGACCGATAGTCTATTTGACAAATAAGTGCTTTGAAACAGGTTATTTTCCAAAAGCTCTGAAAGTGGGAATGGTGAAGCCTCTTTTCAAAAAGGGAGACAAACTTCTGATAGAAAATTATAGGCCAATTTCACTAATTTCTAATATTTCAAAAGTAATAGAAAAAATAATTAAATCGAGGATAATTACCTTCATGAACAAGCATTCAATTATATCAAAATATCAATATGGCTTTAGGGAAGGTAAGTCAACAGAAGATGCTATACATTGCATAACATCTGTCATATATGATGCATTGGATAAAAAAAAACCGGCACTAAGTATCTTTGTTGACTTATCTAAGGCTTTTGACACTGTATGTCATGAAAATCTTTTAAGAAAAATATGGTCCTATGGGTTGACAGGAAATACTTACAACCTGATCAAAAGTTATTTATCTGATCACGAACAGAAAGTTAATATTGACGGAATCACTAGTAAATCACAGATGGTTACTTTTGGAGTACCGCAGGGGACAGTTTTGGGTCCATTCTCAGTTTTGCTGACGATAGTTTATACAGGAGACTCATGGGATATGCTGAAAGCTGAAGCCGAGAATGATTTCAATAAAATTATACACTGGTTTCAAAGTAATAAGTTAACTTTAAACGTAGAAAAAACAAAATACCTACCATTTACCTCATATACCAATGGATTACCCAATTTAGGAGACTTATTCGTCAGTCAAAGTTTATACATTGAAGAAGCTAATTCCGTCAAATATTTAGGAATCACTCTTGACAGACATTTGAGGTGGGACTTCCACGTGGAGACTGTGACCAGAAAAGTTAGAGGTTTACTTCCAAGATTCAAAAAACTCAAAGAATTCTTAGATGTCGGTCATCTGAGAACCATTTATTTTGCACTGGTACAATCCCAATTATCATATGGCATTATAGCATGGGGAGGAATCTATGACTGTTACCTGGAAAAATTAAATGTTTTGCAAAAATGGATACTGAGGATCATATATACAAGAGAATTAACATACCCCAGTGATAGTCTTTTCAGGGAAGCCAATGTTTTTGATATACGACAACTTTTTTGCCTACAAATTGCACTCAGTATCTATAAGAATAAAATACCAATAAAACAAATACATCATTCCTATCAAACAAGAAATAAAGAAAATAGGTTGGATATACCTCGCTGCGAAAAATCCATTGGCCAACGCCACTGTTGTTTCTTAGGTCCAAAATTATGGAAAATAATACCGATAGCATTCAGAAATAAAAAAACGCCCGAAAATTGAAAACAGAAAAAAAAAAATTATGAAATTTTACCTTGTATTTTTTTAATAAAAATCTTGATAAATTTTAATGGCATATTAATTAGTTCAAGCTATTTAAAACTTATTTATTTGTATCCAAATAATTTTAAGTACTCTTCATTATATCATTACTCTTCATCTTATCATTCGATACTATTCAATTATTTGTAATGTACCTACTCATGCTGGAATGTTAATATCACGTACAAGCAGTATGCACTGCTTCTGTGATCTTTTCTGTTTATTCTCCACTAATTCATGTTCTTCAAATTATTTTTATATTTGAATAAACAATATTATTATTATTATTATAATATATGTATAGATATAGGTATATACATTCAAAAATTTTTAAAGGACTTGTGGAAAACGTAAAGTAGAATAAAAATACGCTTTCACTAGTCAATGAAACAATTTATTTGAACACAGAGGACGTTTCTTTTTATTTCATCATATTATTCAAAATGTTTCTCTCTATATAATGTAGATATTTA
The DNA here is from genome assembly GCA_958502065.1 of Chrysolina americana. NCBI lineage: Eukaryota > Metazoa > Arthropoda > Insecta > Coleoptera > Chrysomelidae > Chrysolina > Chrysolina americana. Next base: position 66,846,960 of record OY293413.1, read on the forward strand.
TATTTGGTTGCTATAACTTTTCCTAAACATTGGGTGAAAATTTTTACGTTATTGTTCGTACCTACTGAGAAGTGAAAAAAATTGAGTCTTTTAAAACAAAAAAAAAATTCACATAAGACATATCCCAGTGAACCAGAATCCATCGCATAGAAGTTGCAAAAGAGTTACTGCTGGGATCTGTAACTTCGCAATGTGGATACAAAATAGAGGCACTAGAAATTATTTGCGAGTGCTTAATGTCCGCAAACACGCTCATCGCCAGTAACTACCCAAGACGTCGCGAAGCGTACATTCACAAAGCAGCGGTTTTTTGATAGATTATAAATATTTAAATGGAATTTAAATGCACCTCTCACGGAAATTAAATGAATCTATACATTTGTGATTACCGCATTGAAATTTTGAAAGCATTCCTTTTATATTTACCAAATTGATGAAATAAATGTAGGTGTTTGGGAATTTCTCTAGAATGAATAAATGGAAAGCAATTTGTTGTAATTTTCATCATATTTATTAACACTAACTAATATAAAATAACATAAAACAACAATATAATAACATAGTTTTCAAAAAAATATCGACGCAATTAAAAAAAAAACTTCCTTCATTGCATGCAGCCTCCACAAACCTGAAATGAAAAGTTGAGGATAAGTTGCAGCGCTATTATAAGGCAGTAGTTTCAGGAAAACAATTTTCAATGCGCGATATCCTAAATGTAAAGCCATCCCCACTACACCACTACATAATCTTCAATATTTTTACTCCTCAAATAGAATATATATGAGTGAAAAATATAATTATTTGGAAAACACAGCATCAGAAATCAGAAATGGAGCTTTTTCAAAATTATGTAGTGGGGGTGGAAAAAATCATCGAATACTCTTATCAAAGAAGAGTGAACGACCCTACTTGACGGTATATCCGCATAGACCTATACATTTTTCGTTTGCAAGTATTCAACAGAAAACAACTATTGAATTTTTATAATTTTCAGTTGCTCGTTTTCACCACCCTGTATAATTTGAGGGCATGAGAATGGATCAAAAATATCTCATCTGTCTATCTAATGTTATTATAATTATTTCCTCTATTATTTCGATTTGCTTCAGCATATAGAAGCCCATGGCCCATCAGTACATTTTTGTATCTAACTTAATCATAATCAATAACGTTTTCAGTTATTTATATTTGTTTTCAGTATAGATTTTCTCTGCTGCTACCTTCCACTTGAAGATGAATCGCGTAATTTTTCATCAAATATGTTTATAATTTTGTTTATTTTACGAAACGAAGTCAAAAAGTTTCACTTACCTTAAGAACATTTGCAACTCTTCTACACCAAGGGACTGAACTATGCACGAATACCTACAAAATACACAACTTTATAAAGTACCGATACAATAATTAAGTTTTGTTAGCAACTTACAATTCTTAAACTAATCAAACAATAGCTACAAGTTCATCAACATCAAATGACAAAATCAAAATGTCTGCCATGGGTCGGCCGTTGCCAGTTGATATCCGCTAGTGTCGAAAGAGGCGCTGTTCACTTCTCAAAAAAGTTGCCGGATCATAATCCATGGAACTTCTCGAGTAATAGGTATATTGAAAATTCAATAAATATCACGAAATGAACGTTAATATAAAACAGTCAAAAATATGTGGCATGGTGGTAACATTGTGAAAGTCGTAAGGACTTCTCTAGATCGCATTGATTTTAACTGCTTTTGAATGGTATTTTGCGAAATCACAAGGTTAATATTTATTGCATATCATTGTCTGCAAAGCGAAATCGCTGGTACTTATCTGTAAAATCGCATTGTTGGTCCATATGGAGACATTAAATTGAATTTCCTGCCACTTACTGCGACTTCGCTGGTTGACTGGGATTTGGGTACACACTCTGTATATAGTGCTCTGTACAAAAGTGCATGTCACCTGTATATTTGAATTGTAGTTCAAGTAAAGTCACATCAAAAACAAAAATTGAGATGTTCCGCATGTCCGAGCTTTTCTCATATATTTTTCGGGTAGGACTAAGATGCCTAGAACCCCTCTGGTGTATCTACTGATTAGATTTTGTTTGGGGCTTTTTTTTGAGGAAACACCTGTTGCTTTCACTAGAAATTACTGAAATTCGGTAAGATGGCGCCGTTCAGAATGGTTCGCGTCCCCGCTGAGTCTGTCATGTCTGTCATCTGTCAGTATCAATGACTATTTTCAATTTTAGATTTGATAATTAAAATTGGACATTTTATTTTTTCCTAATCTCTTATCATTAGATTTAATTATTGTTATAGTTTCGTTCATTAGTTCTTAGATATTTTAGTGTTGTTACAGTTAGTTCATAAGGACTAGTTCTGAATGGATACTTTTCGTGAAATGGGACCGTTTTGTATTTTGTGTAGACAATGTGGAGATTCGGGCATTCATCTGTATTCAGTACCGAAGGTAAATAAAAAGTATCTAGATTATGAATCAGTCATAATAACTGTCAATCCACCAACGATAATCTAGGTCCTTTTCAACCTAAACAAAAAGAAAATTCCAATTGTCCCTGTTTGTAAACCCTCACACTGCCTACACTTTTACACTAGAAATGCTAGAATGTGACAACTGCTTCACAATAGATAAGAAAGATTTACTGCATAAGGAAAATAAATACATAATAGAACTAGTAACCATTTGGAAATGCCATAAAAACAGCTAGGTATTCTCATACTTGCTTCAACTGTTTTTTTCGAAAGTGATTTCAAAATAATTTCATAGGAACAAGAAAAGAAGTGTCTCCTCAATAGACCTTTTCATTTAAGAAACGATTAGCTTTTGTTCTGTATATTGCGGAAACAACGACATGGAAGGAGGTATTCCAAATTTATTACGGTACAAATAATTTAAAGATAAATTCTTGAAGATCTAGAAACTCAGATCCCACTCGGAATTTTTCTAAAATTCAAAATGTTTATAAAAGTATTTGGAGTGGGAATTGTTATTTTCAATGTTCGACTCAATCTACCGCAATTGTAAAAATGAGGTAATACTCGGATATCTCGAATTTTGAGCTCTATATATATCTGCATTTTAGATTGATAAGAAGTTTTATACATTAATGAACAGGAATTTAAAATAGCATATGAAACCTTGAAGTTTTAATGTGCTTACAATAATAAAATAGACGGAGCCAATGGCTCAATGGTTCTAGAAATGTTTTGTGTTTCATTGCATTTTATTGAAATTACAATACAAAACATCAGAAAATATACATCACATAAGTTCTTTCAAAAGACACTTAACAAAAAACTACTTATGCACAAGTATACTAAATAAACAGTATAGTAACATGATTTATATTGAAGTAATAAAATAAAATCGTGGTAATCAATATAAGATTTAGATTTATCAACAGTAATATAATTTGTTTGGAATTTTATTATTGATACAAACACATTTCATCCTTGGCATACATGTACATACATACTTATTCAATTCGCTCAACCAGCTGTTATATGATAGAACTCGAACCGAACTGTTCCAGAAAATAATGGGACAATTATCAAGCAAATTCGACAAAAATAAAAACAATGATACAATGAGAACAATATGTTAGAAATAAAATCATATCGTATTACTAAGAACCAACAACTGAACTTATCTTCATGCAAAAACTTTTTTTGTTAAACTGTTAATCTTCTGATCATTGTTAATAAGTGGTTGTCAATTCATGTACCTATCATACATAAATCACTTGTTAAAATCATCAATTGTCTATTGGAATCAACAAAATTCAAAAATCATCTTACAACATTCAAATCAATTCAACTTAGTAAATGTTTTTATACACTCGATGATTTTGTATACGATCCACTGTGTTTTCCTGTACAGAACGAATTTGTATTTTATCCTTGTATTACTTTTTTATCATTGCTCCTTAGTATTAGACATTTTCTCAACTACTACACAAAATGAAAATTTTTGATATTTGAAGGAAATAAAGAATTTGAATACCTACAGATTTGAACTCTCATCGATGGCGATTCGTTTTATTTCATTTTATGCCAATAAAGCTCTTTTATTATTATAACTATTCAAAATATCAGTTGTAATTGTTAACAAGTAAAAATCTCATTGACATAAACTTCAATTGATATTTGTTTTCGTTCTACTAAGCTGGTTTCACAAAAAAAAGCAATGTTACTAAAATACAGCCTGATTTTTTTATGCAAACAATTATATACTTCCTGTAATACAAATACTCAAATTATGGGTCTCTGCTGTATTGCTCGAATTTCTTCAGGTCAACTTTGATGAATACTTTTACACTGGGATCTCTGTTCAGGTTGAGTTTTTCTCATGCAACGTCTTCACTCAAAAGGTTTACCTGAATGCACTTGTAATGTACAATTGTTGGAATGCTTGCTGTGGAAAAAAAAAGAATAAGCTCTGAAAAAATATCACTATGTTGAAAAAGTAAATAAAAAATCAAGCAATAAGCGAAAAATAATTTATTTTGATTTCTGAACTGTTTTTGAATGTTTCTTTTTTCTAAATAAATGAAAAATTTCACAAGGCGTGGTCAATGGAATAGTGAATACCTGCCAAATTTCAAGTTAATCAGACAACTAGAAGAGGGTCAAAACAGTCTGAAAGATTTCAATTGAACTTGAAAACAAAGCTAACGAAAAAGAAATGAACAAAGGAAGTTAATCAAAAGTTTATACACGAGGAAGTTAGCAGCCTTACTCACAATAAATAATTCTTCAACATGTTGAAACTTCCTTGATAGTTAGCATAAAATGTAAGTGTCTGAATAATTTGATTTCTCTTCATTTGTTGCAACTGCTTTATTATAAAATAATTAATAAGTTGGGGCTTCCCTTTGATATTTTTTGCTATTTTTCAACCAATTTCTTTGACCTTGAAAGCTTTATTCTGTGAAAAATAATAAGTTATTTTATGAATACTACCCAATGTGTATTATTTTCTACTTCAAATGCTTGATAGTACTTTTTTTAAAACTGTATTATTCTTATATTTATATCTTGATATTCGATTAAGATAGTAATTTATGAAAATTTTTGGATATTTTTTCTAATGAGATTTTAATACATTCTGTTAAAATTCTATTTTCATCTAGTGTACCTATTGAAAGATCTTCAAATGTTTCTTTAACAAAAATTCTCCTTGCTAAATTTGTACAGTTCTCCAGTTTAATTTATGTCTTGCTATTCCTCTTTCTTCAGTTCAGTGGATTTAAATTGTTTTTGATATTGGTATAAAGACTAGAGTGAAATATGAAAGTTTGTTCAGTACAATGACTATTATACCATTTAATTTTTTTAAGCCCTACCTAGAAGTATCCAAATTTTGAAAATAATTTTAAATGGAGGATCTCATATATTCCTTGCAGGAATACTTGAAAACAAGAATGCAGAACAACAATTACCTTCAACGACTCAACTTCCTCCCAAGTAAATGTTTGTGTTGAAGCATCATATTTTGATTCGGAAGTAATTTTTTCCACCATTTCACTGAAAACAGAATTATTATTTAAATGTTATTGAAAGAGTTAAGAATAATATTTTTAGCAACAAATGTTTGTATTCAGAAATTGACAACAGAAGAAAGAAAATACACATGAGTAAATTTGATGTAACTGAAATTGTACACTTGTACCAAATAAATAAATCTGAGTTCAGAAGGTTCATCTACTGCATGGAGCAAGAAACCCATTTGTTGTATGGACCCGCATCATATGAAAATGAAAGCTAAGAGTGGTAACGTAAGTTATCCATTACAACATACTGACACTTGAACCAAACAACAGAAACGTGATTTTCTTTCCATTATGATCATACAATAGATTTGAATTCAGAAAATTTATGTATATTGAAAACATATGATCATTAGATTAAAAAATAAAATATAATTAATAATCAATAAATTCAGATTGGTTGAATTGGTTCCTACCATCAAACATATATCTTTTAAAAAGTCTAAATGAATTATAATATTGTATATAATTAATTTTTTCAAAGACATTCCATTCTTAACCTGTTAGTTTCAAGCCCGTCATCACTCTGAATAATAGGTCCTGATGTTGACGTGGATGTTGAAGAAACTGAAGACTTTGAATCCACAAAATGTCTGGAAGTGCAAGAAATTATGAAACACAAAACATAGGGCCACCACATTTCCTAAATTCTTTCATATGTACATTCCACATAAATAGGATAACATATTGGTGTATGTCTCATGAAAAATGGATCATTTGAATTTATTGTAAAAGACTTATATTTTTGTTTATTGTTTGTGTATTTTTGTGTGTTAGCCTTCGAATGCCACACTTTTTTAGAGACTATACAATTTGATAAATAATGAAATTTTCTGAGAAATCACTCATAATTATAATCTTATAAGCCATAAACTGAACATTGTTTTTCTAGTAACAATATGTTATTATGATTGGCAAAAATTCCATCAATGAGAAGATGCAAGTTTAATGAAAATGGGGTTCATTATTGACAGTTTCTCATTGATAGAACGTAGAACAATACTACCTACTGAACCAAATGAAAAAAAAACTCACATTATTGGAAGTTTTCTCACTGGAGGCTTTCTATGAATAATGGGCAAGGAACCAAACTTCAAATATCTTTTACCACTGGGTTTCAGGATGAATTCATCTTTGGTGAAGTGGTCTGAGCAAACAAATTTGGCGATAGTATCTACATTTTCCAACTCCAGAAAAGATAACCATTGAGTTCTCCCAGGTTCAGCAGGAAATCTATTATATTAATATATCAGGTTGATAAATTGCGTAATTTGCGTAAATAGGTATTATATTTACTTTTTCAAATGGAATGAAATGGTTTTTAACATTTAATAATTCGAAAAGAAATATACACAATCCAATTTTCTCCACTTTCAAATGATTGTGTATATTATAACTACAGCTTATAGTATTACATATCTTAAAATTCTATTTTAAAACCAATATTCGACAACAGTCGATAGAATGAACTCGATTTGAAACATACATAACGATTATAAAAAAAAATCAGGAAAGAGTTAATGGTATTTACAGACTTGTCTTTTTAACGAATCAAGACTTTAGATGAATAATTTCAGTAATGGAAATATGACTAGTCATAATTGTAATGAATATCAACAGCAAAACTTGGCGTGATCTTGAGCGATTCGATTATACGGTACACAGAAATGATAACCTCAAAAAGGTGAAAAGTAATGAATTTGAATGAAACTCTACGGTTACACTGTTACAATAATGGAAATTTAGGTTTTCGAATATATAATAAATAACAGCAAAACTTACCGGTGGAAAGATCGGGTCATCCTTTATGAATTTCACATCACATGAATGCACTTTATAACCATGATTATTTAATAAAAAAAAATCACAAAAACTAACAGGACGGAAACTGGAAAATATACTTTTAAAGCATAGACAAGAGTTTTATACTGTTTTATACTGTTTAAAAAGTTCAAATTCACGAATTCACACTTAAAAACTCCTAAAAAGTCAATGCCGACCCTTACGAACGACAATGAATTGTCGAAATATTTGATGACAAGTGGCATTCATTCTCATCATTTGATTGGTCGAAAAATGATTTGAATCCCCTCTAGGGAATAAACAAGTGAAAGCTGTTTCGGAATTATGGCACATGCGATATAGCCAAAATGCTTAAATGAAAAGGTCTATAAATAATATTAAAAATCCCACCTCTACTTACTGGGTATGTGTTTGTTTATGTGTAAAAACAGATATTGATAAATACCTATCCAAGTATATTTTCAATACAACTCAAACATCTTTATCCAATCATTAGATTGAACAGATTTTCACCCAACACTGTTATGATTATAGATATCAATAGTGATGGAGGAAAAATGTTGACTAAAACAAAACTAGTTAATGATATAATCTACCTGATGCAATCCAATAATCCCAATATGAAAAAAACCTAATAACTGTCTCGTTGACAGAAAATAACTTAGAAAACTGTCAAAATTTTCAAAATCGGTCTCATGTAGAGGCCATAGGATAAAAAGTGAAACGAATAGATCAATTAATTCTAAAAGTACAGTGTTGTACTTGAATGCAGAAAGCCTACTATCCTATTTTGAAGAAATATCTAGATATGTGTTAGTATGCAACCCTTATTTAATTTGTGTATCAGAGACTCATGTAACATGCGACATATATGATTCAGAAATAGAAATAGAGGGATATGAAAGTTATAGATGTGATAGTGATAGTAGGCATACGGGAGCAGTCCTAATTCATGTAAAAAAAGGAATAAACGTTGTAGTTTTCCAAAAGTATTGTATACAGAAAATGTTGTGGATTGCCTCAGTTAAATTGTTTTTGTGCTACAAATGGTTCTTGATTGTAGCTTTGTACAGATCACCAAGCAGTAGCTGTGCAATGTTTACTGAATACTTCAATATGTGGGCTGAAGATAATTTATGTGTATAATATTAGTTTAATTTGTATTCAGAATTATACTTTCTTTTTTTTGTCATCTTTGACAATTTTTCTCGTTAGGAACTTTAATGTAATAAATTATCTCATTTTCATAATGTTGGTACAATGTTACTTGTGCCACCGTGTAGGTATGCCTTTCAGATTTCATTTTGTTGATTGCTCCACGCATGAGCGGTTGTTTCGGGAAAGCAGATTCTAGACGAATCTAGACATTTGAATTTGGATCGATATTGATTTTAAGTAAGACGCGCTTAGAAAACTGTTTCGCATTACTTTACAAGTGCACAAATATTCAAGAAACGTTGGCCCTTTCAAACAAGAAGATCCACCTGGGTACCCAGCATCGACCAGTTCAGCGGTTTTGATGAGTCAATTTTGTTATCTGAAAGGCCGTCTATTATTATTTGAATTTCTGACTAATACGTGTACATTATGGTCCTTCGAGCCGGATATCACATCCAGGTTTTATACAATAAAAATTATTTCCAAATATCATTCCGAAATATTTAAAAACCACTAGATTACACATTGATTTGGTTTTCATTCAAAACGTTCTTTATTTCGTATTTATATCGGGTACAATTTATCAGTGCTTGTACGAGTTTTTTATGTTCGTTTTTGCGGGCATTCCCAACTCTTTATCGCTCATCGTTCTTCATACAATTTTACTATTCAGAATATACAGATATTTAACAGAGTGTCTCTTTAATTTATTATAGCCCACTTTGATAGAAATTTCACTAGATAAATAAATCATTTAAATTTTTTACTTGACTAATAATTATTAGTTTGGGAAATATTTTGAAACCTTATTTATTTCTATTCTGAAATTCTGAAAATGACAGAACAACTGGCAGCTCACCGAGCATCCCGTGATATTGCCTTGAAACGACTCAAAGAAATTGTTAAATTTGCTCATGATGCCATCGCTGACCCAACGCTTCATACTCAATTAAAAATTAGATGCAGTAAGTTGGATCACATATTTAATGATTTTGAAATGAGTCACAATGCAATAGTTGCGACAATTTCATCTGATCCTAGTATGTTGGATCAGGAAGACATGATCAGGACTGAGGCTGATGAACATTATTATACATGAGCTCAGTGAATCATGATATTCAAAAATGGATCAAGGCTAATGAGGAAAACATTATTTCATCTCAGAAAACTCGAAATTGCAAATTACCAAAAATACAGTTACCTTGTTTTGATGGTGATTTTAAATCGTGGCCTCATTTTTATGGATTATTCAATACGTTAGTGCATACAAATGATCAACTTAGCAATATTGAAAAATTTTAATATCTAATTACAAATTTAGCAAAAGAACCTCTTAATATAGTACAGGGTGTCACTTTGGCTGATGAAAATTATGACATAGCTTTCCAAACTCTAGTTGACAGAAATCAAGACAAAGAACTGTTAGCTACCTTTTATTGGAATCAAATCAGAGATGCCCCCAAGGCTAGAGAGGCTGTTCAGTCCCTTAGAACCTTGGTGAACATTTTTACCGAAATCGTGTCGGCCCTTAGGGCACTCCAGTTTCCTGTCGATAGTTGGGATTTTCCATTATTTAATATTCTTTTTGATAAACTTGATATCAGTACAAAGACTCGTTTTGAGTTAAAATCATGTTCAGATAAAATAGAAATTCCATCTTATATTTCATTGAAACAATTTCTTACTGAACAATGCAAGACCTTAGAATCTGTTGGTTACTCAATACAAGTCAGTTCTTCAAAACCTTCTTCGTTTAAACCCAACGATTGGCATTCAAAAAATAAAAGGTCTTGTGTTACTACTTCACTCGTCTCAAACAAAATGGGCTCGTTTCCCAATTCACATTGCCCTTTATGTAAAAATATTCATTTCGTTAACAAATGTGCACAGTTCTTGAACAAACCACCCCATGAGAGAAATAAACTGTGTTTGAATTGTCTACGTTCTCATTTCAATCAACCTTGCCCAGCCTCATTGTGTAGATTATGTAATAAAAGACACCATACGCTCCTTCATTTTGGGAGTAACAATATCACACCGGAAGCGGAATCTTTCAGTGTGGCTACCGAGCAATCTTCGATAGCATCGCCTCAGCAAGCTGAGATTCCGTCTAGCCCGGAAGTGAACACTGTTTTAACAAGCAACTGTAGTTCATCAATTTCTCGATCTACGGTTCTATTGTCAACCGCTCAAGTTGACATGGTTGATGTACGTGGATATGCTCAATCTGCTAGAGTTCTGCTCGATACAGGGAGTCAAACAAATTTCATTACCGAAAATTGTTTGAAACGTTTAGGTCTTAATAGGTCTAAATTCAGAACCACCATTCAAGGCATAGGTCAGGTACCTTCAATGAGCAACGGTCGTACGAGCTGTACTATTCGGCCAAAAGTGCTTGTCGAACCTTCTTATCATTTTGAGGCTATTGTATTACCTAATATTCGCACTAGGATCCAACAACAAACAATTTCCAAAACAAATATATCATTCATCAAAAATTTAAAATTAGCTGATGAAGATTTCAATGTTAATGGTGAAGTAGATATTTTGTTAGGCGCGGATTTGTTTCCCCTGATTTTACAAGATGGTAGATTAACGGGAAAAGTTACTGAACCCGTTGCCCTCAATACCGTTTTCGGCTGGGTATTGATGGGTAAAATTGATAATGGCTACCCATCCATAGTATCTTCCTACCTTTCTATCACACACTCTTCTCTAGATGAAACACTTAGAAGGTTTTGGGAAATAGAGGAACCACCGAAACCTGAATTTGCTTCTCAAGATGATCAGGTGTGTGAACAAATCTTCCGAGACACTGTCACTAGAGATGATTCTGGTAGGTACATTGTCTATTTGCCATTTAAATTACAAAATCCTCAAATTGGAGACTCGCGTTCTGCTGCATTACGACGTTTCTATTATTTAGAACGCAAACTAAGTAAAAATCCCGAACTGAAACATGCTTATTCAGATTTCATGAAAGATTATGTTGATTCGGGTCACATGTCTCCAGCTGTTCCATTAACAGATACAAAATTCTCGTACTTTATCCCTCATCATTGTATAGAAAAACCTGATGCTGTCAGCACAAAGCTAAGAGTAGTCTTTGATGCTTCAGCCAAATCGGACTCAGGTGTATCGTTAAATGATGTTTTATTTACGGGTCCAAAGTTACAGAATGACATTGCCACTCTTCTTCTCTCCTTCCGAGTACACAAGTTTGTGTTCACGGCTGATGTGAGGCAAATGTTTCGACAAATATTATAGCCCCCTCTCAACGAAATTACCAAAGAATATTTTGGAGATTTTCTCAGGCTGACCCTATTCAAGAGTTCACTCTAAACACTGTCGTTTATGGTATTTCAAGTTCACCATACTTGGCTAATAGAACTATTCGACAATTAGCCATGGATGAAATGCAAAACTTCCCTTTGGCGGCACAGGTTTTACAATCTGATGTATATGTTGATGATATTATTAGTGGTGGGAATGATTTGAGCAAGGCCATTCTTTTACAGACGGAATTGGTTTCTTGTTTAGAACGCGGTGGTTTCCAACTCCGTAAATGGGCTAGCAATAGTCCATCTTTGCTTGGTAATGTTCCCGAAGATTTTCGACAAATGCCTCTATCATTTGATCACGATCCCATTATAAAAATTCTTGGACTGCAATGGAATCCTCATTTGGATTCATTTTCATATCATGCTCATCCTTTTGACAGACACTGTACTAAACGTACAATTCTATCAGAACTATCGCGGATCTTTGATCCACTAGGTTTTTTGGCACCTGTCATATTTTTCGCCAAGCGACTTATGCAATATATTTGGACGCTGGGCTTAGACTGGGATGCAACTCCTACCGATGAAGTTATCAACTCGTGGACTAGATACCAATCAGAATTACCGAATTTGTCCTCCATACAAATCCCTCGTAGAATAATTCCTGATGAGTATGATAGCTGTCAACTACATGGCTTCTGTGATGCCTCCCAAAAGGGCTACGCAGCCATGGTTTATTTTATATTTGAATTGAAAAATTCATATAAAGTGTGCATCTCGATGTCAAAGACAAGGGTTGCACCTTTGCGACAAATCTCGATACCACGCTTGGAGCTGTGTGCGACAACATTACTTGCTAGGTTGGTCGCTTATGTTTGTAAAACTTAGCAGAATGTTTTGACGTTTTCTGATATTTTTTGTTGGTCAGATTCGCAAACTGTAATTCAGTGGATTAAATCGAGCTCTCACGGTTACAACACCTTCGTAGCGAATAGAATTAGCCTTATACAAGAGAAAACATCACCTCTTTACTGGAGATTTGTTCCAGGCGAAGATAATCCAGCTGATTGTGCCTCACGTGGACTTCTACCTTCGGAACTTGTTGAACATAAATTGTGGTGGTAAGGTCCTCCTTGGTTACATCGATCTAATGAATATTGGCCTTCATTAGCTATGCTAAAACGGGTAGATGTAACTGGAGAAGAAAAATCTGTCACCTTGACAACCACAGTTGAAGTAAATGTCTTAGATTATGTAATAGGCAGACTTTCCTCCTTGATTAAAGTTAAACGGCAGGTCGCTTGGGTTTTACGCTTCATACATAATTCTAGGAAACCGGAGAAAACCACTGGTTCTCTTTCGTTGGTTGAGATAGATAATGCATTTCATATTCTCATCAAACATGTTCACAATACTAATTTTAAAGATGACATCTTGAAGGTCTCGACAAAATCAGTTTGTTCTAAACCATTACGAAAACTTTCTCCATTTATCGATGAGCATGGTATTCTTAGGGTGGGCGGTCGATTGATAAATTCCAAATTGTCATTTGATGCAAAATTTCCTATTCTTCTCCCGCAAAGGCATCGCCTCACTCAACTTATCATCGAACATTTTCACCGAGAAAATCTACATCCAGGTCCCCGAACATTAGAATATCTTTTATTACAGCAATTTTGGATATTGTTTCAGAGGTTTTCGTGTCAGCCCTTCATCATCTGTTCCCATAATGGGAAACTTACCATCTCTCCGTGTCAACCAACTAAAACCGTTCTTGTGTGTTGGCGTGGACTATGGTGGTCCATTTTCCATAACCCTTGGTAAATCTCGAGGATGCAAATCTCAAAAGGCCTATTTATGCCTGTTTGTGTGCTCCTCAACGAAAGCTCTACACTTAGAGCTCGCTTCAGATTTATACTCTGAAGCATTTCTAGCAGCCTTCCGACGATTTATAGCACGTCGTGGTCGCTGCAGCATTATATTTAGTGACAATGGTACTAACTTCGTTGGTGCTCATCGTTATCTGCTTGAATTAATGAAAAATTCATCTGAAACTCTGAACCTTAAATGGCATTTCAATCCTCCTACAGGATCGAATTTTGGTGGTTTATTTGAAGCTGGCATAAAGTCAGTAAAGGGTCACCTCTTGAGAGTTATAGGAGACCAGATCCTCACCTACGAGGAGTTAAACACCGCGTTTGTTCAAATAGAGGCCTTGTTAAATTCTAGACCTCTAACTAGCTTGAGTACAGACCCAAATGAATTGACAGCTCTGACGCCTGGACATTTCTTGACCATGGAGCCTTTGACTGCGTTGCCTGATCCTGATCTGTCTCATTTGAATACCAATAGATTATCTAGATGGCAATTATTGCAAAGACTTCATCAACATTTTTGGAAGCGTTGGCATTTAGAATATTTAAATACTCTCAATCAGCGGCAAAAATGGCACAAAAACACTGTTTCAATAGCTGAATGAACTCTCGTTGTAATAAAAATTGATCAAACTCCACCATTGAAATGGATTTTAGGTAGAGTTGTAAAGGCTCATACTGGCTCTGATAAAATTTGTAGAGTAGTTACTTTGCGTACAGCAAAGGGAACCTTGCAGCGTCCCGTTGCAAAAATATGTCCGTTGCCTTCCCAGTAAGGTATATAAATTACTGTGTAATTTGGTGGGCGGTTTATGTATAATATTAGTTTAATGTTACTTGTGCCACCGTGTAGGTATGCCTTTCAGATTTCATTTTGTTGATTGCTCCACGCATGAGCGGTTTTTTCGGGAAAGCAGATTCTAGACGAATCTAGACATTTGAATTTGGATCGATATTGATTTTAAGTAAGACGCGCTTAGAAAACTCTTTCGCATTACATTACAAGTGCACAAATATTCAAGAAACGTTGGCCCTTTCAAACAAGAAGATCCACCTGGGTACCCAGCATCGACCAGTTCAGCGGTTTTGGTGAGTCAATTTTGTTATCTGAAAGGCCGTCTATTATTATTTGAATTTCTGACTAATACGTGTACATTATGTGATGTCAATTCGACCGTCATCGTTGCTGGGGATTTTAATGTTGATTTGCTAGTGACAGAAACCTATAGTACTAAATTAAGAAACATTTGCACTGAAAATGGTTTAAAAAATATTATAAATGAATACACAAGGCCAAACAAGAATGGAGGAGGTACTATGATTGATTTGATACTAACAAATAAAGATCATATTCATGCTGATATCATTGAAACCCCAAGAGTAAGTGATCAATTTATGATTTTAGTGGAAATTATGGGTAATTTCAATAAACCATGTTCCCCAATCAATATAATAAGTAGAGGTAGACAAATCGATTATGACTTAATAAATGCCAGATTAGCTGCAGTATCGTGAAATTTCAAAATAACTGATATCAACCAAAAATATGTTCACTTTATTATGCTGATCTTATAGTCTAGTCAACAAGTGCCATTTAGACCAACTTTTTTCAGCAGTCTCCGAAAATTATGATTGAGGTGTCATTCGATTCGGAATGACATCCAGATGATTTTTGAAAAAAATGAAGTTCCACATGAAAAAATTGTAAAAGTTATTAACAATTAACTAAAAAAAAAAGATGGCTTTAGTATTTTGTAAATATCTCAAAAACTAATTAAAATTTTTTAAATCTAAAAAAAGATTCAAAAAGAGGAGGAAATTTCCTAAAAAAAAAGCTCAATTCCCGGAATTGTAGCATCAATATTTATAATTTTCCCAGAGGGATGAAAATACGGCCGAAAACGGGTACTCTGGCTCGGGCAAGCCACACCCACTTTGGACACTAACAATAAAAATTATTTTAAAATACTAAATATGAAAATAAAAAATTGGAAAAATTCAGGCACTAACTGAATAGATTAATGAACAATAATCCGCTTGAAAAAAATTTTTATCACAATTTTTCAATTAGTTAATCAATAGTTAATTAATAATTTTTTTCTGCTTGAACATGAACATTGCAAGTGTGATAATTGTTAAACTATAAATTTAAGATTTTTTTCCTCTTTTGGAGCAATTCTTGAAAGGCTTCAGAATAGAACCCCGTTGGAAAAATTAAAAAGTTTTTATTTTTCAGTTTTTTATTAACAATTTTCGTTGTTGCAAAATTAAATACTTAAATTAATCATTGAAAAAAATTTTTTTTTTTAAATATTATCAATAATCCGTTTTTATGTTATCAGGAAATACATAAAAATAATTTTTTTAAATTTTTATCTCTAATTGTTTAAAAAATTGTTATAAACAAATGCGTTGTTTATAAGATAATTGAAAATTTTTTTATGGAATTTCAATCTTTGATACAAATAATGATTTTAAAAAGAAAAATTGTTCCTTAAAAAAATTTTTTTATTGCTTGAAAACGCATTTGTTAATTAACAATTATTTTCTCCCGCTTCTAATTAATATTAAGGAACCATTTTTTTTTTTAAATCATTATTTGTCTTTCTTTCTGATATAAAAAAAAAATCCATTTTATTTAATTTTTCATTGTTTATGCAATAAACAATTTGTTATAAACAAATAAATTTTTACCTTATATTTTTTTTTCTATTCTAATTTCTGTCACAAAAACAGACATGATTTTTTTTCTTTTTTAAATTTTTTTTTATTATTTTTTATTTAATTTTTAAATATAAGTTCTCTCTAACTTCGTCATTCTTACCTGGTCTTCATCCTTAAAATTATTATAATTTACAAACTAATGGAGATACGATGAAAATACTTAAGACTTATTTATTCTCCATTACATAAAAAACAAATTTAGCAGAAAAGTTTAGTTGTTACTTATTTATTTATTGAATTTATAGCAATTGTTGTTGAAAAATACTTAGGGAAAAAATTTTTTTTTTGTTTTAATGCTTAAAAATCTTATCAACTATTAAAAATATGACTACTTCATTCAAGTATCTTATCAATTATTGTTCATTACTCAACATTTTTACCTTTTATATATTAATATCACTTTATTATACTTCAAATTCTGAATATTACCATGTAAACAAAAAATTTTTGCAGAGTTCATTAGCCTAAGTGTTTTTGAAAGGAAGAATGATCTTTAAATTGATTTTCATTTAACAAAATTTATTAATAAGTAGTTATTAACATTTACAATTTTTTTTTTTTTTTTTCATTTTATTGTACATTCTGTTTATTTTTTGAAACGTTTCTTTGATGGTGGCTCATAGTCTACAGTTTCTTCTTGTCTCATGTTTTCATCGTTCTCTTCGTTCTCCAGCAAAGTTTCCACAAATTGTCCAATAGAGATGTCATAATCAGCACAGGCACTATCGTCTTCATTATCATTTTGTAATGCGTTTTCTTCATCAACATCGCCGAGTTCGTCATTATCATCTTCCATCGCTATCTTTTTGCAATTATCGCAACTCTCTCCTTTGCAATGCTTGCAGAGAGACGAACATGGAAGACCAGCCTTCCTGCATCCGCATCTTTTTGAACAATTTTTGAGGCAATTACAGTGAACTAATTTTAAGAGTTCATCAGGAGCTAATTTATCGGTTGTTCGAACTGGCAAAAAAATTGTTTCTGTCTTTATCCAGCCCCAATTTTCCGGATTGAGATCGTTGTTACCGAGCCAATATTGAACTTGGTAATACACTCGGTATGAATGATAACTCAATGCTGTTGACGTAGGTGGTAGAGTCGCTAAATTGATGGCTTTTTTAGACTTTTTCAAAAGTTCCATAAACTTGGAAACACGGCATTGACTCGCAGTTACGTTGGTTTTAAATTCTCCATACAAAGACAGCATCAATCTTTCTCCAGCTTCCTTAATTTCTTCAGTAGATGCACCAGGATCATAAAATTTTTCCACATGCTGCTTCATTCCATCATTTTTTAGAATCAAATCCAATAATTTCTTCTTCCCTTTGCCAAAAATTGAGCTCACTGTATCACAACCCGTAAAAGCATGAACGAAGAGTATAATATCTTTTAGATGTTGATTTTTCGTGCTTTCATAGATTGCATCTAGTTGTTTAGAAGAAGCACGTGGCTTCCACATGACAATATTTAAGTGACTAGGTGTCAATGCAATCATTAATGCGGCTAGATCAATGTCGGTTCCAACCACAACTATTTTTTCATCTGGGTGTTTTTCAGCAAGATCTATTGCCGTTTTAATGATGAGAGTGTCGGCGTCTTCTTTCGCCAGAAACATCATGAAAGATGGGCGACACTACTTGACGGAAGATCATAAAACTAATAATGAATTATGGTGGATTACGTAATCCAATCTTCCGCAAAAAAACCTATACAATAGGTATGGTCGTCGGCAAGTATTCAACAGGTAACAACTACTGCCTCCTACGACCATTGAATTATATCTGTTTAATACTTGGCAAAGTTTTCTACAAGAACCACTTTGCAATGCATTTCAAATATCAAAGCTGAAATTATTTTTCGATTTAATTGGGGGAACACCTCCGTACCGGTTTCATGGTCATTGCCAATCATCAGCGAAGGCTAGTTCGACCCAATTGAATCGAAAAATCCTTTCATCCTAATTGGAAATCCCTGAGACAAACACTGAAGTATGAATTCAGCGCCATCTCTGGGTTCCAGATTGAAATGCACTCCGACTACGTGTCGACTTCAATATGAAGCCAGAAACATCATGAAAGATGGGCGACACTACTTGACGGAAGATCATAAAACTAATAATGAATTATGGTGGATTACGTAATCCAATCTTCCGCAAAAAAACCTATACAATAGGTATGGTCGTCGGCAAGTATTCAACAGAAAACAACTACTGCCCCCTACGACCATTGAATTATATCTGTTTAATACTTGGCAAAGTTTTCTACAAGAACCACTTTGCAATGCATTTCAAATATCAAAGCTGAAATTATTTTTCGATTTAATTGGGGGAACACCTCCGTACCGGTTTCATGGTCATTGCCAATCATCAGCGAAGGCTAGTTCGACCCAATTGAATCGAAAAATCCTTTCATCCTAATTGGAAATCCCTGAGACAAACACTGAAATATGAATTCAGCGCCATCTCTGGGTTCCAGATTGAAATGCACTCCGACTACGTGTCGACTTCAATATGAAGCCAGAAACATCATGAAAGATGGGCGACACTACTTGACGGAAGATCATAAAACTAATAATGAATTATGGTGGATTACGTAATCCAATCTTCCGCAAAAAAACCTATACAATAGGTATGGTCGTCGGCAAGTATTCAATAGAAAACAACTACTGCCCCCTACGACCATTGAATTATATCTGTTTAATACTTGGCAAAGTTTTCTACAAGAAACACTTTGCAATGCATTTCAAATATCAAAGCTGAAATTATTTTTCGATTTAATTGGGGGAACACCTCCGTACCGGTTTCATGGTCATTGCCAATCATCAGCGAAGGCTAGTTCGACCCAATTGAATCGAAAAATCCTTTCATCCTAATTGGAAATCCCTGAGACAAACACTGAAATATGAATTCAGCGCCATCTCTGGGTTCCAGATTGAAATGCACTCCGACTACGTGTCGACTTCAATATGAAGCCAGAAACATCATGAAAGATGGGCGACACTACTTGACGGAAGATCATAAAACTAATAATGAATTATGGTGGATTACGTAATCCAATCTTCCGCAAAAAAACCTATACAATAGGTATGGTCGTCGGCAAGTATTCAACAGAAAACAACTACTGCCCCCTACGACCATTGAATTATATCTGTTTAATACTTGGCAAAGTTTTCTACAAGAACCACTTTGCAATGCATTTCAAATATCAAAGCTGAAATTATTTTTCGATTTAATTGGGGGAACACCTCCGTACCGGTTTCATGGTCATTGCCAATCATCAGCGAAGGCTAGTTCGACCCAATTGAATCGAAAAATCCTTTCATCCTAATTGGAAATCCCTGAGACAAACACTGAAATATGAATTCAGCGCCATCTCTGGGTTCCAGATTGAAATGCACTCCGACTCCGTGTCGACTTCAATATGAAGCCAGAAACATCATGAAAGATGGGTGAAACTACTTGACGGAAGATCATAAAACTAATAATGAATTATGGTGGATTACGTAATCCAATCTTCCGCAAAAAAACCTATACAATAGGTGTGGTCGTCGGCAAGTATTCAGCAGAAAACAACTACTGCCCCCTACGACCATTGAATTATATCTGTTTAATACTTGGCAAAGTTTTCTACAAGAACCACTTTGCAATGCATTTCAAATACCAAAGCTGAAATTATTTTTCGATTTAATTGGGGGAACACCTCCGTACCGGTTTCATGGTCATTGCCAATCATCAGCGAAGGCTAGTTCGACCCAATTGAATCGAAAAATCCTTTCATCCTAATTGGAAATCTCTGAGACAAACACTGAAGTATGAATTCAGCGCCATCTCTGGGTTCCAGATTGAAATGCACTCCGACTACGTGTCGACTTCAATATGAAGCCAGAAACATCATGAAAGATGACACTACTTGACGGATGCAATGACAAATAACCCATTCTAGTGTTTCTTTATTCGTTTTTTGAAGGCAAAAGATTGTTGATTTTTGGTTCTAGCATGACAAAGGAAAGCTATTCTGAACATGTGTAAAAGAGATATTTGTCATAATTTTCTATATGAATCATGTTAAAATATGTTAAAAATAGTTAACATGTTACATAGGTGTAAAGAGTACTTTCAAATATTCACTTTATTTTTCATTTGAATTTCAATGATTACCAAGTACTTTTTTTATCACAATTGTCCTTGATAAATAAACTCCTGTAGAAAGAAGCCCATTTAACAGTGATAAAAATGTGTGTTCCTCAAAACAAGACCTCATCTAGTAAGCGACCGGACAGACCTGACTTCAATTTCTGTCATGTCAGCTATGAGTGATTCAGAAACGGAATTATACGCTAAATACACTGTATGAATACTTTGGAGTAGTAGCCTTGAAGTATTAGAAGGATTCTGATATTTTTTCAAACTCAAAGGTTGATTTTCATTCTTTTTCAGTTTGCATTTGGATTATCCAGGCTGAAATATGAACCATTTAAATACTTACTCAAAATCCTATATAAGTAATTCTGGGATTGGTTTTTTCTAAGATTACCTAGTTATTGGAGCGTTTACCGAATATCTGACAACTGTTGTGTGATTATTTAGATTGATTAATTGTATGTATTTATTGTATTGTATATATTGACCTGAAGAGTAATTTTTTCTGCGAGTTCTATTGTGAAATTGACTTGGTGATTTGTATAATAAAAATACGTATGTCAAATTATTTTTCTTTTAATTTTTCAGTAAAACTGATCCTGATCTTCCATTGAACTTTTTTCTTGAACCATCCTGTAGTATTCTATCTGATTCATTCGACTCTGTCCCAAAACCTCTATTGGTGAATCCTAGTAATATACAAATATGAGCAATGCACAGAGTTATTGATATTATTAGATGATCTAGAGAATTATTTGATAAAACTGAATGGGGAAAAATTTGCTGCAGTCAGAGTATCTCTTGTAAAGTTTCTATTCCTATCAATGAAAACAAATGTAGAAATATAGTTATTGCTTGAAATTAACTTGTTGTGAGATGAGTCAATGCAAAAAGACATGAAAACAATACACTCTTAAATGGATATATTCCTGCATATTAATTAAAATCAAGAGCACAAAACTTTACAACCACATAAGGGAAAATAAAATTCTATCATTACCATCCCCAAGTACAATTTCAAGGTAAGTGAAAATCTCCACTTTAAAATACAATAGAAAAAATAAAATTCAAATTGAGATGTAGTATACTTTCGTTCTCAATCAGGAATTTCATTTAAAATTATTTAACTTATGTGATAACTTATATATTATTATGCACACCATCATTTTGACTAAATATTAATATTATTGAAAATGGGATACTGGAAGCCATTGGTGTCACACTTAATGAGAACAAATACAATTTTCCCCTTTACCTCACATGTATTGTCACTATAATAGATGTGCATTTCGAAAACCATGTTAGGCCTTCACCAGTAGGAAATAAATATACTGATGAAGGTAACTTGGTGAAATAGAACTGAAAATACAAGTGTGATGAAAGGGAAAATACCATAGGACTACTCCACTGCTTTTTAATATTCCTATGATGAAAATAACTTGTACTAAACATGTTTTTAGTGTTCCTACCGATAAAGATAACTTGGTTATCAAAACTCGCATCTAGGAGTGAAAATACTTGTGTGGTAAAGGAAAAAATACTATTTGTTCTCATTAATATCATTCATAACTATTTTACATTTTTTTTTTGCAATCTGTGAACCGAAAAAAATTCCCTTATTATCTCCAGGCATATCTTGAGTTTCCTAATCACCAAAATTATATATTTTTCATATCTCAGTTTTTTATACTTCCAAATTGTTAATTAGGCAATATTTATTATTTATCTTCACTCTTTATTAAAATTCATAAAAAACAATTTTTTTAAGTTTTCTAAACCTTTATTACAAATCGGAGTTTCAAGTTGAGTTGAAATGAAAAGTAATGCGCAAAAAAAATATTCTCCAAAGGGCGGAGTTCGGCCAAAAATCGAGTGTGGAAAAGACACTTTTTGCAAAAGCTATGAAGAATATTTTTCTACAATAGTGAGGAAAATAAATTGAATTTTTATTCAAATGCATCAA
Organism: Chrysolina americana; assembly: GCA_958502065.1. Taxonomy (NCBI): domain Eukaryota; kingdom Metazoa; phylum Arthropoda; class Insecta; order Coleoptera; family Chrysomelidae; genus Chrysolina; species Chrysolina americana. Next base: position 66,869,452 of record OY293413.1, read on the forward strand.
TATGTTAGAGTAATCAGTGAACTTATATGTTATCACTACATATCATCTATTAAAATACAACAAAAAAAAACTGAAAAAATTTAAACAACAGTAATGTATTTTCAATAAAGTGTTCCATATCCCAACACTAAAATGAGCGCAGAAAAGTAGACCTTATTCGCCTGATATCCCTCTATTCTTTGATAAAACCGCCCAAGGGACGGTATGTTAGTGGAGGAGAAATGATGAAATTCCTTCTTCATATTGGAGACCTGAAAGCAAACATTTATATTCGACATTGAAATGGAAGAAAACATCTCCAAAACTGAAGAGGACTTTTCTGTTATTGATGAAGCATTTGCTTATTCCTGTGGATGTCACAAAAAAATCAAAAGCACGACCATATGTGGAGAATGTATTATAAAAATATTGAGGAAGACATACGAAAGATTTGATGCCTTTATCAAAAATAAAAACACAGAATTTTTTAAATTTCCATCCCGGAAAATTATAAGCTTCCTTTATAATGTTGAGACCACTATTCCAGATGTTTTCGAGAGAGAACTTACAAGAAATTGCCTTTTAGAAATTTTAGGCAAACTGACAAATTTTTTTCCGAAAATATTGTGGGTTGTAAACATCACAAGAAAATTTATCAGGAGATGCATTGAGGGCATATTATTTTGATCTCTAGATTGAGTATCTGTTGTGTTAAAGATCATAATGAAAGAGCCCTCGAAAATAAGTTGAAACATCTTGCCAAAACGGCTTAATTATACTAAAATAACAAAACTTCAATGAAGTTTCTATCTCTGTAATCTACAAAAATTGAAACTGAAAGTCTTAAGACTTGTGCATAAATGGTAATTTTTTTCCTTATGGCCTAAAACACAAGGAAAGTTTCCGTTTACAAAGATCATGAGTAGCTTCTGTCTAAAAGAAAATTGAATTTATCTGGAAGCTTCAAAAGTTAAAAGTGATAGAGGGTTCTAAATGCAGGTTTTATTCAATCACTTAATGCTCCATCTCCATCGATTCTGTACTAGTATTTATAATAATAATAATAATAATAATAATAATAATAAACCTTCTCGCCTATTCCAAGAGCCTCCACGTGTTGTGGAAAACCCGCCGGCGGCTGATCGGGTAGAAACCTTTTGGAAGGGTATTTACGAATTTCCGCAACCACTCAACGTAGATACTCCAGCCCTAGCGCAGTTCGAAGCTTTCTGCAGGAGGCTTCGTCAGCCTGAGCTCAATGAACTGCGCAATCCGATAACCCCGGAAGAAGTTCGACGGGCCCTCAAAGGCTCGAAGAATTTTGCTGCTCCAGGTCCTGATGGCCTGAATAACTATTGGTGGAAAAAAATTCCAAGTACCCACCACCATCTAGCAAGAGTTTTCAATTCATGGCTAGATGGGGAACAGCAGATTCCGGATTGGTTTGTCGAGGGGCGAACCGTGCTAATCCCCAAAAACGGAGATTTTTCTGATCCGAAGAACTACAGACCGATAACATGCTTGAACCCATGTTATAAGATGTTTACACGCATCTTGTACATGCGAATACTCTCCGCAGTTGAGCCGGTGTATGAACGGATATATGAGCAAAGAGGGTCAAAAAGGAGGTCGCTGGCTGCAAGGAGAACCTGCTGATCGACAGATGCATCACGCAGGACTCCGTGCAGTATAAGCGTAACCTTTCAATGGCCTGGATCGATTATCGCAAGGCATTTGATACAACATCGCATGAACTCATCATGCATTTGCTCAGATGCCTTGCGGTACCCGATCAAATAGTGGGATGCATTGAACAGCTGATGCCGCTCTGGAGGACTCGATTTACCATATCATCTGGTCAAGTCAGAGTCCAAACAGAGCAGGTTATCTTTAGAAGGGGCGTGTTTCAGGGAGATTCCCTCAGCCCTCTTCTCTTCTGCATCTCACTACTGCCATTGTCCGTTGCACTACGGAAAACCCGCGCATACAACTGCGGCACCCCCAGCAACCGGAGGCATAAGGTCACCCATCTGTTTTACATGGATGACCTTAAACTTTATGCCTCCGGAGAAAAGGACCTTCACCAGTCCTTAAGGGTGGTGCAAGAGTACACGCATGCTATCGGAATGGAGTTTGGGATAGACAAATGTGCCACGGTTCATCTCAAAAGAGGACGATGCGAGGAATACGGAGAGGACGTTCAGCTCGTAGACGGAAGCATCCTACATCATCTAGATGCCGGAGAGACGTATACCTACCTAGGGGTGGAACAACGCCACACCCAAGAGGTAGCTACTGTCAAAAACTCTCTCCGCGGCAAGTATCAGCACAAACTCCGACAGATCTGGTTTCCAGAACTGTCGGGGAAGAACAAAGTTGCTGCAACTAATATACTTGCCGTTCCGATTCTACTTTACTCCTTTGGAGTAATGAAATGGACTCAGGAAGAGCTTCGACAACTCGACGTAAAAACTCGCAAAATGATGCATCTTCATAGAAGCTTGCATCCTAAATCGTCTGTTCCACGGTTATACTTCCCCAGACAACGGGGAGGCCGTGGACTTTTGAGTTTGGAGAGTGTCTACATAACAGAATGGTACTGGATGGAGCCTGTAAAGTCATCAGGAGTTCAGATCCCCTTCTCTGCTTGGTATGTGATCATGAAAAAGCAGGGATTGGAGCATTTTTTTTCAAGGCAGCAACCCGTGCAGCCGATGAACTCGGTCTCGTATTCGACACTAGACGAGCAAACCCAAACTCTATCACCGAGTTGGAACCCGTTCAGCAAAAAGCCCACGTAAAAGCTGCGGAGTGTGAGAGGCTCCTGCAGCTACATAAGGATAAGCCGATGCATGGGGTCTTCTTCAAGAACATTGAAGACCTAGGCTTATCCAGAGACCTGACCTTCTCGTTTCTCAGGTCAAGTGGGCTGAAGTCGGAGACCGAAGGATTCATAATGGCCTGCCAGGATGGTGTCTTTAACACTCTCGTCTACCGCAGTCGCGTGATGGGTATAGAGGTCCCTGACACTAGATGCAGAGCGTGTCGTGGGGCAGCTGAGACCATAATGCATTTGCTGTCAGCTTGTCCAGCTTATGCGGTCTCAGCCTATATCCATAGCCATAACGCGGCCCTACGAGTGTGTTGTACTACCATCTACGACACTCGTACGGTGTAGACGAGACACCGGTGTTGCCTTATGCTCCGGGGGATATTGAGTCCGTGGTGGAGAATGAGAAGTTCCGAATCTATTGGAACTATTCATTCCCCACCCTCAGGCAAATACAAGCCAATAAGCCTGATGTAGTACTCCTCGACCATCAAAGTAGGTCGATTTTCGTCATTGAGTTTTCAGCTCCTGGCGAAACGAACATCGTCCGAAAAGAGGAGGAAAAACGGACTAAATATCGAGATCTTCTCTTTGAACTCCGCAGGCTTTACCCAAACCATTCTGTCAAGATGGTGGTTCTGATAATAGGGGTCCTTGGTGGAATGATGGACACACTGCTCTCAAACTTAAAAATCATACCGGCTTGCCGTGACATGGCAGAAATCCTAGCCGGGCGAATGCAGAAGGCCGTAATTCTTGGTTCACTCCGCCTACTCAGGGCACAGGATTCTCGGACCCAGTAATCACTTACCACATGGACGTGGGGAGTGTTTACTGGGGTTAATGACACACCAGCGCGCCCTCCGGAAGTGTCGGAGCTCCGGAGACAGGGCCTGATTGGGTAATTCCTAACATAATAAAGGCCTTTATTGATTTAATTGAATTTAACAAAAACTTAAGAATATAAAAAATTAGGGCGGGATTCAGATCAGTTACCCTCAGACAGATGTGTGCAGACAACTGCCTGTTCTTCCACCTAACCCCAGTCTGCAGAGGACGTTCAGATACATAAATTCAGATAGATAAACATGTTATAACTTAAATGTAAGTTAGTCATTTACTTAGTCAGTTGTTTCATCATCAAATATCTACTCAGTTTATTTCTGAAGGCTGTATGAGTATTTTTTTTTAGTTCAGAGGGTAAGTCATTCATAGTGGCAGGTAAATTATAAGAAAATGATCTCTTGAATAGTTCTGTATGGTGAATCGATATTGTTAATGTGAACTTGAATCTGATATTAAGATTATGTATATCTGTTCGATAAGTGATCTTATTATATAAGTAAGCTGGAGATTTCAAATTCATAAGTTTATGGAAAAAACAAGCATATAGTTTTTTTTTCCATTCTGTTTTACCGCATACCAAACCAAGTATGTTCTAATAGGTATAATAGGTACTTACCGTTTTTCTGCGGCATTCATTCTGAACAAGCAGCGCCAAGAAGATAATCACATAATTCACATCTTATATCTTGGGCAGGAATTTCAACGAATTCACATGAAATTTTATCGGAACTTCTCTTGGGTTGGAATTTTAACGAATTATACGAAATTACGTCAGGAATATCCTTTTGCTAATTTCCTCAAAACGGTCTCAATTCAATAATATTAATCCTTCAGATGAACAGTACTCCCTGTGTTGTCTATGATTACAGTTTACTATAAACGATGCATGCGCCATCTGCAACTCTAGTGATCTCACAAAATTAAGTAGGCAAAAGTTCCCTCATTTTATCCCAAACTTTTACAGGTATAATTAGATACACCAGGCTTTCTAGGCATCTTAGGTAGGACTACCTATCATCTGAGATAATTATAACTATTTCATAAGTTGTTTCCACTATATTATAGAATGTTATGGAAAAACAGCTATATTATTAATATGAAATTTTATGTCGGTAATATAATTTTTCTACATTCATGCAAAAAGCAAAACTTTATTGAACTGTAATCAGTGGAAAAAGTTGATCTTTATTGCACTAGTGCAATAAAGTTTTTATTGCACTCATCTGTCATTCTACTTCAACGTGCTGTCGAACCCACTACATTTAGCAGATATTCTGTGAGTTTGGCCATACGTTTTAAACAGCTACATATTTTATATTATTTTGTATTAATGTTAGCAGTCAGAGTTGAACAAACAATGCCTTCCCGAGAATAACTTCATAATCAAAACCGATCCGCTATGTTCTAAACCGTCTACCTACATAGAGCAAAATGTCTTTACTACGACCACAACTTGTGATAACATACGCGCTCATGGCTACTATGATTTTGATTTTTATAATGCAACTGTGGTTATATAAACGTCAGTCAAAATTTAATTCTGACAATTACAGAACTAAAAGTTTTAAAATGACTAATATTAATGGAAAACTAGATGATGGTGATGAAATCGATAGTAATAATTATTTATTTGAATTGCGTATTTCATTTTCCTTCACCTAGTGCCGCACCTAAATATATAAGTTTTTGCTTTTTGCATGAACGTAGAAAAAATGTTGTATGCAACTCGTGCAAAAAAATTTTATTGCACTCGACGTGTTGTCCAACTCGGCTAACGGCCTCGTCGGACAATTTCACGTCGAGTGCAATAAACACTTACTATTTGCACTTGTTGCATAAATAACTATTATACACTGCCATGCATGAAAGAAGAGGCTACTTCAAAAGTATTATATAGAGGTAGGTTACCTACTGCTATTGCGATTACAAATTTCTTTATTTCTTCAAATGCTCCAAAAACAGCGGATGAATGGTTACAGAAATAGTCAGGCAATTTTTCCAACAAATTCAGTGAAACTGTAGACAACTGGAAATTTTCAAACTGTCTATATATCATTTCGACTTCTTAAACAATAAACAACGGTCACGATTATCTTTTCAAAATTAATTTCAATTGGTAGAGGTACACCTACCTATCATGAAAACTTGCCCCAAATATAACTTGCATATATTATCTGAATGAAAATAGCTATAGAACATTTACCTTATAGAGCATCCTACAGGTATGCGGAAGATTACAAATTTCTTACAGCAAACTTGCAGAGTAGGTATATGAAAGTTGTAACAAACTTGCACTTTGAAAAGGAGTCGTCTGCCTCATTTAATACATTTGCAATTTCAGTACAATACCTCTCCTCTTGTTACTCTTGTTTAGATTCAAGGAAACCTTATGTACCATACCTATACAAGGTATATAAAGCGCAAAAACAAACATTCAAGAAATGAATTTCCTTCACAAAATAAAATATATTCAATCAATACTCTGGACTCCTTCAACTAATAATGTAAATTTAAAATCCCAAAAAATATTGAGAATTTCGAGATTATGTCAATTATCAATTCAGAATTTTATGTTTAATGCCGTTTAATTCATCATCTTACCGTTCCATGTTAATTTTATTGTGTTGAGTGATCGAGTACCGCAATCACCCGACGATTTTATTGGGAATCAATTATTATAGTCGAATCGTCCAAGAATGTCATTTAAGTTAGGTATTTACAGGAAATTTCCAATCAAACCAAGAGGTCCCGAGTTCGAATCCCGGTTGGCCCACATTTTTTTAATTCACTTATAATTTTCATCTTCCCGTTTGCTATGCCAAAAACTTATTCTGGATTTTGAATTCAATTACAGACGTTAATGCTACTTCATTTTTTCATTTCTTCTTATTTTCTACGATCTACCGTCATTTTACCTCCATTTTCATCAAGTACCGAGAACACCCGACGATTACTTCTTGTCGTCTAAAGTTCGAATCGTTGATCGTTCGTGATCGAATCGAAAGTCAGGAATCCCAGGGCAGTGCGCTCGTTTTTTTCAAGCTTTCTGCGGTAGGCGAAAGCTGTCATGTGAATGTGGGTTGTTCTCTTGGATAAAAATATTGTACTGAACAAATCAGTCAAAAAGTAATGAATCGTAATGACAGTTTAAGTTGCCAATCTAAATTCAGTGTCGTGTGTTAAAACCCTATATTCAAATATTTTTATAATGTAAAGTTTAAAAATTTTAGTTATTTCACTTCCCTGAAGATTGAAAATAGGTGGGTGGACGTTATGAAATCAATGTATTACAGAAATAACTTAATTTTTCTACAAAACCAAAATAAACTATAAAATAAAGGATATGTTCCGTAAAAAAGTTACCGCTGCTTACCGGACCGGTGACATAAGTTTTGACAGTGGTTTTTGTCTGGTACTTGTGGTTGCAATTTATTTTCGGGACATTTGTCACTGTCGTTTGTCTCTTCAGTCTTTCAGTGTAATTATTGGTTATGTTTAATTGTTAATTGTTTCAATTAGCGATAGGCGACTGAAATTAAGATCGCAGCGCCAGACCGGTGAAAATCAGAACTAATCCATGGGCCATAAGAGGATTGTTTACATTGTTTGGAAATGGTTTTTAAGTTCATTTCCTATTGAGTTTTCAAAGTGTTTGGCTGGTAGTCCATGATTTTTGTATTTTATAGTGGTTTAGTATTGTGTTTTTAAAAGGTACATGGTGAATGTGAAGTGATTCTGGACTATATATCTGTTAAACAGTAGAGTTATTCAAATAGATAATTACTGTAGTTTCTTATTGAATTCTCATGATTGAACCTTTTTATAAGTTTATACCTACTTTATTTTCAGTAGTTCCGAGATGAAGCTGAGTATATTGGAATACATGAGGTATCTGGGTGGAACTGAAAATTCTAAATGCATAGTTGAAGGCGAAAATGTTTTGAATGCAGGCCATCTTATTTTGGCTGGTCAAATAGATGGAAGTGACGATTACATTCAAGTATATGCCTTGTGTTTGCAGTCTACTGCTCTCAATTCTGATCCTCTTGAAATAAAGGGTACATTAAACACCCACAACTCCATAACTGTTGGAAGTATGTTGTGCTCCTGAAAAGCAGGAAATAGTGGCAAATGCAAGCATATTTCAGCGTTTCTGGTCAAATGTGTTAGGTAAGAAATTGCTATTCTGAACAACCGTCTTACAGAACTTTTACCATATTTTTATTTTCAGAGGATGTCGAATCTTTGGAAAAAATTTCTCCAACAGACATTAAATGTGTGTGGTCCATACAGAAGGCAATTACCATGGACAAATACAAACCTGTACCTGTAGATGATATGCCTTGTTTGAAAGATTAGGTCAAAAAGACAGTAATGGCTGTTGATAAGGAAGGAATACTCAATTTTTTTTGTCAAAGCCTTCCCAATTCTGCTATAGCCAAGCATAGGTGAGTTTATTTATTCATTTATTTATTAACAGGCAGGGCCCAATCAATAAATATGTTTTTAGAAAGGTGTATGATACATGAATACTTGTAACTACGATTCTCCAATTTGGCATTGACGGCTGATTTATAATATTATATATTACTCAGGCAGGGTAGACGGGAAGAATGTGATGATGGAGCAAGCACATCTCTAGACACTTCACATTCTCATCAAAATAACTACAATGAAGCAATTCTCAACCACGCCTGTCAGTCAGCTTGTATGATGTATTTAGCATCAGTAGAAATAGAAGAACAGAAAACTTGTTGTTCAGAACTGTTTTCCAATATTTTTCCAGAAGATGATGGACAGATTGCTATAAATGTTCAACATTCAACTGACTGGACAAAACAAAGAAAATATAGAGTGACGGGAAGTAGGTGCTATGAGTTATTCACATATTCCAAAAATGAATGGGATACTAAAACCCTGAAGTATTTTATCCAAAACAATTGAATAATAAATATGTGAAGCATGGTTTGAAGTGGGAGCATCGTGCCCGAGATGTATTCCAGAAGAGTACAGGGGCAGATATTATTGAGTGTGGGTTGGTGACTTCCCATTCAAATAGATGGATCGGGTATTCTCCTGATGGGGTAATATTTTTAGAAGGAAATCCAGCGTACCTTCTAGAAATAAAATGTTCTTTCGAAGGTAGAGTATTGAAACTATTTAACCTATGATGATAAATATTCATATTTATGATTCAGAAAATGCATTTCGTCAATTTTCAGGAAGTACCAAGACTATCACAGAAGCTCTACAAAAAATAAATTACGTAATTCAAGAGGATGGAGAATTCAAATTGAAAAAACGCCATAAGTATTATGGGCAAATACAAATGGGAATGGCGGTACTTAATTTGTCCAAGACATTTTTTGTTATACATGCTTCCTTCGATGATAGTATTTTGGTGATGGAAATAGAATATGATGATGGATTTTCAAGGAATATGTTATCTGTAATTAAAAAAAAATACTATTTTAACAAAATGTTACATGTACTTTGTAAAAACCAAAGTTAATAAATGTATAAACGATGATTATTGCACTTCATTATGGATGTTGGCCAAATAGTTGTTGCTATTGTCCTATCAAATTGCTAAATCTACTGTTGGATCCAATAACCTTCAGAAACACTCAGTTAGTAATAATATACTGGTAAAAATATATATATATATATATACAGGGTGTCCCAACGAAAACTTTCCACCCGGATTTACTGGGAAATGACAAATTATTTTCGGAAACGCGAAAACAGGTCGATTTTAATTTCTAGGGGGACACATGTTAGTAATGGAATTAGTCGAGCAACTTCATCCCCCTGACGGGGGCGGCTACCCCCTTGCGAATCATCATAGGGAACGTGGGTCGAGTGATACATCATCTTAAAGCTCTCTTTATTCTCTATCCAAACGTCTATAATTTTTTCAAAATCGAATGAATGGTAATTGAAATTAGTGTTGTTGACAGGTTCAATGTAAATAGTCAATATCTCACCTGTTCCTATTCAAATTCAATTTATTAACTATTTTAAGACTCAATGAGTGGACAGATAGAAAATGGCAACATCCCATCCGGTCAGGTAACCCAGTCACCCCACGAAAAACGAAAACAAATTAGTCAAAACAAAGTAAGTAGCCAGGCTGGGACTATTAATTGCGAAGATCTTTCAACCAAGTATCAGTTTTATGTCGCTATTCGCGAATACAACATTACAAGCAGAAGATGCCCACCCCAATTGTGAGCGAAACGTCCAAAGGAACCTCCTCCACAGAGGTGAACCGACCACGGCACTGAAGCCCGGAAACCATATTTCTTAGTTTTTGTTCTGTTGACTTTTTCATAGACAAAAAATACCTGTTTTTTATGGTTCTCCTGCGTGTATGTTCTCAGCATGAATTCACAGTTCGCATGATTCTTATGGAAATATCATTTGATTCGTATTCTGTGAGTTAAGTTTCTGCCTGACAATGGTTTACGCATTAGAAGAACGAATTGAGTTAGTGAAACTTTACTACAAAAATGATGATTGTCTAAGAGCTGCAGCTAGAATTTTCAATACAAGGCATCCAGGGAAAAAAGCATCTCATACCTTGTTGATTATGGTGGACAAGGGTTTCCGCATTGAAGATATATGTGAAATGAATAAAATAAAATTAATTAGGCCACCATTTCTCAAAAAGCAGAAACAACTTTCTGCAGAACAGGCTATTTTGATTGAGAAAGTCGAAAGAACTGGGTCTGTGGGAAACCAGAAACATCATCCTGAACGTCTGATAAGGAACGAGGCTGTTGAGGTAGCGGTTTTGGGACACGTGGCTATGGATCCTACTCAAAGTATTCGAAGCTTGGCTGACGCGTCAGGTGTAGCGCGATCGAGTATTCAGAGAATTCTCAAGTCAGCGATTCCATCCATACACACTAAAACTTGTACATGAACTGAACGAAGACGATTTTGACAGACGTCAACAGTTTTGTGAGGAAATGTCTGAGCGTCTGAGAACAAATCCCAATTTGCTCTTCAATATTTGTTTTCCAGACGAGAGTACATTTTTTGTTAATGGAAACGTAAATCGTCACAATTGCCGCTACTGGAGCGATACCAATCCCAGGTTAATACGTGAGGTCCACACACAAACTCCGCAGAAGTTGAATGTTTGGTGTGGTATTTTTAAAATTTTATTGGACCACTTTTTATAGATGATAATTTGAATGGACAAATGTATTTAAATCTTCTTGAGAATGCCATCGATCCCATGATAACGGATATTATCGAAAACGATGGAGATTATTCGGAAGACAACCTCCATTTTCAACAAGATGGAGCACCTCACTATGCAGTGGCGGTTAGAAACTTTCTGGATGAACGATATACCAATCATTGGATAGGGCGACGAGGACCAATTGAGTGGCCAGCTAGATCACCGGACCCCAACCCGTTGGATTATTTTTTATGGGGGCATCTCAAAAGCAAAGTTTTTGCCACTCCGCCAGAGTCACTAGAGGATCTACGTGGTCGAATTGTAAACGAGTGCAGCAGAATAACTGCAGAAGTATTGGCAAACGTTCGTAATAGTTTCGAAAGTAGACTTTATCATTGTATGGAGGTAGGAGGGGCTCATTTCGAGCAATTAATAAATTGAATTTCGATAAGAACAGGTACTATATTGATTATTTAAATTAAACCTATTACCACACTAATCTCAATTACCAGTCATTCGATTTTGAAAAAATATGAACGTTTGGGTAGAGAATGACGAGAGCTTTAAGATGATGTATCACTCGACCCAAGTTCCCTATGATGATTCGCAATGGGGTAGCCGCCCCTGTCAGGGGGATGAAGTTGCGTGACTAAATTCATCAATGTGTCCCCCTAGAAATCAAAATCGTAGTGTTTCAGCGTTTCCGAAAATAATTTGTCATTTCCCAGTAAATCCGTGTGGAAAGTTTTCGTTGGGACACCCTGTATATATTTCATGAATTTTTAGTAAAATATAATTTACTATTTACATAAATGATATAAATGAAGAAATGAGGAACATTCTCAATTTCCAAAAAATCAAGATATAAATGAAATAATGCCTTGGGTGTTACATAACCAAAAGAAGAAACAAATTATTTTTCTAAGAATCTACCATCTGCTAAAATTGGAGGAGATAAGTTTGTTACTGCACTTATAATAACAACTATGTCTTCAATCAGAGGAACCAGATTCCAGTTCAATTTTCCAGAAAGTACATTAAAAATTTTCAGTCTTTGATTAGACCTTTCAATATGTACTCTGGCAGAAGCAATTTTGGCATTCAAAATAGCCTGTTCTGCAGAAAGTTGTTTCTGCTTTTTGAGAAATGGTGGCCTAATTAATTTTATTTTATTCATTTCACATATATCTTCAATGCGGAAACCCTTGTCCACCATAACAGCATCTCTGCCAGGGTCTAATAAAGAAATTATGTTACTTTCTTCGAAAATTACTTTATCACAGGCCCTACCACCATATGGTTTGCTCAGGAATGTAATTAGACCACCTGGTGACACTCCTGTCATAAATTTCACAGTCATATGTGATTTATATTGGGAGTAAAACCGAATTCTACAGCACAAACATTTGGGAGACTGTACTAAAATTTCTGTGCAATCCAAAACTACTCTTACATTTTGAAATTCATCAAAACACTTGGGCATATTTTGAATTATTTCAGTTTTGCTAGGGAAGTGTATGAGTGGTCTCAGAACTGAAGATAACATTGGTATCATTTCAGTAATATACAATTTACATGTTTCTGGAGAGATATTGTAAAGAGCACCTAGGGTTACATAGGTGAGGCTCATCTTGAGTTTTGTTAGTACCAACATAACCCTTTGTCGAGAAGTTAGACGGTGAACTCTCTTATCTTTATGATATGTCTCAAACACTTTCACAATGGAGTCAAATATTTTGAAGTTATTTACACCAGTAAAACTTTTCAGTTTGTCGTCTGTCACAAGCATTTCACATAGAGTGAAAACTTTCGGCGTATTCACTTGAATTTCAGCATCCCTGAATTTGGGGCTATGTAGACGTGGAGATTCCATTAATGTCAGCATTGTTTCAGCAGCATCCCTGTCAGCTTGATTCTCTTCATCCATATGCTCACAAAGCACATTTTTTTGAATTGAATCTCCTTCATTGACCAAGGTTTCTAACTTGCTAGCAGTGTTTCTTACTGATAACCTAGTATCTCTTGAAGATGGCCCAGCCTCACATTCAGGAACATTTGGAAGTTTTTTCGTGGGCACAGAATTTGACTTCAAAATTCTACGTTGTCGGTTAACTGAAAATTGCATATCATCAGTTGAAATAATTATAGTTATACATGGCGGAGATGTTTTTTATTTTGTTGTTTATGTTTACATTATAAATGCTATTAAAGTTTCCAGTGAATAAAATAGTTAACTTACCCTTGGGAAAGTAATCACTCTCAGTAAAGTGTAAAGAACACACTCTCATATGTTCAGACACTTTTTTTCCAATTTTCAAGTTGTTTATCCACACCTTTCTTCTGTCCACCAATTCATTGTTTCCTAACTTTGTTTGGATGATGACTCTGGATTTTCCTGCCTTTGGAAACGTATGGAAGCTATATTCTGGATTTTTTTTAGCCCAAGATGAACAGTTAGGTACGCAACAATAATGATTCATATTTTCTACTATAATAAAAGCTCTTAAGGTGGGCGTCTGATGTCGTGTATTGCGACATTTAATTGTATTGAGAAACGGTAACACATAGAGAGTTGAAATTTGGAAGGTGAACTCAAAAAAGATTGGAGTACAGAGTGATAATATTGAGATTTTTTTCATTTTGAATTTTAAGATTATTTTGGTCAGCATTTGAGGAAAATAAGCCAATACTGGCTTCTGTTTTATGTCAATCTAAATATTGATAAAAATAGTGCTATTTTCGATTGAAAACGAATCTCCAGACAATATCGTTTGGGAGATTAATTCAAAGTTAGAAATGGGCTAGGAATAGCCAAATTCGAACATATGGCGCGAAACAGTTCCTACTTTACCAACATTCTTACTCATTTCCTAGTTCGGCAGTTTTCGGATAGAAAGCGCCATTGTATATTTCATTCATTCAGTTTCCTAAATGAGACGGAATGTGATTTTGATAACATCGGTAGGAGGAGCCAGGTCAAGTAAATGAAATAAAGAAAGACGTTGTGTTGTTTGGGATCCCCAAATCAATCATAAGCGTATCATGGAGTGCAATTTGAGGATGCATAAATAAAAATCAGCAATCAATGACAGGGTTTAGAGTTTCAATATATAATACAACGAAACTTCTCCTGGCACATGCGAAGTAATTTTTCTGAACTTCTTGCTCAGGATGCTGTAAGTATATTTCGCAGTTAATTTATTCAATATTTCTGAAAACGCTCACATTTTTTCAAGATTTTATTAAACTTGCCTTGTTTGTTTCTCTGTTCACTTATTTATTGTAAGTTCAGGTGAAATCTTTCAAGTGAGTTTTACCCACCTATAGTTGCCAGAAATTGGGTAGGTGTTTATGATTTCGATGACAATGTATTTTGAAGGGTAATGTCACCAGAAACATATATTCCTGGAGCTCATCAGATTTTTTGAGTTATGGATTTATTATTCTAGAGGTGGAAAGAAATAACTTTCTTCATTAAAATTGTTCCTGGCTCTACAGGGTGAGCTACAGAAATGTTTGAATGTTTAACGCCAAATATGGAAAATAGTATTTGCTAATGGATTTTTCTTCATTTATAATACTTTGAAAATTCTTGATTGGCTTCGAATATATCAGTTATGGTGTACCTACTTACAGAGTGAGGCAGAAAACTCCTTTTTTTTAACTCGTTTATTGACTTCTCGCCAAAATGTGGTATTTCCGTTGACCTTCTCGAAGCATATTCTATAGTTGAACTGTTCTGAATACATTTCACACAGTGAGCAAAAAAAAATTGTTACTTATGGGACATCATATGAGTGGATTGTTTGATAATTCACAGGAAATAAAGGTAAACTTTTGTCTACTCTTACGTGTCACGATACAGAGTGAGCCCAAGAAGACAGAAGACAGCATTATAGTTATGTCCGTATGACCGTTTCGACCAACCAGCATCTAGGTACACAGTTATAAATGGTATGTTATCTGGATCAACGTCGCCCCTTTCTACTGCCAATCTTTTCTCTTCTTTACCTGATTCTTGCATTTCTTGGAAAACGTGAGAATGCCAAACCTATCGAAATCGTAAACAGACCGTTTATTTTATCATGTGGTAACATGTGGAAAAAATGTAACTATTGTGGTGAGCAGTACATTGGTCAGAGAAAATCTATGGGGACTCTCGCCCTTCCCGACTTATACAGGGAAAACTAAAAATGCTGTTGTCACTGATGATGCTAGTTGTTTTATATGAAACGTTATAAAAATGTCGAGTGTGATATACCACTGAATTGTGATTTTATCGCTCTATCAATATTTGTGATGAAATAGACAAGTCCGTATTTGAAGATGATGGCGGTGTTGACACGAAACGTTTGATTAAAAATTTATCGTTATGTAGTTCTAGTACATTTTGAATACAATAAAACTTTCCTTTTTCATTTTTTTATATTTTCTGAAATAACAATGCTATTCGTAAAAAAATGAAAACAGCATTTTCAGTTTTTCCTGTATAAGTTGGGAAGGGCGAGAATCCCCGTAAATTTTCTATGGCCAATTTATTGCTCACCACAATAGTTACATTTTTTCCCATTTAATCGTCTTTGTATCTATTACGGTTTAGAATATAGCAATGTTACCACATAATAAAAGAAACGGCCTGTATATGCATAAATTCACATACAGTGTAAAATGTATCGTTTATAAGGAAGGGTACTTCCATTTTAAATGGAACACACTATGTATAAGGACTTTCTCGACAATTTCTAACAAATTTGCAGTTCTAGTGTTACGCATTTTTAACTCGTCAAGAATCTCCCCATAGCATGTTATTATTTCTTCAAACAGAATAGGTACCTCTTGTAGTTCACTTTCAATTTTATAATAGGTGTATTTGTTCATAGAAGGTATGTCCATACAACTCAACAACTCCTCTGTATGGGCGTAAGTACTACCAGTACCGACAGTTCCCCAAACTGTCCCATTATTGATGACAGATTGCGGTCGATTAGGATCTTCTGTACTCTTCAATATTTCATCATCACATACAGTGCATTTGAAGAGAATGTAAGTCACGAGTCCCAAGCCTTTCCTTATTTCTTTAACAACGTATAACATACTGGAAGTACATTTTTTGGAATGATTGTATTGCAACGGAATCGCCCACTTCAACAACCAACCCAGTTGGACTTTTCTGTTTCCTTGTATAACCTTACTCGCGTCAAGTTGTGTTGGCAATGGTTCTTTCTGGAATTCCAATTCGTGGTCCATAATGCTTTAAAAAAATATTTCAAACAATAATTGTGGACTAGCAGTTGTCTGCTTGGAATTCATTAATACCTTTTGTGCTCCGAGTCTGATAGAAACGAATAATTAGAAACGTTAACATTGTCCAAATCATTATTTGAATCTTTTAACGGAGATTCAATCCCAGATGTCGATGGGATGCTCATTGAAATGGAAGGAGAATTTTCTCGAATTTCGAATTCTGCATCTTCCTGTGACAAACTGAAAGTATTCTCCTTGTTCCTCTTGATCCTGCAACGAGCCATTTTGGCTCTTTTGCTTCGGGAGGGTGTATGGGAAACATATTTCTTGTTTTTTGTGGATAAAATTAAGATAGGAATAGGGAAATCACAATATTACAAGTACCTGTTCACGGTAGTCTACTAGAGCTATTCAACTTTGGACAGAGTAAACAAGGTGATTTACGTAGGACGAGCATTAGTTCTTCGACTTGCCGTTGGATTGGAAACTTGAAATGTGGTATACTGTCAGAATCGATTATATTTCTCAGCAATACAAGGTGTGCCAAAAGTCTATAGCAACTTTCTTACTTTTAACGAAAACCCACATTTGTTTTCACGTGCTTCACTAGCCTTCTAATTCTGAGTTAAGACAACCTGAGCTATGTTCACTTAATTTATCTTCCGCAGTTTTTGATTTTTGTCTATTTAAAAAGCATACCGTTGCAGTAATCTACAAAAACATTTAATTTGTATCTCGCAAACCGTTCGTACCGACTTCTGACACAGCTTTGGGACTGAAAATATTTTATGACGGACATGATCGGTTATAGCCAAACTTAAAGTATACGGCCTACGTAAATCGTCCCATAAAGGTATTCTTTACCTTCTATATTTCATACTGTCGAATGATATAATGAATACATACCGGATGAAGAAATAATGATCGAACAAAAGTTAGGTCGGATCGAATGCTTTTTCCCCAAATAATTCAGTATGAAACGAAAAAATGTCGCCACTACTTGGCCTAATGTACCTACCCAAGAGCCGGCTGAAGAATACATAAATTATGCCTTTAAGTTAAGTTCAGCTAATAAGTCCAAAAGATGTGCATTCTATGGAATTGTATGAATATCCGTGCACTGTAAAAATATACTGGCCTTCACTGAACAATCCTATCCAGAGGTGAAAAGATGCTATACTAGTTATTACCTTTTGTGTCGCAGGAAATAGGTGTTATAAATACGCAGAGAAATTACATTAAGGAAAAACAAAAATGTTTAGTTCGTTGTGTATCCAATTCATTTTCTGGTTGAATATAGGTATTGTTTCCCAGTGTTCAATTCGAAGGTATTAGAAAAAAGACATAAGTCGATAATTTTATGAGGAATAAAGTAGTACCTATATTGTGCAATTAGTGCAGAAAATATCCACTTTCGCACGTGTTGCACCATTATACTTTTCCGACGACCTACTTGAAAAACAAAATATGGATTTAAAAAAAATTGAAATCTACCTCATCAACCTACAAATCATTTTACAAGAAAACCTAGTTCTATAATTTGAATTTTGTAAAACAAATATCAAAATCTGCATTTTTTGTAAAGAGGGCAGTATCAAAATTGAGCTGGTGATGGTTGTTAGATAACGAAACGTCGGACAGTAAAACTGACATCATCACATCAGCTTGACGATAACACCAGAAAAAAATAAAATAAATGAGCAAAAAATTCAGTGTGTCCAGAAAATTTTGTGATTTTTTTTTTTAATTTTACTTCTTTTATGCAGTTTTCTCTCATTGAATTGAAACTGTATAACCGTTTCCGATATCCCAGTGACGGTCAACCTCTTAGATTATATAGGTTGGTATAAAGGGGTAACGCAAAATTAAATTTACTTGTTACCGTTCAAAAGTATTTTTTATATTTGACATATCTTGTTTTTCAGGTTGGTTGTAGGAAAGGTATAGGCTAGAAATTGCACGTTAAAAGGTAAGACCTCGTTAATCCTTAGCTCGCACAAGTTTTGACTTCTGAGGGCTGTCGTTCGTACGGAGATGACAGCTGCTTAACGAAAAAAACAACAACAACAATTTACAATTCGTCGGAAACTGGATATTTCATACTAGTGTTACGAGCCGTAGGCGAGTGGTTAGTGTAAAATATGTTATTTTCCGCACTAGTTGCAGAATATTATTCTATTTTCATGAAAATTGAATTAAGCACCTCATTATTGAATATTATACTTACTTACCTGATTTCAACATGTTTTTTCCAAAACACTACGCACCTTTGAAATGTTCGATATAAAAATGTCCTTTCATAAAAATTTCCAAAAATTAATAAAACACTAAATCACTTTTATCCAAGGTAGGAAGATAAAAAATATTCAAGTCGTTGAAAATCAATTAATTTCATAAAAATCGGTTCATTTCCAACAAATTATTCAAACAAACTTGCACAACAGTCGCAATCAAAATACCTATATATGAACCAATCTTCCTACCAGGGATTTAAAACTAATAAAAACTTGGTTGACAATGGGAGATTTTCAAAACATTCACTATGAAACAAATATCAAAAACAAAATCCAATAACGTGCCGCTGCCACTGGCGCTCAAGGAATTTATTCCATGATAAAGTATGTTTTCCTTATACTTCTCACGACAACGCAATAAATAGGTGGGCTATTCTATAATAGTTCGATTTTAATTATCTGCCTAAAAATAGGAGAGAGAAATATATTTCATAGGTATTGATGTGAAACAGAAAATCGAAATCGCATACGTACGAACTCGAGAATAGGACACCTGCTGGCATGTTGCCAAGTGCCCCAATACACTAATCTCTAAGGCTCATTTTAATTTTTTGCCGCTATTTGACCTGATAGTAATGAATATAACAACGTCGATTTCTATTTTCAAAAAAGTTGATTTGGAATAAGTATATAACGAATCATTTTTTCTTGAATAATCTCCAAACCAAATGGTAATTATTAGTCCAAGAGATGTATTAGGTATACGGAATATGTGATATTATTGGCAACAAGGCTCATCGGCTTCTTACTAGCGATTGTAAAGAGTAGTACCACCCTAGATAATTATCTACGGTGGTAGGAACAGACATTAGTTTTGACTATCATTTCTCATTTACGCGGAGGGAGACTTGGATAAATATTTAACAGAAGGCATGGTTGCTCCTCTGACGGATTAGTTTGTCAAGCCGTATCAAACGGCGACCTTAAACAAATATCAAACAACAAAATCTCACATGAAACACAGGTAAACTAATGTAAACAAAACATTCTATGGCCCATACGATAGTTATATTTGTCAACGGTAGGGGGCGCACTGCATGTCTACGTTCGCCTATAGCTGGCTTTTATATATTTGGTGTTGTTTATTGTTTCATTATATTAATATCAATATATTGTTTCGAATCATAGATAATGACCAACGTTTTTTTATTTAATGCCTGGAAATCATTAAAAACTGTTCGATCTGTTCAATCACTTCAAATTGAATTCATAAATCATACAAAACAAATCGAAATTTTTAAACTAAAAAAATTAAAAGTGTTCAAACCAGCGAATAACCAAAGAAAATCGTCGGTTGTTCTGGTGACAGACAATCGACCGCTTTTTCAGGAACTAAATTCCGTAAATAACCTTTTTTTCAGTTACCAACCTAATAAAAGACATTTACGGAACGCAAATTCAGCAACCAAGACAACCAAGGTGATATACGGAACATATCCAAAATATCAAATTCTGTCAGATGTCAACAGTCATTGATCACTGTCAATTGTCAACAACTGACGCCTCGTAATATTCTTCTTCTTCTTAATTTAGTATCTCATTATATGGACACTCAGACAGTGACCATCAAGGTGTGGGTTTGTAGTATGAATCCGTCTACCATTGAAGTTTACATTTCAATTACAAAATGTAATGATTATCGCTATATTTAAAAATGTAAGTAATGATGGGAGCGAATTGTAATGAAATCATTACAATTGTAATGATTAGCACAACGCTGAATGCGGCATACGGTTTGTTTGTCCACCAGGCGGAAGACAGTTGTCATGTGACGTCACATGCCCGCGGCCTATTTGTAATATTGTATGTGTGTCCTGTGAGGGACATGGGGTAGCCGTATTTCATCGTGAAATGGGGGAATATGAGAATCCGCAATGAAATGTCACTTAATTCACCCACTGCTTGCAGTGGATTGTAGGAATAAATCACGACTTGTAGTTGTGACTTTCGCTGCTATTCTCCCGCCAGCTTTTTAAATTGTAGACACGTATTGCAGCGCTTGCGCTGTACGCATGTAAAGCTTTCTTTTGAGAGTTTGTTGCGCCAGGTCTTATTATTCTAGCTCAATCATTGGCTAGAAAATTAAAATCCACCAATAGCAAGAATGAAATAAGGAGCCCCGGTGCTTGAAACTCTCAAATGAAAGCAGCTATGGTGTCAAACAACAACGACTCTATTTATTAGGTTATGTTAAACTTCTCCCTCAACCCCGAATTGGACCAATCAGCAATCGCCAGCTAGGGTTTCAATTTTGACACTCAACACGATTCGTAATTTATAAACTAGTCAGCAATAGCCAAGAGTGAAAACTGAAAATTTGGAGTATTGTGAATTGTGAGTTCTTCTATGGCTTATTAGAGTACAGTGGTACATAATTTTCCAACTGCTATGTGTTTTTCAAAATAATGCAATTTCAAAAACATTTTATTGTGTAAATAAAACGAATATGTATCTAGTCAATTTTATATTACTCGGTATCTATTTGTCAGATTTGTGTTCTGCTGGAAGAGACTTTTATAAAATATTAGGTGTTTCAAAGTCTGCTAGTTTACATGAAATTAAAAAAGGGTATAGGAGATTAGCGAAAGAATTACATCCAGATAAAAATCAAGATGATCCTGAAGCATCTCAAAAATTCCAAGATTTAGGAGCTGCATATGAAGTACTTTCTGATGAGGAAAAGCGAAAGAAATATGATAGATGCGGAGAAGACTGTCTGCAAAAAGATGGTATGATGGATGGTAGCATGGATCCATTCGCTAGTTTTTTTGGAGATTTTGGATTTCACTTTGGTGGTGGTGAACAAAAGCACGAAACTCCTAAAGGAGCTGATTTGGTTATGGAAATTTTTGTGACATTGGAAGATTTGTATACTGGTACTTTCATTGAAATCACAAGGAATAAACCTGTTATGAAAGCTGCTAAGGGTACTCGTAAGTGTAACTGTAGACAAGAAATGATTACCAGAAACTTAGGACCTGGACGCTTCCAAATGATGCAACAAACTGTTTGTGACGAATGTCCTAATGTTAAATTGGTTAATGAAGAAAAAATATTAGAAATGGAAATAGAACCAGGAATGATTGATGGACAAGAAACAAGATTTAGGGCTGAAGGCGAGCCACATTTGGATGGTGATCCAGGAGATCTTATCATTAAAATAAAAACCCAGCCACATTTTGTGTTTGAAAGAAAGGGAGATGATTTGTTCACTAATATCACTATCAGTTTGCAGGTAAGTTTAGTTGAAAGTTACTTTGAAACTGGATTACAAAAAAATGCATTCAATTGTACCTCCCATCTGGGTGCTAGGTATCGACTTTCGATTATTTACTCAATATTTGAGAATTTATGAAGACTACTTATTGGTTGAATAATATACTGTAAAAGAGGACCAATCAGCATTCATAGAATATGTTGTTATAATCCCAACAAATACGGAAAGACTACCTTCACGCATGCCGTTTCCTGAAGGACGCAAAGCGGAGTTTGGGTAAGCTATCGAGTGAGGGAGAGTACCTTTCCGTATGAGTTAGGATCAAGATTCCTTCTACGAGCGCTTTGAAAAATTTTATGGAATGCTCTTGAACAAACTTTCGCATGCGGGAATAGTTATTGTCCTAACAAGTATGGAAAGAGTACCATTCCCGCATGCGACTTCCGTAACTTGACAAAGAGAACTACCGCGCGACGCGAAGCGGAGCGCGGTAATCTTTGGAGAGCGACAATACCACTTTGTGCTCGAAATACACACAAGATATTTTATACAAACGCAGTTTTTATAAAAAGAAACACCAGATGCTTTATTCAACAAAAGTACATCACATTATAACAAACTTTCATTTTAACTCGAATATCGAACACAGTTTATACATTCCTGATTATTATTAATTTAATTTATCATTGACTATACTGAAATTAAATGTACAATTGTGACACTCTTTAATTATTATTCCTGAACCTGATGGACGATCAGCAGATCCATCTAACATTAATACCCCCGAATATTGGAAATCACGTCATGAATTTACCGTAATGTAATTCATATTTCTTCCTTGATTTCTCTGGTAGGAGATTCAAAGTAACAATTTTTGCACTTTCTGCTACATCAGGAGGAATGTTTGATAATTCACTGTCACTATCATCAATCATCATGCAGAAGTACGTTGGAGAAGCGAGCGTTTTCGAAATATTTCCGCTCTAGAGCGCAAATGCTGTCACAAATAGTTATTTTTGTACCTAGTACGCGAAATGCTACTTTGGTGATCGAGAACTGATTTTTTTTAACGAGGCGCAGCCGAGTTAAAAAAAATAGTCGAGATGACCAAAGTATTTCGCGCATGAGATGCAAACAATATTTTTTCTACAAACTTCAAAAAATATTGTGCTAAAATAAATAATATGCTCAGCTCAATATAAAAAATAAAATAGGTAGTTTGAAATTTTGTCACAATTTGAAAAGTACTAAAAAGCCTTAAATATTGTTAAACATTAAAAAATAAATGATTTCTTGGATTTTTGCTTGATTGAGGACCATTATGGTTGAAATATAAAAATCCCATATAGTTTACATGCAGTGTGCGAAGTAAGTATTTCGCACATTACTTCGCGCACGGTGTCATGGTAAGGAAGGAAAATGAAAAAAGGGTCACTTCGCATATTGTTGTCAATGCGCGAACCTTGTCATTTTTTGACGTTTGTAAAAAAATGACATTTTACGGAAAACGTCAACTTTGCGTTGAAATCTGAAGGCGTTAAAGGCTACTTTGTTAAGCGTTTGTAGAAAAAATTGTTTACCGCAACAGTGCGAGAAAATGACACCTCTCAAACTGAATTGTGTGCGGATATAGGGTGAATCACCTATGCTTGTAGGAAAAATCTTGGGAAAATTCCATTAACTAATAGCCACAAGCTACCAACAACATTTTTTTTGAACTTATGTAGTTTGGACTCCTGAACAAAACATCCAAATAAAATTTTTGGTGGTCTCAACTAATTTCGGAGATATGGGCCTATATTTGAGTGATGACTGACATTTTTTTAGGACACATTCAAAATTCTCCCTTCTTTAAACTAACACAATGTGCACACCCTAATTCACCGGTTTTACACTATTTTTATATTAAAAACGGCATTGTTTATACAAAAATTCAACCTTTTAAAAACATCAAAACAACACATTTATGTAAAATGTTTAGCGAATTTATTTATGCCGAGTTGGTAACTCTGAACTTTGCATATTTGCACAGCCTACTTTTCTAGGCAATTAATCTTAACATGAATAGAAAATTATTTATTCACTTTTTTTCCAGAAACCAACTTGACATGAATAAAATTCACTAACCATTTTGCCTAGGATCATAAAAGAAGGATGGATTTTTTTCCTAAAAAGTAGCGTTTTCGTTAAAGAAAGAGCGTGAAACAGGTTAAATAGGCGTGCGGAAAAGTGTAACTTTGCGTACGCAAATGTATGCAGAAAAGTACTACTTTACGCACGCTCGTAGGAAAAATTGTTTACTGCAATAGTGCGAGAAAATGACACCTCTCAAACTAAAGTGCTTGCGTAAATAGGGCGGAACACGCACGCTTGTAGGAAAAGTAAGGCACATTTTACTTGTGCGAAAGTAATTTTTACACTCGTGGGATTGTCACACTCGGCGTGCGTCTCGTGCTACAATATTTCTTCCGCACTCGTAATGTAATATACTATTTCTTTAATTATGTTCAATCATCACCTATTTCAATTTGTGCATTCATAATTCATTAACCCTCAATTTATAAAAACGCAATGTTGAGTGAGTGAAGTTTAACCCAGGAAGGTAAGGTAGACTGTGGACTTTTGGAATCTTTGAAAACGTAAACCCCGTAAGAATGAAGACTTGAAAATGTCACTTCTGAGGGATTTGGGGTTCGTGAAAGTGCCTAAAGTAATCCCGATGAAATAGGTAAATGTTTTTGAAAATGAGAAATAAATAATGACAAATCACTACACTTATTTCAGCAATATTGCATAATTTGCAATAATAGCCAGGAACATGAAAGAAAAATCATGCCAGGATTCTGTTTTCCCCGTTTTCTTTTAATTTTCTTTGCAGAACCCATAAGTTCACAATAGTTACAATCACAGCAATCTACTTCATATGTACCTACTTTCCTTCATGACAGTGGAAACAACATTTACATTTTGAAGGATTGTTGAAGTGACATAATTAGGTATTGTGTTCCTGATTCATATATGCTCTAGGGGAATTTTTTAATTGCAAACCAGTTGGATGTACCTGGCGGTGTTCGTGATAACTGCTCAACAAGTTCAATATAGCAGATTTCTTACCTTACTCTACTTTATTTGAAAAAGTTACCTTTCTTATTTCATTTTGAAAACAAGTGTGAAGTTTCAATACTTCAACTGTGCTACTTTACTTCACCTGTTTACCTTGCTTCTTTATAAACTAGATGTTTAAAAAAAAATAAAATTGTTTCCATCAACTGATCGCACCCTTACCAGCAACCCTCAGAAGTCTTCTTCAAGAGACTTGTGCAAAATAAGAAGACAGCCCTTAGCTTCAAACGTGTGATGCTATGCACGAGACCGGTGACCGTACCGTGATTCAAACCCACGCACTTACTGACGTTTGGGCTAGGAAGTGAAAGCTTTACGCACTCGCCACCTCGGACTGAATCTTTGTTGTGATGTTGGTAGCAATCTTATGAATCCGTTGAAGCCCCTTTTACAATCACTGACTCAATCTATGGTGCATAATTCAGGATTTGACGATCTTCATATTATTATTAGAATAACATCTCTTCTTCTTTTTTCTACATTCATGCAAAAAGCAAAACTTTATTGAACTATATTCAGTGGAAAAAGAAGCTCTTTATTGCACTACTGCAATAACGTTTTTATTGCACTCATCTGTCATTCTACTTCAACGTGCTGTCATCATGATAAACATAACCGTTCAAACCCACTACATATTTAGCAGATATTCTGTGAAATTGGCCATACGTTTTAAACAGCTACATATTTTATATTTTTTTAGTATTAATGTTAGCAGTCAGAGTTGAACAAACAATGCCTTCCCGAAAATAACTCTATAATCAAAACCGATCCGCTATGTTCTAAACCGTCTACCTGCATAGAGCAAACTGCCTGTACTATGACCACACCTCGTGATAACATACGCGCTCATGGCTACTATGATTTTGATTTTTATAATGCAACTGTGGTTATATAAACGTTAGTCAAAATTTAATTCTGACAATTAAGCCGTAGACACAATGGAAGTTTTATGTAATAAGTTTTAGGTTTTGGAATTTTGGATATCAGTTTTTAAAATAAAACAAGATGCAAAACAGTATTGAAAAATAAAGTTTGAATTTTACCAACAAAATTGTTTATGAGGCGTCATCAAAATAAAAATGACATTGATGGTTTCGCGTTAAAAAAATATCCAAAATTTTGAAAATTAAAACTAAAAACATAAAACTTCCATTGTGTTTCAGCCTTTACAGAACTGAAAGTTTTAAAATGAGTAATATTAATGGAAAACTAGATGATGGTGATGAAATCGATTGTAATAATTATTTATTTAAATTGCGTATTTCATTTTCCTTCACCTAGTGCCGCACCTAAATAAATAATTTTTTGTTTTTTGCATGAAGTAGAAAAAATATTGTATGCAACTCGTGCAAAAAATGTTTATTGCACTCGACGTGTTGTCACTTACTTTTTGAACTTGTTGCATAAATAACTATTCTTATCACTCTGGATTTGAAGCAGCGGCATGATATTCACATTGTGTGAATGTTGTTTCATTGTTTTTGTATATATCGTCACTGATGAGGTAGATATTTATATAATACATCTTTCATATTTGAATTTCAAAGATCTACTTATATACAAAAAAAAAACACTTCTGAAAAATGGATAAAAATTTAAAAATTGTTTCCAAAATTCATATTTTTACTGAAAAAAATACGTTTAAGAAACACGTCTTGAAATTTTTTGGGGATGATCCAGTACGTGAATTTACACTTTTATTTCTCGAATAATCTTATGAAATTTATCTATTCTAAAATATTTCTTCTATATTTATTGGTAAAACATTTTCACATTACCCATTCTGAATGAACGAATAAAAAACTAGAGGAGTTGATTTAAAGAAAAGTGGAACTTCTCTGAGATGTTTATTCTTTTCAGTTTCAGTGGAAGAATTGCTTACTCGTCAAATTTTTTTGAAAAATTACACGTTTACTTCATAAAAGTCACTAAAATATTTTGTACAATGTTGTTTTCAGTGGTAATCGTTGAATCCATATCATATTTCTACTCATTCTGCAAAAAAAAATCCAAAAATTACAAGAAGAGAAGGGAATTTTTCCAAAAGGAAAATCCCAATTCATTTATATATCTATTTTTATACATTTCGGTTTAATTATAGCAAGTCAGACAAATAAACGTCTCTCGCTACTCCGAAATATTTTAATCAGTGAAAATTTGTAGTAGGTATGGTAAATAACGTTTTTTTTTTATTAACTACCCATTGGGACCGGCTGGTCTTGTGAAAAACTTACTTATTTAATTATCAACATGCATTTTTTGAAAATCTTTTTTCTACCTGGTTTTCATCATTTTTCGATAAACTATTTGGTAAACTTGGCCTATGAAGGTTTCTTAGTTAGGATCTTTTCACAATATTGTAGTAAAACTGCACTAACTAATTTTCCTAATTTATTTATAACACTATTTACAACGATTATTCACTAAAACATTTACTATTTCAATTTATTTCTACTATGGCTATCTATCAGCGAACTCTGGAACTGTAACTCCCTCTGAATTCTGACTGTCCCGCTTATATACTCCCAAGCAGTTTCCATTCACGGCTCTCGAATATTCAGGAGTATAGAACATTTCATCTAGATGGCTCTTCGAATAGTATCGAGCAATCGATTATTCCAGCTTGTTCTCGGCGATGCGTACGCCAGCAGATATGCAGCTGTAGTTGAACGAGGGTGCATAATTAATAAGATCAGGGCCGGTCTCGAAATCGTTACAATATCTATCAGATGTAGTTCGACGTCCAGCGTGAGCTTAGCCGGAGAAGTAGTTGTTTTCACAAAAAACTCCATTTTTATCGATTTTTTTCAAAAAGAATCCATTTTTTTTCAATTTTCTCTTGGGAATGTTTTCCTTTTCATAGCTTTATTTACTGCCAGTGTTGTAGTATAAATTAATAATAACCTATCAGGTTGTAACCATTAAGTAATTGAGATATTGCATACCTCATTGATGAAATATACAATTTAATTCATTCTGAGACATGATTTTTATTTTCAACACTACAAAAAATGTTCATGTATATTAAATTAAGTAACTCTTTGGAATGAGAGTCAGTTGTACTCAGATTCAAGCTGAACGTTTTTTTAGTAACTCCTATGCGTTATGATCATGTATGCTTCGTTATTATTCATAAAATTTTGTATCGTTAGTTTTTTTACGCGAATTTCATTGAAGTTTGTACTTTTTTCCAAGTAATTTCTTATATTTTCATTTCCTCTAGATTCATCATCCCCGTCTCCACTTCCTACTTTTTAAAGTATTCCTCTGTTCCTTCTCAACACTGTAGTGAGAGTACTTTCAGATTCCTGTCTGTCGGCAGTGTTCTTCAAATCAAATCAAATATACTTTATTATCGGAAGATTTACATCTCATTGATAAAGTCATAATAAATGAATATAGAAGTCATTACGAATACAGAAGTAAATAAATAAATACAAATAAAACACATTTGGAGCAGAATATGACATTGTCCTATTTATAATAATGACGATTACAAATACACGAGAACAGTAAAACAATACTAGCACAAACAAACAAGCAGCTAACGTATAAATTGAATATGAATAATATTCTTAAGGGATCGAATAGAGATTCAACCCTATATTAATCATTCGAATCTTTGTTAAAATACTCTTGGACACTACAGCCTCCTCATTCTCAATAAGAAAGCTTTTGAGACATCTCCGAAAATGAGAGTGTTTGAAGGTGGGAGGGAGATGGTGGGATGGTTGTAAAGTCATAGAGTTCTTCGCGAAGACGGAATAGGAAGTCTTAAATTGTTATTTTGGCCTGCGATACCATCTATTACATTATATCAGATGTTTTGTTTTTATGTACTAGGCACCAGTGTTTCGAAAATAAATAACGATGGAAGTGTCAAGATTTTTAATTGACCGAAAAACAGTTTACATGATACTCTGGGTCCAGTTTTGCTGAGATAGTGAACTGCGCGCTTTTGAAGAACAAATATACTTCTTTGTTGTTGTCATATTTATTACATCATTCGTTTTTGTTCATTTAGGACTTTTATGACTTCTGTCAATTTTTTTTTTCAAATTGTTGACCCAGCTGTATATTCGAGATTTATTTTGTCTCTGTGATGCTTGTATTTTGTGCCACCAATTTTACGTGAGTTTTCAATGGAATTTGTTAATCTAAGAATCTTTGAGAAAGTTTTATCACTTGAGTGATATCCTTGCGGTAGCATCGCACAAATAGTTTGACAATATAATTTCAATGTAGCAATATTCTGGACGAAACTGTCCAGTTTGCTGATTAGAAAAGCCAGCATATTGGCAATGCGGCTTCTTATTATGACAGCTCATTTTTGATGGCCTCTGTTGTCCCCAAGCTTATCTATGAATAGTTTTATTTGGTTTGCAATACATGCAGTGATGAAGCATGATTCCTTTTTTCAGATTTACAGCTTTTATTTCAGTTTGGCACACTTCTGGCACATAGTGCATATACAGGAATCACACACAGCAAATAAATCATCTTTATCGCAGTTCTTTCATTCATATTTGGGTTTTGAATATATTTTGCAATTTTTCCTGTAACAACTAGCAAATGTTAATCAAAACAGATAACTATCTGCATACTTCACGGTTATGCCGATCATCAGTGCAGACCTGGTCAGGATGGAGAGGTACTGCTCAAATCCATCATACTGCGATGAAAACCTATCTGCTTCTGTCAAATGGCCCTACAATGACTCCAGTATCCCCTGAGAAAGTAGGCACAAAGCCATATATAGGAACCACAGAAAGCACTCCAATTGCAGAATGATGGATTTGAGAATTAACTCTCCGTCCTGACTGGGTTTGTACTGATGATCGACAGGACCGTGAAACTAGTATGCAGATAGTCACCTGTTTCGATTAACATTTGCTAGTTGATACAGGGAGCATTGAAAAGTTTGTTCTCGTGGGAAAGATTTGTCAGGTGTTGGGTAAAGTTGATTTGGCAGTCGCATGGAGCTGTTAAATAATTTTTTGTTTGATGTTTGCCGACAAATCTCTTATAGTATAGCATATTTGCGAAAAGCTGGATTACTACTTGTAATCTATTTTAATTTTATGAGATTCTACCATTTAAATAGAAATAATCGAAAAAAATCGGTATAAAATTACATAATGTTTACTGGAATGTTTTTATATTCACTACCCGTTCTGCATAAATATTTGACAAATTATAAGAGTAAGCTTAGGTCGTGAGGTGTCTACTTAATCAGAAAAATGTTGGATTATGTTCCTCTGAAATGTTTTTCAGTAAAAAAATGAATTTTGAGAAAATTATTTCATTATTTAATAGTTTTCCAAAAATTGCATTAATTAATGGAAAAAGCAATAGATAATTAGTAGCAAAATCCCACCGTTATTGGCATTTTCAATATAATCAAAATCTGTTTGAGTATGATTTTCGGTTAGAATTACGAGTATGTATGTTCTAAAAGTTCTGGGTTCAAAATCCAAAAAATAAGATTTTCACTACAAGGACAATTCATGTCATATCATCAAGTTGTTAATTTGACATAATTCCAGCATTTTCCTTCTATTTCTATTGAGCTATTTTTCATCACAGTTGCATCCGGTTTCCATTTTTATGTTTTTTATTGAATACTTTGGTTTTACTTTGTTTCATCTGATATGCAGTATCTCTTGCAAATCAATATAAAATTCATTCATTGTGTTGTCTTTGTTGGTGCATGAGCTCAAAGATTCTCTTGTCTAGTTTTTTCTAGTACTCTCGTTGATCTTGGTCATGTATTTATATATCTTGCTGAGGTCGTTTTGTTTATTAGGATGTGGTTTGCTCATCATTTATACCTTTGATATAGAGTCAGTATTATTATACGAACAGTTAATTTTTTTCCAAATACTTAGTTGTATTCATGAATGATATTGACAAATTTACATATTTTGTATATCACTATATTTACAACAATAAAAAGCCATTTGAAATAATTTTCATTTTCACATAATTCATTTTTTTTGTATATTTGATTCTACTTTGTGGAACAAATCCCTTCAATCTTTCACTTTCCTCACTTCTGTTACCGGGTTCTTATTCTTTTTAGGATGCTTTAACGGGATTTACAATGGAAATACCTCATTTAGATGGCCATTTGGTATCTATCACAAGAGATAAAGTTACTTGGTCAGGAGCTCGTATACGCAAGAAGGGAGAAGGAATGCCTAATTATGACAACAATAATTTGCATGGAATTCTATATATCACTTTCGACGTAGAATTTCCTAAACAGGAAATAGACGAGAAAGACAAAGAAGGTACGTACATTACAGTGAAGTAACACACTAATTTAGATCAAAATACGCATCCACGAATGAAGTAAAAGTGTGTGGTAAAAGGATAACATTAACCCCTCTCAAAGAAATGTTTCGTTTTTACATACATTTATCTATAATTTATAAAAATATAACTGATAGGGTTTGTAGCAAAGTAAAAGAAAACTCCAAGCTTTTGTAATGCTTCCATCATTATAGAGGCTAAAAATGGAAAATGTCAATATAAGATTTCGAAACTATGAAATTCTAACGTCTTTATTGAGAATTTAAATATATTTTTCATAATGTTGAATCGTAAAAAACACATTTGAATAACTGATAATAAGTTGGATGTCTTTGTAATTTCATTTGAGAGATTTCAAATTGAATTTTTCTCTAACAAGTACATGATACA
The DNA here is from genome assembly GCA_958502065.1 of Chrysolina americana. Taxonomy (NCBI): domain Eukaryota; kingdom Metazoa; phylum Arthropoda; class Insecta; order Coleoptera; family Chrysomelidae; genus Chrysolina; species Chrysolina americana. The sequence continues at coordinate 66,900,882 of OY293413.1, forward strand.
AATGAAAGTGAGTTAATCATGAATAGTGGTACATAGAAACATACTTCTTTTTTAACGTGAAATTTTTTGGTTTTACATTGTTGTGCATGTTCCAAATTGAAAACATGAATGGGTGACAATTCGTGATTACTATGTACTCAGATGTCTCGGTATTTAAAGAGACGAAATGTTGTGATCATAGCTAGAAAAATCAGAGATTTTTATTGAGTGTGCTTGCTTTGAATATTGATAAGACCAATATCTTATTATTTACTTGATGGCTTCACCAGTTGTCTTGAAATTAACTGAATCCGATTTAATTTTTATAAATGGGCTGAAGTTTCAGTCATAGTCTAGTTGTGAGCAAAAAATAGTAAGTAGGTTTCATTTTGGAACTCTAATTTTATTATCTACTTATAACACTTATATATGTGATGTTATCAGTAAAACTTGCTTTTATTGAAGCATTATACTGTACAGTACTATTCTCAGGTCTGGTAAATTACCAACACAAATATTTTGAATAGTAAATCAATTAATTTTCGAACACTACCGTAAAAATTATTGAATAACCCAGGTAACTCTATTTATTTTTCAGCCTTAAAGAAAATATTGAATCAAAGCTCAATCAACAAAGTTTACAATGGACTTCGTGGTTACTAGTCGCTGTGTGAGTGCTCCAGTGAAAAGACAATGAGGATAAATGTGTATCTGAAAAGGTATAAACATTGTTGAGAATGTTTTTTCAACAAGTTCCCTTTTGTGTTCTTTATTTATTAAAAATGGTGTATATGAAGTTTATTTCTTCTGTAAGTAATTCAGTATAATTTTTGTTAGTCAATCAGTGTCTTTATTGCATCTTATTATATTCAAAATAAACTGAGAAGCCATATAAGAATAAAAAAAGATATTACTGACTGGTACTAGGGCTAATTAAGTAACATTTCATTTATTACACATCAGCTGTAATACTAAAAATGAAGTATCCAGGACTCATTCAGGATTATGAAGTCTACATTCTTCTTTCTAAATTGAAAAATAATATACTAATATGTCTAACCACCTTTATCTTGCTGAAATGAACGTGGGAGGACCAAGAGGAATTCACTTTATTCTTGATCATCAGAATAGGTAGGCACAGAAACCAAGTAATAATACTTCAGTGACCTTTGAATTATGTGTCAATTTCGAAAGAAATATGTACAAGAATAGTCCATTTTGTTTTTATTGAAGCACACAAGATATAGAATCAGTGTCTTGGGAGTTTGCAACAAATGAATGTGTATTCTTCAAAAAATGGCTATCCGGTATATTTGCAGCTCTTTTTATAAAATATCTCAGTGTGAAGTAACTTTTCATACTTGAATGTAACACTTTCAGACTTTCCGCACCAACTACTGATCTTATCGTCGGTTAAGAGTGTAAACCTGCTAAGTCCACTATTGACCAAAACTGAAATTTTTTTTATCAGTTCTTTCGATTATGACTAAGAAATGCGTTATATTTGAAAATCAGCTTGCTCTATTAAAAAAACAAAATAAGATTATTATGTCCCCAAAAATATCTGTTATCTGCAAACGCAGTTTTAATTACTGTCCATGTGTTTTTCGAGAAGCCTATAAAATCTAGAGAATTGGACTTAGCAGGTTTACACTCTTAGCCATCGTTATGAAAGATTCATTGAATTTTAATGAAATAAAGATGTCCAACAAGGTTTCCGTCGAACCTCAAAAACGTTTCTTTGTTAAACCTATTCAGGAAAATTCAAAGAGATCTTATAATTGATTACTCCTATTATGATTTAATGAGTTGTATTTGTTTTCCTGATTTTAAAGATATTTAAGTAAATTAATTTAAAACTCTTGGTACATTTTTAATTGTTAAGGCTTGCATTTTACGTGAAATATTTTGATATTCAAATTTGTATGGTGAATTTTTCAGTTGTTTAAAAAGTTTACAAGTCAAACTGGGTAAAAAACGATTTTTCAATTTTTTTTTTCGATCATGTTTGGTCCAGAACCCAAAAGGATTTTAAATGAATTTAAACCCTATCTCAAATTCGCGCTAAATATTACCAGTATTTCATTGGACGAATACAAGTGACGTCAAAGTCTCCTTAATTTCCAGTGTACACTGATTCCAAATGGGACAAATCTTTCTTGTACAAAGCACTCGCAGAACAAACGTTTGTAGTACATACAAGTGACGTCAGCCTGCGAAAATAAGGCGATTGAATCTTTCTCAATTTGAAACAGTTTTGAAGTGGGTTGTACTGGTGTAGTCGACATGAAATAAATAAATCGGTTCGTGAAGTGATTCTACATGCAATACAATTGGAATGTTTTTTTTCATACAGTGTAATTTCCTATTGTGATTTTTGTACTTTTTGTCTCATTTAATCTGACCTTGATTCTGTTTAATTCGGTTTCGGACTGAAGTGTTAACATCCTAATTAATAATAATAATATTCGTATATTTCTTCATTTGACATGATATAGAAAAATTCAGTTTAACATGAATTGGACATTACTGAATACAAATTTAAGTATATAGATAGAAGAAATAACACAAGCACATAAAGAAATTAAAAGACATCAAATTTAAAACATTGAAGTAAAATAAACAATAAATAGAGACAAATAGAAATCAGGAGATTTCATAAATTTTTCAAATTAACTTTGCTAGCCTAATTTCTTTCGATTTGTGGCAATCTATTAAATGATGTAATGAATTGTGAAAAATGGTGGATTATGTAATCCAATCTTCCGCCGGAAACCTATACAATAGGTATGGTGGTCGGCAAGTATTCAACAGAAAACAACTACTGCCCCCTATGACCGTTGAATTATAACTGTTTAGTACTATCTATTGTATAGGTTTCCGGTGAAAGATTGGATTACGTAATTCACCATTTTTCACAATTCGTTTAATGGTCTTCCGTCAAATAGTGCCGCCCCTCTTTATGAAATAATGTAATACCCATGTAATGTGGTTCTTTTTCTGATCTAGTCAGTCTATGTGTAGATACCTCTAGTGTATTTTTTGAGAAAAATATTTGTCAGTGAAATTTTAATTTTTTTGAGATAACAATCTCGTCTCTCTCTCTTTCACCAAGAAGGGCCACATGCTCTGTGCGAAATACAAACTCCATTCCCAGTGTGATGTGGTCCAAGCTGGCTAATAAGAACAATCTATATTACTTCTCACATGCTCCATAACCATGTCACTAGAGGAAAAAAATATCAATGCCTCATTGATCAGATGAAAACAAGCAATGCTGAAAAGCAGAATCATTGTAGCAACCCTGGGGTAGAAACAGGATGACAGCGGAAAAAGTTTGCCCCTAAGGCGGAGTTTTATCGCCTTTACTGTGGTCACTGGTTGTCGACGACGTGCTGACGACGCTAGTGAAGCTATAAGAATCTGGGTTCACGACTCAAGGTTACGCCGATGACCTGGTCCAAGTCGTCACCATTAGGGGCAGACATGACAGACTAATTTCCGACCGCATGCAGGTAGCCCTAAACACAATCAGAAGCTGGTGCACAAAGGACGAACTCCATGTTAAGCCTAGCCAAACAGTACTGGACCCATTCACCAGGAGGCGATGAACTTGAAGCCCCAACCCTGAATGGGACCCAGCTAACATTTTCCAAAGAAGTGAAATACCTGAGCATTATAATTGACCAAAAACTGACATGGAACAGCCAAATCAGCTACATTCTTTCCAGGGCTATAGTGGCAAGCTGGACATGCCGCAGAGTCTTTGGTAAGGCATGGAGTCTGAAACCAAAAATGATTTTTTGGTGGTACCAAACGATCATCAAACCTATGGTCACCTACGCCTCACTGGTATGGTGGCCAAAAATGCAACAAATTTCAGGATAAGTCAAGCTGCAGTAAGTGCAGCGGCTAACTTGCCTGGGAAACACAGGAGCAATATTTACGTGCCCTACTGCAGCGTTAGAGGCAATGCTAAACATTCCGCCCTTGTTATTTGCTACTATGTGTAATGAAAGAAGCAGCAAATAGTACCAGACAAAAAACTTAAAAGCAGGAGATCTGATCAGACACTTAAAGATTTTGGAACACATTTCCCTAGAAGCCATGTCTAAACCAACAGATATCATGCCGATCAGGTAAGACTTCGCTGGGAATTTAATGAAATGAAATCTCACTGGAATAAAGTGCCAGAACAAAGACAATAAGCGAAAAGGCTAAGTGAGCCTATCGCCAAGGAAAGCTAAACATCTCGACTTGGACAAAAAATAATTGAAAATAATAACGGGACTACTACTCACCCATCACAATATAAATGGACGCAAACATATATACCAAACATGACGAAAATACTATCATCGTCTGTTAAATTTTAGTAAAGTGAAAACTGCTCCACTGCTATCACCTCCAAACATATAGCTACCATCATTGATGCAAAATTTTATTTCAGTGTGTGATATCTATCGGTAATCAAAATGGTGGGGGAGTGGGGCACACTAACGCTAGGGCGCCGAGTATTCGATAAAAAAGGCATACGAATTTAAAGTAATATCAAAATGATAAAAAAATTATATATTTTATTTTACTTCGATTCCTCTATATACTTTAGATTGAATTAATTGTTCTTCTGTATCTCTGTAAATGTATATGATCAATACGATTTTAGTTCTTTGAATGAAAGTGAAAAACTCATTATTTTAATGTAGAAAAAAAGTTCATACTATAACTGGTTACTTACGATCCCAGACAAATCAATCGTTTTATCTATACACAATCAAAATACTGTTTACTCGTCAAAATACCAAACCAGACTACCAGGAGTACCAGGTTAATGAACAAGCTTCAAGAAAATAATGACAATCTGTATGAAGAGAGAGAGAGACAGTGAGAGGTATTGGATTTACAACTGACCAAGCAATTGAAAGTTATTGTTTTATTTATTTACATATACAATGTAACAATGTATACAAATTATTAATACAGCAAACAACTGAGTACGGCATAAAAATAAATTCGAATATAAAATCAAATAGTGTTGGGATAAGAAATTACATAAACAGTCACCAACTTATGTGGTATAAAAGTTTAATTTTTCAAATTTCATGATGATCTCATACCACATAGTAACGGCAACATCAATTTATTTAATAACTCAGTATATAATTCAATAATTTCAAAACTATCCTAAGAGACTCCAAAGATCCTGATTTCTTTGTCATTCAATAACTTTATGCGTCTTTCTAGGTTGTATGTTTGTCATAAACCGGGACGTACAACTTATGTAGAAGTGTATTTCAAACCACTTTAGCTCAGCGGCAAACAAAACTATGGCCAGAGGATGTGTATCTTTTCTGTATTCATATAAAGATAATTCGCCGAGAACCACACAACCAACTTTTGGAAGATGTCACTACACTGTTTTTTAGTGAATTGTCGTTTTTTAAGGACACAATCAGCGTTTATGGTAAGGAGAATATCACAGAGTCATAAGATGAATATAGTATCGGTCTCATCACTGAACCTGTGGTACTCCAAGGGTAATGCCAATTGCTGCGGATTTTATAACACGTCTGATGTTATTGCTGACATTTATGATACTTATATTCTGCTGACGATTTCTCAATATTTCCACCCATTTGTTTATTGAGTTTTGGATTCCATAATTAGGTAGTTTCAACAGCAAATTGTTATGATTCTCATATGTGGGGGAGGGAATAATCTTCCTATTCGTGACCTCTTTAGCCACAATATTGATCTAAAGTTCATCATTTTACCTCTGATAATTCTCGACATGTACCACGAAGATTACTACTTACCGTTGTAGTCTGATTATAGTATTTGCACATCTATAATATATATATTATATAGTCTTGCCATACATTGTCTTATTGTTAGACAGGTGAATAAAAAGGCGGTATAAGTAACGTTTCTCGTAGAATTTTATTGAGAATTGGTTCGAAATAGGTAATGCCAGCTTTGTTCTGGTTCTGAAAATTATTAGTCCTGGGACATCAGAATTATGCACAGTTGAGAAAAAGTGTGGGAATAATGAACCTAAAGAGCACACTTCTCGTCAACTGCGCATGATCTTGACGTCCCAGGACTGATAATTTTCAGAATCAAAACAAACCTATTTATGATAGAAAATGTTTTTTTATAAGTGAGAAATTTTGTATTGGTAAAATACGTACCCATTTTATGTTTTGCTTGATCATGTTTATATCTGTTACTAGACATGGTATCGTCAATATTTGTAACTCATTAAAGGTTTGGTCTCCTTAACGGCCATTTTATGGAAGGTAGTATATTAGTATCTATGATTCAACGAGCGTGTAATAAAGAGCATGAATCATTCGAGTGAGTATAATAGCTCCTACACGCAAGTAGAATACTATACTTTTTCTATGACTATAACCAGTGTTCACCATTCAATTCATCCAGATGACGGATGTCTGTTGTTCTAGAAATACTAATAAATTGGTGTGTCCGGCTACATATCCAACCGAGACACGAGTCTTTGCTATACTGACCTATCAACATTCTCTATTACTTTTATCTTGTCTACAACTGTTGAGTAATGATTCTGCTTGTCGCTGAATAATCACAGCCCGTGAGTTATGATTTATTATATGCGAGGCGTGTCCTATGTGTAATTCATCATGTTACTCAACGAACATAATAATAATAATAATAATAATAATAATAATACTCCGTCATAAAAACTCGTTGAGTGTACCCAAAGGCATAGCCTGTGCGGGTAGAGAACCGCTATTATTATTATTTTCCGTGGCGCTCCGGGGCGACTCACCGATGTTTTAGGTGATGTATTCACTTTTCAGCTGTAGGAAAACCCGGAAAACCTACAACACCACCTCGGGTGGTCGGTGTGCGCTCCAAGCTAGCACTAGACGAGATTGGCATCTAGACAACTCACAATACACTTGCTTTTCAATAAGGCATGCGGTCGCCTATCGATCCGATGTAAAGTATTTGAGAAAAAATCTCTAGTACTAACATCGGGCTCGAACCGACTATCGCTGTGCTGGAGTTTCGAACGGCATGTGCATTAGAAGGCTAACCTAACCCACCGGTCACGTCTCATAAAAAGAGTTAGTTATACTCACCAACTTTTTTTTGTGTCTATAGTATTGGTTGATTTTGTATAACGGTGGGAGATCTTTAATTCAGTTTGAGAATTCTGCTATATATTATTCCATCAAATTGCAAAACAAACCGAAATGTTATGTTGAACATTTTTCATAAAAATTATGAAATCAAACCATTTCTTAGAATTTAAATAGTTTATTTTATATAAAGAAATATTTTACACTCTCCTGGTATCAGACAGTACCCTTACAATGCACCCGACTCCTCCTATGTTATAAATTTTTTCATGCCACAAGAGCAATTGTCCGCTGCTTCCTTCAGACGGATATTCGAAGCCTTTATACACATATTTCATTAAGACATCCAAATAGTCCATGTTCAATGAACCGACAATTTCATCAATTTGAGATGGTTTTATGGACAGAAGGACCTTGATTGCCAAATTCAAAGCATTCTCCTGAAAATTTTAAATAATATCAATAAAATACTGTCCATTATAGAAGAACTAATCTTACTTTAATTTGTTGGTTCTTTATACTCGTTGGAGCACAATTTAATACCACTTTCAGCGCGTCCAGCATCTTTCCTGTATTTAAGCAGTCAAGGAAAAATTGTTTTCATAATGCTATAAAATACCACTAGCTAAGTTATTATCTCATTGTTCAACACATGTATTTGGCCGAAAGTTCCCAACTAGATGAAAGTTAGGACTCAGGAATGGATTCAGGCGATGCTTGAGGGGGGCATAGAAAGTCACGGCCATAGACAAATTAAAAATAAAGAGACTGAAACACTAGCGATCTTGACCATCAAATTTTACTTAGCCCAGCTGCGCGTGGAGGCGCTGCCCGCAATCGACAGACGACTGATGAGTGATGACAATGATACTTTTTTATTTCGACATTTGTCAAAATACAAAAGCATTTTGTTTAAATGTGAATTTTTTATTATCACAAATAACGGTATAATTTCAGAATTATTCTTTTATTGTTATTGTATCGAACAGTACAACTTATATTATGGACTTGAATTCATTAACCCAACGTCGGAAATGGAATTGTTATTCGAGTTGACGATGAAATTCCTGGAATTACTCTTGTACAAGGTAAAATACAAGTTGCTGCTGCTCTTCTCAAACCGATACTTATTTTCATCCGTCAGTTGCAGAAATTACAAACGGATAGTCTATCCATCAGTTCTCCTTTTCTATCAACATTGGAGGAAGTATATGGTTGACAGATTATTCAAGTTGAGTATGTGTTATAGCTACTCGTTCTTCTTGCTAATAAATGTACAAAATTAATGAAGGTTTGTTGTAAATGTAATTTATTTTTATTTTGGTTGATTTTGATGGTTAACTAAGGTTTGGATTTGATGATATAAGAAGACAATATTCTCAAGGGGGTTGTGTTCTGCAATATGGTTCTCTTTGTTCCGTTTACATTAGCGACTAGTTTAATAGGTACACAGGAGCTCTGAAAGATATTGGCGTCATTGTCACTTATGTTCTGAAATCTTTGTTTAAATTGGGATTGCTGAAAGCCATCACAACCCCATTTGGGTATTAATTGTAGGGTGTGCCTTGCTTCTAAATCTATCACTTGTAAAACTTCTTCTAAATACTTGCATAACCGTAATGTGGTGTGATCTAGTAAGCCCTGCAATTTAACTTCAGCCAATGTCTCGGTGACTGTAATTGAGTCTTCTTTTGGATAACATTGAGTTTTAGCTGCTTTAAGCAATGAGTAGCAATGGTATACAGTTTTGTTTGCACTATGTATCACTTCATATTGCTTTTTAGTTAATTCTGCATCAATAAAAATCGCCAAAGCTTGCTCAGGAGTATGTTTTGTAACTCTCTTCTTTTCGGAGAGTAAAAGAGATTTTTTCAATTCTTCTAGCTCTTGTTGGAGTTTCTGTGATTTTTTTCATCAAGTCAGCCACATCAGGAGTTCTAGCAGCTCTGTGACTCATAGTTGCAGCAAATGTCAGCTCTTCAGGGGTTGCTAATTGTCTAATTTTTTTAGTTTTTCTGCGTTTACTCCTTTCACTTGACTCACCAAAATCTTTTTGAGGACGGCCTGGGGTAATAATAGAAACTATAGGAACCTTGACGTTGTTTTCCAACCAATCATCATTTTTCTTCAGGAACCTCTCCTCTTTATAATTCGCTGAAATCCATATTTTCTTAAAATTAGTTTTAAAATGCCTTAGGGAACGAGAAAGTAAAATTCTTTCAGCTTCTGGGCATCTCGTTATATCAGCCACTCGGTTTTCCATATACTGGAGCTTTTCGTCAATAGATATTTGGGGACATTCCCTTACCAACTCGTACGAGCCCTTCTCCTAAATTACATCTCCATCTTCATAAGTTGAAAAACCTGTAACAAACCAGTAAAAATATAGTTTTTATCTTTACAATTTGGGTACAAATGAAGTCAAATTTTAAGTTGTATCGATTGTTTAATTTTGTGAAAGAAATTCTTGCCTTGTTTTTGGGTTATTTTAACTTGCCACGGGGCTGATAAATCAAAATAATTTAATTTATTTACTGATTCTGTACTTTAGTCATCAAAGGTATAAACTATTTTAAGGGAATATTTTTTTCATTCTCCACTGCTAATAATAAATTTCTTAAATTGAATTCGATGTAATCCATCGTTATTATTAATATTACTATATAAAAAATGTTTTATAGTATCCTTGATGGTTTTTTCTTGGTAGAGTGCAACACTGTATTTTCTCTCATTTTTCAAAACTTTTTTTGTGAGAAATGCTCAAGAAAAGATTTACACAGATTATACCCGTGGATGAGATCTTATAGCAGAAAAAAAATATATAAAAATGGCAGCTGTTGGCGAAACATTTTTTCTTAGAAATAGACTCTCACTACTGTAACCTTTACGATTATAATTGAAATTAGGTCCGACAAGCCCCGACACACCTTCATAAAGCATTAAAAAAATCTAAATTACATCTAAAATGTCTTAAAGAAACATTTTCCAAACTTATTTTTTTTCATATGTTGAGAATAAAATAAATCAAATTACTATATATTTGAAAGCAAAGTTCTTACCTTTTTTTAACAAGTAAACCCAATTCAATTTCGAAACAATAATTCCTAATGCTACACAAAACAGATTTAAATCGACAACAGTACTGTAACGTTATCAAATTGCACGTCCACTCACGAAAACACCTGTTCTTCAAGTGAGGCTAGCAGCTGCTGGAGGTTACTTATGTTCCTGGAAACGATATGATCTATGCACCAGTTAGTCAGGAATAATAAAATGCACTCTTTACAATTGTTAGGACATTTTTATTTTTTGCACTTTTGGCCAGACTTTTGCCTCAAATACTCCACTGTGCGCCGTGGAGATTCCTTTTATATAGCGTGGTGAAATGGCTCCAGTTCTTTCTCGAATGTCTACTGTCGTCTAGATGTCGCTTCTCGAATGATCTTGTGTCAATCGCCAGCGGCGAAGTTAATGGTGACATCATCGGCTATAAATAGCACTGTTTTCTGTTCTGTTTACGAGCTCCGTCAGGACCGGCTTGAGGAGAAATCGTCACAATAATATACTTCAAATTTGAACATCACTGACTTTTTTCCAAATCTGATTATAGGTAAGTAGTCCAGATATCAGTGACATCATTAAAATAATTTTATATGGAAAGTTCTTCGGAATTGTATCAAAACTCAATAATTTCTATGAAAATAATCTACTTACAGTATATATGCATTATTTTTTAAAACAAACTCTGAAATTTTCATAGTGAAACATAAAATTCCAAAACCATTCTAAAACATAGGTACTGTGGAAGCCTCTATTTAATATTCTAGGCAGAAATGCAGGCAATACAATTGCATTTGTGCATTTGGATTTTCCACTTTAGGGTCAGTTCACAAAATAGTAAATAAAGGATAACACTGAACATTTTTCATTCCGTAGAGTTTGAAATAAGTATAAACTCTTAATTGAACATGTTGAATAATTCAGCTGGTCTTGAGATAACATGCATAAATGAAATAATGTCAAATCTTCAAAATTTGCAACAATTAAAATTAATCCTTCCACTTCAGTAAAACGACAAATTAAAAATCTGTGCTCTACACTGTTTGGAACTTTTGGTGTAGCAATGAATACACTGGAGTTTTATCCCAACACCAATCCACTATTTTCAACACCTTAGCAAATACTTCTGATGAAAATACAGTTGAACATCTCCAATCAGGTCAAGAAAATAATTAAATCTTATTTATTAATAATATAGCATTCCAAAATTGGACTTGCCTATAGATATTCATTTGAATTGCTTGCCTTGGTTTTTAAATATCAGGTAAACCACCTTACCAAAATTCCAATATCCAATATATTGAGTACCTATCATTCTTGAAACATAGATTAGGCTAAAAATTGTACAATGAATATAATAGGCCGTGGTTAAAGTTCCGCACCTTGCGGAACTTTAATATAATTTGCTAAAGTTACACACCTGACGATTGTCTCGCGGCAGGAATGAAATTTGGTGCAATGACGTCATGGTATATGTGTTGACGACGTTGACGTAATGCATTAATCTTTGGAGACTGTTTATTTTACTTTTCCTCAAAGTAATAAAACATAAATCATTTCTGAAATATAGGATCATAGTTTAATTAAAGGGACTGTCTTCCGGGCGCTCCCCTTAATTTATATGTTCAATTGTTTAATAGACCTAATTTCTTGAAGTAAAAGGAAGGGACAAAATCTAACATAACCTAACTAACCTTGCTATCCAAGTTGCTGGTGTCGGGTTTTGTGTTGTGTCTAGGTCAAGAATGATAATTATTCTCACAAATAGCAATAGGTATAATAGCATTTTTTTGAAGTTGTGGTGCAATCCTGAATACAGATTATTAGTATTACACACAATATTGAAATTCCATAGGTGCCGACCTTTAGCAAATTATAATAAAGTTTCGCTGGTGCGGACCTTTAGCAAATCATATTAAAGTTCCGCAAGGTGCGGAACTTTAACCACGGCCAATATAATATAAAAGTAGTGGAAACAAAAGTGATAACCCTTATTCTGCTTAGCTGGGATTTCAGATGAGTCATTGATCATTGAACACCAACCCTAGATGTAATTATTATATGATAAAATCAATCCATCATAGCAGCAGTTAACAAAAATCATCATAAGGGAGAAAACACTTGAGCTCTCAAACTTCACTCGATTATATTCAGCGAGAGATAGTATATAAAGGATATTTTTGAAGAAATGAATTGACTTCGTTTTCATCTGCACCAACTGAAACGCCTGAATCACTTTCATCCTCTCTAAAATTATCTTCGGAATACTGGTCAACATCAATCTTTCTAAAAGCCGAATCGGATGTATTTTTGGCCATTGTATATTGTTTATAAATTTAAATAATAATTTATTTTTGTGACTCGTCGTCTTGACTCGTGACACTCTTGACAGTTGTGACACTTGACACTCGTGACACTTGACACCTTTTCCCGTTCTGTATTCGACAGTAGACTTGTAGACACTGCGTGACTCATTCCGATACCGGTTTGGTGGAATAAATTGACATATGACACATATAGAATGATAAAAATGACGATAGTCTCGCGACAGTAATGTAATTTGGAGCAATAACGCTGACGATGTGTTGACGACGTTGACGTAATGCATTTTAACCTTTGGTTGGAGGCTATAGCTGTATTCTTTTGACATATGACATATCTGTTCTGGAACATTGATTATGATTATGAAATCAAGTTCATGAATTACTGATTTAGATATTACAAATTAATATTTATTCTTCGAAAGAACAAACTACAAACGAAGGAATATGACAATGAATCACTCCGAGATTCCAAACCGATCACAAATTCCGGCATGTTCCTCAGGGGCAGAGGGATTGAGAAATGAGCAGAGAAATTTCTCGCTCGGGTTTTGTTCGGCGTTCGCGAGCGTGATTGGCTGGAGCTAGGCCACGCCCTCCGAACCGCAACTATAAATATAGAGCGCTTTTCGCGTCTCGACACAGTGCTCCAGGGTACTACGTTTAATAGAAGCAAAAGCTACGTGAAAAGTATTGAAAAGTATTGTGAAATATCAGTATTTTTGAAAGTTTCAAAGTATTGAAATATTATTGTACCAGAGTTCCAGAAAGTTATTGAAGATAATTTCTGCGAAAGAATATTGCGATATTGGAGAATTTGAGTTCCAGAAAAGTCCTTCGACGAAGGTGAAAATTGAAAGTTCGAGAGAGAAAGTTCGAGAAGTCCGAATATTGGAATATTGGGTTTTCAAGAAGAAAGAAGATTCCAGAAGGTGTCAAGGCTCAAGAAAGAAGATCTTCGGCCAACATTTTTCTGCTAGAGTAACTTGTGTTTCTTGGAGGGATATCAAGAAAACCAAACATCCCTCCAAAAAGAACACTTTGGTTCTTTTCAGAACTGAAATAAAGTGTTAAACTTTGGGACTCAGTGCGAGCCCACTACGAAAGAATTCGTATTTTTGATATTTTTATATAATTTCTACTTTCTCTTTCAGCTTAGCCTGGCCTCCACCGCCGGTGGAAGCAGCGGCTCCGTATTGCCTGGATTGGATTGCGTGGTCCCGGAATCCATGCCAGGTGATGCCTACCGGATCACTGGGGTGAGTCTTCCGTTATAAGACAAGCCATTGCACTAAGGTGAGACGGGGCGGTAAAGCGCAACTTCTCTCCCGGGAGATAAATATATTGTTTTATTTTATCAGATTTTTGTTAGCTATCTACTAATCTGACTCTCTTTCAGCTACTTGGTAAGTTCGATTAGGGACTCTAGGGCTTGCTAGGAGTAGGCTAATTTATAGACATAATTTGTTGGTATTTTCCCTATCATAATACAGATTGCTCTTTGTAAAAAGGAGAGACTCTGGGCGGCGAGAATGCGGTCGAACCCGGAGCTGGCCGAGGCACCTCAAAATAATCAATCTATTTTTTTTGACAATTTCACCAACCCACATTCTCGACAGAAGAATAGTTGTCTTCCTCGCTTATAGATTCCTGAATTACCTACAACTCATTAAGTTCAAAGGTGCCATACAATTTTAAAATTCGGGGGGGAAAACGAGCTTTATCAATTCATTGGCTCTTCGGGAGGGAGTGATCTCTTCGGACGAAGCGCCTCATATATAATTACGATCGTTCAATTATATCTCGGCGCTTCGTCCTCGTCACTTTTCATTGAGTGAGTAGTCGTTCAGAGATTGATTTTTAAAATTTTATTAATTTGTAAACCGATAAAACATTTAAACTATTTAATTAACTCATTAGGGGTTCAATATTGCCATAGCAAAAGTCTTCTTGAAGGGGTCGGTTATAAAATCTGTTGAAGACTTCCGAGTTCCGTGTCCATCCTGCAGTCTTCCTAATTAGTTCTACTGAAATCCCTCTCCTTCTAGCTGCAGATGTTGCAGCATGCCTAGTGCTGTAAGCGCTGAACATCGTAGTATCGATGCCCGCCGAAGTCAAAACCTCTTTGACCCACCTACTCAAGCAGGTCTGGCTAGTGGATCTTCTGTGGGGAGGCCGCCAAGTTAAAAACAAGAATTCCTGCAATGGGTCTCTCAAATGTATGGTAGCTTCAATATAATCCATTATTGCAGTCGCAACACATAATGCTGGCTGTTCCTTGAAAAACGATAGGTTGAGACAAGGCTGCCCCCCCTTGGGTCCTGACGTCTTGATAAGATCTGGGATGAAGATCTTTATACCCTCCTCGGTTATAATGACATTTTCAATCTTCACCAAGGAGAAAGTCTGCAGGCGATGTCCTGTGGTCAAGGTTTGAAGTGTTATTACTTTCCTGCTTAACTTTCCTAATGGCAAGTCCTCATGAGGAAAATACCCTTCCAGAAATCTTAGAACCTTTTGAGGGTCCCAAATAATGTTATACCTAGGCTTCTGAGGTAGGAGTCGACTTATTCCTTTTAAAAATATTTTCTCCTGTGGGTCACTTCCTATGTTTCCTGGTAAAATAAGAGAAAGGACTGACCTAAAAGAGTTGAAGTAGGTTCCATACCCAGACGGCACAATCATATTGCATGAATATCCTAGGCATATTTCACCGGAATATTGGCATATTCCAGAGATATGCCATATCCTCCAAAACATGTGCTATGCATATTCCATGGATATTCAAGGTCACCATGAAATATGTTCCAGGAATATGCTATACATCTTCCACTGCATATGCCAGGAATATTCAATATTCTGCAAAGCATGTGATATGCATATGCCAGGAATATCCTAAAACATATTCATGGCACATGCTATAGGTATATGTTTTCTTACCATAAAAATATGCCCGAAATATATTTTTGTATCCTCCTTGAAGATGAATGCAGAACATATCCAGGGTGTCTAGTTTATATATGGAATAAACTACCCTTGATATATCGAATATGAGGTCCAATGTAGTATTATTTTGAGTAAGAATAAAAAATTAAATACAAAAAAATTATTTATTGCAAAAACGACAAATACAACAAACATATTGTAACGATTTCGAGACCAGCCCCGAGACCGGCCCTGATCTAATTAATTATGCACCCTCGTTCAACTACAACAGCATATCTGCTGGCCTATCACCGAGAACAAGCTGGAATAAAATCGATCACTTCAATACTGTTCGAAGAGCCATCTAGATGAAATGTTCTATACTCCAGAATAATCGAGAGAGCCGTGGATGGAATCTGCTTGCGACTATATAAGCGCTGGAGGACAGTCAGAGTTCAGAGTTAGTTACAGTTCCAGAGTTCGCAGATAGAGACTGACACAGTAGAAATAAATTTGAATCTAGTGAAGTAAATATTTTAGTGTATAATTGTTTCAAGTAGTGTTTTAAATAAATTAGGAAAATTAGTTAGTGCAGTTTTACTACAATATGTATTCTGATACACTATCTTGGCAATTATAAAGACCTTTGGAAATTCAGATCTGCATTGACACTAACACAAATTACTCAAATCGGTCTCATTACACTTTTCAGTTCTTCAGAATCTTTCTCTTTCATAATCCTAAAAAAAACAATCAGAAGAAAATAAACCTCGTTGTACAATAATTTACTTAGTGTTCTCTATTGCAACTCTCAGTAACTTAGATCAGGAAAATGGTATGTTCTTCTTCGACTTCTCAGTAAATTGATATGTGAGTGGGATATACATATACATACCCCTAAAAATACTATTAATATAGTATAGAAAAAAAATTGATGAATTATATTTATTTTGATAATTGAGCATGTTGATTGATATTTGCAACATATATATTGAATAGAAGTGATATATTGTATAAAGGGGGAATACTTGAAAATGATGTAAGTGAATAGATAACGAATTTGATATTTAAATATTGTTAAAACACTATGGGAAGGTTAGTCTAAAATTTAATTAAAATGAAGTAATCTCATCTTTGTGGTAACGTCATCTCTGTGGTATATTTTTACCTTTTATCAAAGTAGCCATGTCTACATGAGATCATTTTTTCCTTCCATTTCCTCCAACCTAGCTAAAGGTGTCTTAAAACATCATCGTCAACTGAGGCATACATCTCCTAATACACTGATGCGTTCAACGTGAAGAAGCTTTGTCATCTATAAATAAAATGATTACATCTTTTCAGTTATAGTGCTAATAACAACAATTTAACAACAAGCACTCATCAAAGTATTTGTGAAGGAAGTAACAAATACTATGTTTTTGTCAGTAAGTTTTCCATCCTACTCCATCACCTTATAGCCCTTATCATTTCTGCATTTTGTGTGGCCCTTCCTTTAAAAATATTTAGAAGTCTCATAGGACTTTCAGTAGAATCTCTGAAAACAAAGGAAAGTTCAATGAAAAAATGCATAAATATACTTTTTAGAGATTTACTTACTTTTACAGGATAAACATTTTTGTTTTGCTGTGGTGAAATAGATTCTGGAGTTCGACAGATCCGAAACTGTTCACTTCCTTTTCTTAGTCCACTCTGATACTGTTACAAACTGAGACGAGCTGGCTAGTTGCAAATTAATACCTGGAAAAATATATTATTTGTTATACGAATGAAAACTAAAAACAGAAAAGAATTTGAATGAGTTAAATTCCGAATTATCTTACCAGGAGTCGTTGGTGATTTCAACTGCGGATATTTTCTAGCAACTTTTTCTGGAATATGTAGTAATACTCTAACAGTACTACAAACTACAACACTTCCACCCATACGAGAGCTTTCACTTTCACTAAAAACATCAATTATCAAAACAAATTTCATAGCACATTACTGTTGAATACGATTTTGATACTTGATGATTGACAAATGACAATTACAAGTACAGCTGACAATGTCAAATATCCATAAACTGATCACAGTGCCAATCGCAAGAATTCCTTTCCACAACACTTCCCAATTGGCAATTCGCACGAACCAATCAGAACTATCCTGGCCAAGGCGGTATATTTGAATCAATGCTAAGTATTCAACTTGGTTAGCAAGGTAGTTTTTGGTTAGGTTAGATCATGGTCCCATGTTTTTTCATTTTTAAGCTATAAAAGAAGGGAACATGTTCTAATTTAACCAAACTGGACCTTGATATCCAAGTTGATCCTCAACGTAACCTAAAATTACATTGCACACCACAAGGCGCAATTAAAATAGATGTGTGTTGTGAATAGGAATTATTGCGTGCCAATCAGCTTTGATTTGTCAGTCTCGCTTCGAGCGCAGATAACCGAAACATTTGATTGGTTGAAATTCCACTTCAAACGTACCTGCTACTTCATAAACTAACCAATTAAATGCTTTATTTTGGCTACGAAACTTAAAAAGGTTTTTTAAATGCATGTGGTTTTTCAGTTTTTATTAAATACATATTCGAGAAACATTTGGTATTTTCTAACAAAACGTTCCTTCAAATTGAAATGCTTTTGGAATATTCCTAGAATATTCAAAAACTTACGTTTCTGCTTGATATGCCTTTTGAATATACCAGCAATATTCAAGGAGAATATTTTATGGATATGAGTGGAAATACCTATATTTCAGGAATATTCTCAATGTGTATAAGATCAAATAAATATTCATGGAATATTCCAGGAATATTGCAATATCTGTTGGAAAATAGGATGTTGCTGGCATATTCCAGGAATATTAGGTGCCGTCTGATTTGTGGATCTTCTCTTGTAGTCTTTCTTGAAGGACGGCTATTACATGTGGAACCTCTGGAAAACGGCTATTTCCAACATGCTTTGTAGGCACAAAGTATATTGTTGTTTTGTACATGTTCTGGATTCGTATCATTTTATAATCAAGTTATGTTATGCAAATATATTGTATAACTATTATAGTGAATTAAGTTTTGTATTCATAGATTTATCAATTGTCTTTGACTCCGCCACTGGCGGATTCTACCTACTACGTACGTATTTCAGTTTATACTTTCAGAGTTTTTTCTCGTTTTTTTTTTATATATAACTTTTCACGCGCTCCACGAGAATGATATATATGTCTAGAGAGAATAAGCCAGTATTGTTCGAGAATCTTCAAATACCGCTTCATAAATATTTCATACCGAACGCATTCGCTATTAATTATTACCGCCAGTACGCAAGTTTGTGTGATGTTCTGAACATTCTTTTCCGCATTTCTACATTTAGTGACAATCGTAGTTTACCAATCATTGAGCAGAGGAAGTTCCTGGGGGCCCCCAAAGCAGCAAATCAACCAGCTGAGAACCAACTGGTAAGTCTTGAAAGTGTATTTAATTCTCTCGAAATTACAGTCCACAATTCTCTCAAACGAAAGAGTTATCATTTGTGCTAATACGCAACAGTACTCGAGCTTAAAGACTCCAATATGGTTGAGATGCCCTCTTCTGGTGTGCCCTTCAGTAGGAAGAGGCCCGCCGGATAATTTCGTCATAGCCCGGATAAGAGTCTTGCACACTGGATGTGAATCTCTGAAAGGGGAAGATAACATATTTCTAAAGGTCCAAAAAGTATTGGTACTTCTTTGACTAATTTATTAAATAACGGAAACCAAGGTTGGGGTGGCCAATGAGGGACTACCAAAATCCCTTCTGCTTTGTCTGAGACTATCTTTTTGATTACCCTGGTTATCAGGGAAAATGGAGCAAAAGCATAAAAATATATTCCATGCCAAGATATAGTGAATGCATCCGATGTAACAGAGCATGGGTCTAAGATCCAAGAGATATACTTCTTGCACTTGTGATTTGATTTTGATGCAAACAAATCAAGTTCAGGTGTTCCAAATTTATGGACTATCAATTTGAAACAATCATCTGATAACTCCCATTCTGTGTCATGCATATGTGGAAATTGTATACCTTCCATCTTGTTAATGTAGGACAATGCTGTTGTATTATCAACTTTAAGTAAAATCTGACCAGAGTGCTTTTTATCTGCAAAACATTTCAGGCCATGAAAAATGGCTAATAGTTCTAAATAGTTGATATGGTTCTGTCTTTCCTCCTTTGACCACCAACCATGTGTTCTTTGGCCTTCTGAATAAATTTCCCAACCAGTTAAACTGGCATCAGAAAATATTTCTAAATCAAATTCATCCTCCCTTATATGTTGGAAGAACTGGAAGGGATATTGCTCTTCCACCAATCTAGATCGGCATTGAATTTTGAATGCCGAAGTATCATTGTTGCATTATAATTTTAATTTGATTTTCAGTTTTTCAAAAGATCTGGTATATAATTTACCATATTTAACAGTGGGACACGCTGATATCAACAAACCAATGAAACAAGCAAAATATCTTATTTTGCACGAATATAATTTCTTGATTGCTTCAATGAATTGTAAAATTTTCAACTTCTTTTCCATTGGTAGAAATATAGACATTTGTACTGTAACGATTTCGAGACCGGCCCCGAGACCGGCCCTGATCTTATTAATTATGCACCCTCGCTCAACTAACTCTGCATATCTGCTGGCGTACGCATCGCCGAGAACAAGCTGGAATAATCGATTGTTCGATACTATTCGAAGAGCCATCTAGATGAAATGTTCTATACTCCTGAATATTCGAGAGTCGTTAATGGAAACTGCTTGGGAGTATATAAGCGGGACAGTCAGAATTCAGTTAGTTACAGTTCCAGAGTTCGCTGATAGATAGCCACAGTAGAAATAAATTGAAATAGTAAATGTTTTAGTGAATAATCGTTGTAAATAGTGTTTCAAATAAATTAGGAAAATTAGTTAGTGCAGTTTTACTACATTTGTTGTCAGAAGTCGGATGTTTAAAATAAATAAGTGTTAAAGTGTTCGTCGCGTTGAAAAACTGATAGACATTTATCGCGCCTAACAGTTAGTGACCCGTTGAACACTTGAGTGCAAAGTGGACAGTTTTGCGCGTCGCGGGACAATAAACTGAAAACTGTGTGTGAAATAAATAATAGACTTATATCTCGGTAAAGACAATAAGAGACAAAATGTTTCCCAGGAGAGTTCACCTAGTTGACCTAAAAGTTAGTGAATTAAAGCAAGAGTTAGAGGAGCGTGAGTTAGAAACAACTGGAAAGAAGGCCGTACTCCAGAAAAGACTTGCAGACGGACTGATTGAAGAAGGAGAAGACCCCGAACGTTCTTATTCGAAGTTTCTGGAATAGATTTGAGTTCCATAATGAATAAACTCGACGAGACCACGAAATCCTTGGAAGATAAATTTCTCGAAAATTCGAATAGTTTGAAGGAGGAACTTCAACAAAATTCGGTGAGTCTTGAAGATAAATTTCTACAAAATTCAAAGAGTCTGGAGGAAAAGCTTCTAGAAAACTCGGTCAGCCTGAAAGAAGAACTTCTAGAAAATTCGAATTGTCTAAAAGAGGAACTTCAAGAAAATGTGAAGAGCCTGGAAGAAAAGCTTCACGAGAATTCGAAAAATCTGGAAGAAAAACTTGAAGAAAATTCGAAAAATCTAGAAGTGAAACTTCAAGAAAAGCTTCTAGAAAACTCTGAAGGCCTAAAAAGAGAACTTTGTGGTGTGGCAAATCGACTGGAAGGAAGAATAGGAGCCATTGAGACAGAGGTGGATAAAATAAAAGATGATATTGAGGATGAGATGAAAAAGATAAAGGAAACGCTCCACGATGAAATAAAAGATGGAATCGAGACAGAAATCGGCAGGATAAAGGAAAAATTCAGTGAATTAGAAAAGCGAATAGATTCTGCGCACACCCCAGAAACTTACAACAAAAACTCAAGGGTGGACCTGAGTATGAACTTGGACGAAGTTCAGAAGGACATCAAAAATCTCAAGGTCAGTGCTGAACCTGGAAAGCTCTCATTGAAACCGCCTCAGTTCGACGGAAATACTCCATGGTCAAACTACCACCGACAATTCGAAGCTGCTGCCAAAGCAAATGGATGGAATGCTGGGAAAAAAGCTTTAGCATTGACACTGGCATTGCGTGGCGAAGCAACAAATATTTTACAAACGCTCACCGCCCAACAACAGGAAGACTATGAACAGCTGGTAAAACACTTGGAACTTCGCTATGGCCAAGCCCACCTTGAACACGTATATCACTCACAGCTGAAAAACCGATGCCAGAAATCAAGCGAGTCGTTGCAAGAATTTGAAGCAGATATTGCACGCCTAGTTCGTCTTGCGTACCCAGCTACACCGGAAAATGTAATGGAGCGACTAGCGGTCCAAGCATTTTTGGATGGACTTCGTGACCAGGAAACCCGGCAAGCCCTAACACTAGCTCGCCCCGCACATCTCGTGGATGCATTGGCACGCGCTCTGGAATTCGAAGCAGCAAAGCAATCCTGCAAAAGCCAGAGTAGAGTCCGGATGATCGAGGAAGACCCACAGCCACAGGAGCCCGCTAATATCGAGGCTGTCATGAGAAAATTAATGAAGGAAGTCCTGCCTGAAAGGAAACAAATAAGGTGCTGGAATTGCGGGAAAATTGGGCATGTGCGTAGCAAATGCCCAACTTTTAAAGAAGCGACACCGACACAGGAAAACTAAAGAAGGTCGATGAGGAGGGGCAGTCGTCGGCCTGTATCCAGCAAGCCCCAAATAACAATGCATATGTCGCTGTCCTTCAACGACAGAACAAAGGTGTTTTTTGTAGACGGTCTCATCAACAACGAACCTCGTACCATGCTGCTCGATACAGATGCGACTAGGACAATCCTTGGACCTACATTTGCCAAAACACCGGCAAGAATTGAATCGTCGAATCGGAAGCTACGCACAGCAACTGGAGAGCCGGCAACTGTGTATGGTGAACTTCCAATTGAACTGACTTTGGGCAGCACTAAAGTGAAACATCGGGCTCTTGTAGCGGATATCGAGGATGATGCAATTATAGGAATGGACATCATGAATTCCAGAGGATTCGAGCTGAATTTTAAAGACGGCGTCCTTCGTGTGAACGGAGAAGAGCTGGTACTTCATGGGAGAAATGAAGAAATGGTTTGACCCAGCAAACACAATTATATAAAATTGACATAAATATTACGTAACATGAAATACATGTTATGTAAGTATATTACATAATATTTACATCCCAGTTACGTAGAAATGTCCGCCTCAGAGGCACCTCCATGTTACATAACATTGATGTAACTACTTTACGTGCATTTTATAGAATATTTTTACATAAACTTTACATAACATATACAAGATGTTACATAATATTTACATCATAATAACATATGAATTTATGTAAAGTATTAACATAATTCTGAGGTTCAAAAATCTTATAAATATTATGTAATATTCACGTAACTATTTTACGTTGAAACTTTCCAGGAGAAAATATATTAACAGTAAGATTTGACGTATCAGCGACATAAAACTTACATGAACTATTTACGTAAATATGTAGTTGACAAATCTTGTAAATGCCATGTAGCCTTTACGTAACTATTTGACATAAAAATATTTCGTCAATTTTATGTAATATTTATATTAATGTAACAAATGTGTTTGCTGGGGAGTTCTGCTGGCTGAAGACGTAAGCGTACCGGAGAGGGCTGAAACCATTTTGGAGGCTCGCCTGGATGGAGGTGCGAGCAGTGGAAACGTGGTGATGTTCGAGCCCAAGCTACATGATGAGAAAATTGGACGAGGAATTGCACCAGGAAAAACCTTGTTGCGTGCTGATAAATTTGTGCCAGTAAGGGTAATGAATGTCAATTATTACCCGGTGACCTTGAAGAAGGGAACAATTTTGGGGCACTGCTCGTCAATTTCCTCTGTGATTAGGAGTGTACGCGGCACTGTTAGCCAAGCCAGTAACATGCCAGCAGAATTGGAAAAGTTGGTTGCTATTTCGTCCAAGGACATGGGGCCAGCACAAAAGACCAAACTGAGGGAACTAGTCAGGAAGTATCAGGAAATCTTCGATACCGGAGTAGGCAAAGGAGGTAGAACAAAGGTGGTTCAGCACAAGATAGATATTGGAAATGCCCGACCAATCAGGCAATCAGCCAGAAGACTTCCTCTAGCCAAAAAGGAGGAGGCTGACAAAATAGTCTGCGACATGGAGAAAGACGGAGTCATCGAGCCATCCGACAGTCCCTGGTCCTCTCCAGTCGTGTTGGTGAAGAAGAAAGATGGATCAACACGGTTTTGCGTAGACTACCGTCAACTAAACAACGTGACGAAAAAGGACAGCTACCCTCTCCCAAGGATAGACGACACGCTAGACACGCTGGCTGGATCTACGATTTTCTCGACCTTAGATTTGAAGAGCGGATACTGGCAGGTAGAACTGGCCCAGGAAGATCGAGAAAAGACAGCTTTTACCATCGGCTCCGGATTATGGCAGTTTACAGTTATGCCATTCGGCCTCTGCAATGCTCCAGCCACATTCGAAAGATTGATGGAGACGGTTTTGAAAGGACTATCATGGAAGACGTGTCTGGTGTATCTCGACGACATTATTGTGGTTGGCAGATCGTTCGAGTACCATGTAAAAAACTTGGAAGAGGTATTTCAGCGACTGAGAAGCTCCGGACTGAAACTGAGCCCCAAGAAATGTCATCTGTTTCAAAAAGAAGTACGTTATCTCGGCCACGTTGTCTCTGGGAAAGGAGTGGCAGTAAATGAGCAGAAGATCAAAGCTGTTAAGGAATGGCCCGTTCCGAAAGACATTCACCAGCTTCGAAGTTTTCTTGGTTTGTGCACTTACTATCGCCGATACGTGCTGGGATTTGCTAACATCGCAAAACCAATGACCAGGCTCACGGAAGGACAAACAAAGTTCCAGTGGTCAGATGATTGCCAAGATTCATTCAGGAAGTTGAAAGGAGCTTTGATCAACGCACCAATCCTGAGCTACCCCCTTCCAGACGGGAATTTCATCCTGGACACGGACGCCAGTAACGTGGGACTTGGAGCTGTCCTGTCTCAGATCCAAGAAGGACAAGAGAAGGTCATCGGTTACTTCAGCAGGACCCTCAGTAAACCGGAGCGGAATTACTGTGTCACCAGGCGGGAACTGTTGGCTGTTGTCAAGGGAGTTGAGCACTTCTACAAGTACGTGTATGGACGAAGATTCCTACTGAGAACTGACCATGCAGCTCTCAAATGGCTCCTACAGTTTAAAACTCCCGAGGGTCAAGTGGCACGCTGGATTGAGAGGCTCCAGGAATTCGACTTTGAGATCGAACATCGGGCGGGGACCAGCCATAAGAATGCGGATGCCCTATCGCGAAGACCATGTCCAGACGACTGTTCGCACTGCCGACGAACAGAGGAAAAGGAGTCGACACTCTGCAGAACCACGGCGATCGATGATAACTGGAATGACCACAAGATCCAGAAAGACCAAGAGAAAGATCCAGATCTTGGTTTAGTCATCGGCTAGAAGAAGAGTGATCGAAAACCGTCGTGTCAGGAAATAGCCAGTTGTTCTCCAGTCGTTAAAACTTACTGGGCCCAATGGAACTCTTTCACCTTAGACAATGGAGTCTTGAAGCGTGTGTTGGAGTCGGAGGATGGCGGAGATGAAAGACGTCAGGTAGTAGTTCCCAGGAGCAGAAGACAGGAAAGTTCAATATGGGGTAACCCGAGAGGAGTCACGAGATCTTTTCAAGGTGCCTGCCAATTACGCGTTAGCTCACTGTGTGGCAGAAGATCTCCAAATGTCCAGAGGCATTGCAGTAGTTTTCTCCAAGAAGTTCGGTCGAATCCAGGAACTGAGAGAACAGAACCCGGAAGTTGGAGGGGTGTTAGAGCTGAGGAAAGGCCAGAGAAACATCTACTATCTGGTTACCAAGAAGCGTTCTCGTGATAAGCCGTCTTATGAAGATGTTTGGAAGAGCCTTACAAGATTGAGAGACACGATGCTGGACCAGAATATTGTAGACCTGACAATTTCAAAATTGGCCTGTGGGCTTGATCGGCTGGACTGGAGAGTTATAAGAAGCATGTTGGAGACAATATTCAGATCCAGCGGCATCAACATTCTGGTGTGCTCCAACCATCTTCCTCGACCCAAAATGAAGACTGTGGAGTGCTACTTCCATCGAACGTCCAGGTGCAGATATGGAGAATCTTGCAGATATCTTCACACTCCAAGAATGACGTTTCGGGACGAAACGTCTTTAAGAAGGGGGCAATGTATCGATTTCGAGACCGGCCCCGAGACCGGCCCTGATCTTATTAATTATGCACCCTCGCTCAACTAACTCTGCATATCTGCTGGCGTACGCATCGCCGAGAACAAGCTGGAATAATCGATTGTTCGATACTATTCGAAGAGCCATCTAGATGAAATGTTCTATACTCCTGAATATTCGAGAGTCGTTAATGGAAACTGCTTGGGAGTATATAAGCGGGACAGTCAGAATTCAGTTAGTTACAGTTCCAGAGTTCGCTGATAGATAGCCAGAGTAGAAATAAATTGAAATAGTAAATGTTTTAGTGAATAATCGTTGTAAATAGTGTTTCAAATAAATTAGGAAAATTAGTTAGTGCAGTTTTACTACAGTACACTATTAAAGTAGAAACCCAAAATTTACACACTTGACTTAGTTCTAGATGACTCTGATGAAAATTTATAATGAATCCAAGGGCTTCCAATAAGTTTTGTGTAAAATGTATATGTTTTGCACAATCAGTTCGAGTATCTCCAATTACTTATCAAAAAATCATCCAGATATACCACACATGCAATGCCTTGACTACGAAGCATTGAAACCACTGTGGTTTCATGAGTTTTGTAAAAGCATAGGGGGCTGATGATAACCTATTGGGGATACATGTAAATTCATATAGTTTCCTTCTGAACTGGAAACGAAGGAACTAAGAAATATGCATCTTTAATGTCTATAGATCTCATAAAACAATCCTTTTGTATTAACTTGACTACCGTCCTATAGTCCTCCATCTTAAAGTGTTGGTTATCAAAAAATTTGTTCAACTCCTTCAAGTTGAGGATGAATCTATTTTTTTCATTAGGTTTTTGTACTAGAAAATACGAAGACAAAAACTGACCCTGTTTTGGTTTCACGTATTTAATAACACCCTGTTTAACTAGTATTTGAACAGCTTCACCTCTCTGCCCCTCCCAGTCTGTAGACAATTTTGGCCCACTTTTCTGTAAGGGCTCTTCCAGGGAAGGAATCTTGTACCCCCTAATACATTCCAAAATTGAATCAGATGGGTTTACCACAGAAACCCAAGTATCAATGAAACAGCTTAGTCTACCAGCAATGATAGTTACCTGTGCTAATGTTTCTGATTTTGGTAATGGTAATTGTTCCTTCTCGAAGTTGAAGGCCCATACTGTCTCAGATCTTTCGGTCTCTGTGACGGGCCCTTCCGGTTTAAATAATTTTTATTTAGAGTGGATCTTTTCGGTTGTGAAAGAGATCCTGGCTTTTTGAAATTGGACTGACTCGTCTGGGGTTTTAGCTCTTTGCTCGACTTTTCAATGGCCTTATATTGCTTTGCATTGGTCCCCAAAGTCTTTCCCAAAGAGATAATTATTAATGGTTGATAGTTCTCACAGAGAACGCCAACTGTGGTACAATGTTACTTTGTCTCCCTATCGACATGTGATAATGAAGATCTGTAATTATTCTTCCTGTATCCCTCAATCCAGCTATTACTGGTTTCATATCCTCGGTAACCTCCTTTAAACGAGCATTGAAAACTGTACCCAGAGCTGTTATAGCTGCAGCTAATTGATTTTGGGCAATACTCTGAAACTTATCCTTCATTTGAGAGGATTGAGTCATGACCTGAATAAGCTCAGGATTTAATAGGAGTGCATCTAAATAGGCACCATTAGAAGGAGTTGGATATTTTTTAAGTAGTTCAACCTTCTCAGTACTATCCAGACCCTTAAGTACAATAGGTGACCATCTGGATGTCAAGGCTGTATGAAGTTCTACTGAATTTGCATTTTTTGCTGATGGGTCCATGCCCAAGATATCTAACATCTCTTCATCAAGTGTCTCATTATTACTTAATATTAAAACCTCATCTGAATAATCACACTTTGGACTTCTTGTCCTTGATGGCGCAAGATTTTTAGGTGATTTGTTTGTTGAAACTCTCGAAGAGTTTGGGGAAACATGATTGTTGCTCCTCTGTGGAGACAGAAGAGTCGAGCTCTCTCGTATTCCCTGTCCCCTTTGTAGGGACGGTAGAGTCGGGCTCTTTCGAATTTTCGGTAGAGTCGAGCTCTCTCGTATTTTTTCACTCTGTGGAGAAGTTAGAGTCGAGCTCTTACGTTTTTTGTGTCTTCGTAGAGAAGTTAGAGTCGAGCTCTTACGTTTTTTGTCCCTTCGTGGGCAAGGCAGAGTCTTGCTCCTACGTGATCTTGTCGCTTGAAGATCAAACTGACCTAAGATGGCGTACTCAAGTTTTTTTAGACGTTTTTGGAGTTCTTTCCGGCTTGGCCGATCAGAATCAGAGCTTGAGCTACTCGAAGAAGATACGGAACTGTACATTCTCCATTTACTGCGCTCCATTATCACCTGAAAACAATTTTTATTGAATTTAAATCAAAGTAAATGAGATTAAATAATTTCTACTACAAACACCAAACCAACCGGCACAAAAGCGTCAATGAGTTCCCAGTAAACATAAAAACATAACTTAAACATAACTGTTATATCACATTGTGACTTGGTGATGTTATTCAGAGATATGCTTGACACAAGGTGATTACAATAGTGTAAAATATCGTAACTGGTTAACAGTGTTGTTAGAATTGTTAAAATAATTGTTAACTCAACAACCCGTTAAATTAAACATCGTCACCATAGTAAGCCTGTTCATGTGGTTTATCCCGAAAATTTCGAAATTCGATTGATGAGTGTCTCTGTCTGCTAACTTTTTATGAAGCGAAATTGATTTTTGATGAAAAACATTGAAGCAAATGATAATATATGCTTATTCGAAGTGATTCGATAAATTTTTCCATTTAGGTATTTGTTTTTATTCAATTTAGTAAACGGTAAAAGTTTTACCGTAAAACTTTCAAATAATACAAACTCGTATCTAAAAGAATTGCCCAAACTAAATACCTCCCTTCATAAACAATTACCTAATTTCAAATACAAAATTATCACAGCAGATGAAACATTCAAGCTTAAACAACGATGACTTATAACATCAATTCAATCAACACTAAAATTAATAATTGATCAAGGAATTAAGTTTATTCATGTAATATGAACTATTTCAGTAAATATAATAACTGTTGGCCAGTCTCATTTTTCTAGTTGTGGCGGAACAGCAAGAATAATTGGTCATGGTCATGAGGAAGGGTATAATAAATACTAGAGAAATTATAACCAAGAATTCATTGAATCTTCGATCCATCTTATGCATTCTCCATTCCAATATGAAAATTATAATAAATACCCATCTGGATAAGGGATTAAAACTAGATTACTGCTATTGAAAATCATACAGTTACAAAATAGTTTGCAAAAATTATCTAGCTAGTGTTTATTAGCAGGTTAATATATAGGTGCCTACCTAGTTCTTCTCAATCGTGAGAGATTTTGCAAATCTACATTATTTTGAATATAATAAAAACCTAATATAAAGTTTTATTCTCTACAAATAACAATCATTTGTAGTATCTTCATTTAAACAATGTTACATGCAAAGTTAATTTTTTTTTATATACATTACAACTAATGTTCAACTAGTTTTATGAACCTGTATCGAACACTTTTTTTAAATCAGTTCCAAGAGCCACCCTTGTAAAAGTTCATATAGTTACGCTAAAAAAACTTTTTTGATAACTAAATCCTAAACTGGTATGTTCTGATGTTCTCTTTTCACTTATTGTTACTGCGACAAGATCTATTATGAAACTAGTAGGTAGAGGTCCGGAGTCTGCAGGTAGGATGGTGTAATATATCTTTCCTATATTGGGTATTGTTGATAATGATACTGAACCACTCTTCGACAATATTATCCTGTTGTTAATAATTTATATTTTATAGTTTGAATGCTCCGTATATGGTCAAAGGTGTTAAGTTTAATGATTTTTAATAAAAAAAAAGATGTATCGTAGATTGTCAAAATAAAAGAGACGTTTTTTGAACTTGGAATCACAAAAGATTCATTTTATTTACTGTTGAATGGAATTCTCTAATAGTTCCTGGTTTTATATTCAACAATTGGTCCTTCGAGCTTTTGAACATATAAGAATCAATGAAAAATATTCGAAGAAGTTCACGAATAAATCTCGGAATTCCTCCGAGAAGATTTGGTGTTAGCAGTTTGGATGGATGGCTTTTAGGAAGAGAAAATGAAAGAGAAAGTCTCCGAGAAAATTTTGAAGATGCTGGTGGAAATAGAAATAGTGCTTTTGTTGAAAATATACCATCGACATCTGTGAATATTCGTGCGACTCAGGGACTCTCTAATTGAGGTGCAGAAAGATCTTCTAGCTCTAGGCAACACAGTCATGCAGGTCAAACTGAAATTGGTAGAAATGAACTTCTGAAATTAGAGATAGAAAAGCAAAGTAAGCAGATAGAAATGGAAATGATGATCAAAGAGAAAGAACTAGAAATGGACATACTGATTAAAAAGAAAGAACTGGAGTTTCAGATACTGATGAAAGAACAAGAATTAATTGAAATGGAAAAAACTTTCAGTAACAAATCTGATGGATCAAAGTGAGGATCACACAAATCAGAAAGTCTTTATCTTGTTGCAGATGAAGAAGTAGACAAAAAGACAATTGTTGGGTTGCTGATGCAAAAAGACAAGCTGTTTTTGGATACTCGACGATTCCTGATAATGAAAATGTTTCCGAGTTTAATGTACACAAAGAAAATGTAACCGGAACTTTGGTCTCATGCATGAAAAACTTAAATATAAATTTGGAAAGACTAGCTAACAAAAGTAGTACTCATCTTCAAAATTTTTATGGTGCTATTCACGAATTTTCCTTCTTGGTTAGCTGAATTCAATCGGACAACTCGGGAGAAACATATATCTCAAGCAGAAAATCTGAGTCGTCTTCAATTTTGCCTCAAAGGTAGAGCCAGAGATGTGGTGAAAGATCTATTTTGTAGTGTTAATAATGTTGATGCTATCATAGACACTTTGAAAATGTACTACGGCAAAAGTGATTGGATAATTAATAGATCTTATGGAAGAAGCCAGATGTTGTCCAAATCCTAAAGATGATAATGTTGAAACTTACATGCAATTTTCGATAACAGTATCTAATATGGTTGTTTCTATGATAAATACCGGAAGCATCAAGTATTTAGACAATCCAGATTTACTGATGAAACTAGAAGATAAACTGCCACGGAATTCAAGAAGAGCATGGGCACAAATCAAAGTACACAGAGAACTTGAGAGGAAAGAAGTTAGTTTGAGAGATTTTTCAGACTGGCTGAAATCTGAAGTCAACCTTTTGATGTCGGTGTCAACGTCATCTCAAATCAATACATGTCATCACAAATCATTTGAAAGAAAGGAAAAGGTACTGAGTGTTATCCAAAAAATGCAAGAAAAGTGTAAATTATGTCTGACTGAGACTCATAAGTTGTATAATTGTAAGAATTTTCTTGAAAAACCCATTACTGACAGAAGAGAATTTGTTCGAGAAAACAGATTATGTTATAAATGCTTGAATGCTGGCCATGTTGTGAGCAAATGTTTCTCAAAAACTTACTGCAAATTTGAACATTGTAAGGGCAAACATAATCGACTATTGCACCTTGAGAGAGAAACAAGTTCGGGCTCAAGAAAAGACAATAATAATCAGTTCTAGCAGTACACGTGATATGAAAGCTGCCGTAGAAAACTATCCAGAATTTTTAGGATGTGTTTCAGAGAAAACGTCCACCATTTTGAAAGTAATAAAAGTGAAGCTTTTTGGAGAAAAAGACTTGAAACTTATGCATTACCTGTTGTTCCGATTTGCCTGCAGTGGACAAATCAGATTACGCACAATGAAGAAAATTCTATAATGATGAATTTTCATATTGCCGGCACGAATGAGAAAAATACTTACATGGTCAAGAATGCTAGAGTTATTGAAAATTTGATGTTGCTTCACCAGAAAATTGACCCAAATTACTTATGCAATAAATATAAATATTTGCATAGTCAAATCCTAGAATCAGTAAAGAATGTTCGTCCGAAAATATTGATTGGATAAGATAACATATTTGTTATGATTTCGCATGAAACTATTCATCCCAAATTTGATCAACCAGCCTCCTCAGAGAACGAACATAAGCATTTTGCGGTGAAATCAAGGACATGTTTCACCAAAAGTACTGATTCGAAAAGAAGATCGTAACTGTCACAGGTTTTTATTTCGTAGTATGGACAGAAATCGCGATCCAGACATATATCAGATGCGTGTCATGATTTTTGGTGCTGTTTGCTCTTCTTCAATTGCTCAGTATGTCAAGAATCATGATGCAGCCGAATTTTCAGAAGAATTCCCTGATATAATGCGAATCATGTTAAACCAGCATTATGTAGATGACTACTTAGACTCCAAAGACAATTTACCAGAAGTTATCAAAACCATCAAAAGTGTGACAGAAGTGCATCGTCGTGGAGGTTTCCAAATGGTAAACTGGTTATCAAATTCAGCCGAAGCACTCAAAGCAATTCCTCCTGATTATCTTGCTAAAAATTTCATTCTGAATTTTGATTCTAATCATTTTGAAAGAATTTTGGGACTCTACTGGAATACAAAGACATGTTAACATTTGGAAATACATTCAGGAAAATAAACACAGAATTATCAATTGGCTCTAAATTACCGACTAAGAGGGAGATTTTGAAAATAGTGTAGTAAAACTGCACTAACTAATTTTCCTAATTTATTTAAAACACTATTTACAACAATTATTCTCTAAAACATTTACTTCAATAACTATTTCAATTTATTTCTACTGTGGCTATCTATCAGCGAACTCTGGAACTGTAACTAACTCTGCATTCTGACCGTTCTCCAGCGGTTATATAGTCGCAAGCAGGTTCCATCTCGAATCTCGATTATTCAGGAGTATAGAACATTTCATCTAGATGGCTCTTCGAATAGTATCGAAAGATCGATTTATTCCAGCTTGTTCTCGGCGATCCGTACGCCAGCAGATATGCTGTTGTAGTTGAACGAGGGTGCATAATTAATTAGATCAGGGCCGGTCTCGGGGCCGGTCTCGAAATCGTTACAATAGTAATGACGATATTTGATCCTGTAGGATTCTTATCTCCTCGTGTAGTCAAAGGAAGACTGATTTTCCAAGAATGTTGGGCATGAAAAATGAATTGGAACGAAGTGGTACCCGAAGAGACTTACAAAAAGTGGAAAAACTGGTGCCGTGTCCTAGGATATTTGGATAAATTTCAAATTCGAAGACATTATTTCGAGAAAACTCCAAAAGAGGTTGAGCTACACGTATTTGGTGACGCGAGTAATAAAGTGTATGCAGCGGTTGCCTATTACCTAGCGAATTTTGATGGTAAAGTCGAAATTTCCATGATTTCATCGAAAAGCAAGCTTGGACCTCTAAATAAAAATACAACTATACATCGTATGGAACTACAAGCAGCTGTTTTAGCAGCCAGGTTAGGAAAACAAATCAGCGACGAAAGTACTTATAAAATTACTAGAAAAGTTTGGTGATCTGATTCAGAAATCGTTCTCCAGTGGATAAGATCAGAATCAATCAAATTGAAGCCATACGAATCATATAGGGTTGATGAAATTTCACAGTTAACTGATGTGGTTGACTGGAGGTGGATTCTATCAGAGCTCAATCCTGCTGACTTAGCTACAAAGGAAAGCAATGACGTTGATTTAGCAATAGATTTATTTTGGTTTCAATGGTTTCAATTCCTGAAAGCAAGTGAATAGAAAGCGAACAAAAAAGGTCACGGATAGAGAATATATCAATGTAATCGTTAGAAATAAAAATTTTTTACCAGACATTAACAGATTTTCGAAATGGCTTCGACTGGTAAGGACAATTGCATGGATTTTTCGATTCTTAAAGAATATTCAAACGAAGACAAGAAATCAACATGATCTTGATCCTGGCGAAATAAGGTTTGCCGAAGCAGTGTGGTGGAGGAAAGTTCAGAAAGAAAAATTCAGAAAAGACATAATTGATTTAAAAAAAGGACAAAAAATTGATAAGACATCAAAAATTGTTGGCTTGTCTCCATTTCTTGATGAAAATGGTGTTTTGCGAATGGATAGTCGCATAAAATATGCCGATGTCTGTTTTGATACAAAATTCCCTATTATTCTTCCAGCATCTAAGCATGACAGATCTGTTGAACTATTGATTATTCATTTTCATGAGATGGTTAACCATGTAGGTCAAGAAACTGTGCTGAATAATTTAAGACAAAAATATTGGATATTGAAAAGTAGACAAAGTGTGAAAATTACTCTTAGAAATTGCCAGGCATGCCGAATCAGAAACTCTCGACCCTTACAACCAGAAATGGCACCATTCCCAGAATGTCGTTTAAAATCCTTCACAAGACCGTTCACATACTGTGGTGTTGACTATTTCGGTCCATTACTGATCAAGGTGAGAAGAAGTCGAGAAAAACGATATGGTGTACTTTTCACATGTTTCAATACTCGTGCAGTACATATAGAAATTGCTAAAACTCTGACTACGGATTCAGCTTTAATGGCAATTAATTAGTAGAAGAGGTCAACCGCTAGAACTTCATTCCGATAATGGAACCAATTTCGTTGGTGCAGAAAGTGAGATGCAGAATAGTCTACAAGAAATGAATCAGACTAAGATGGAAACAGGATTGTCAAAATTCAAAATAAAATGGGTATTTAATGCACCATTGGCTCCAAATAGAGGAGGTGTTTGGGAACGCTTGATTCGCTCTGTCAAAAAAGTATTATACAATACGCTCAAAGAACAACATCCTTCAGAAGAACTGCTGATGACATTGTTATTAGAGGCCGAGATAACAGTCAATTCCCGACCAATAAGTCACGTTGCTCTTGATGCAAATAGTGGCGAAATTGGAGCGTTAACCACGATGCATTTTCTTATAGGAAGTGCGAACACCTGGAGTATTCCAGGCTGATGACATATACGGAAGAAAATAATGGCGCGTCTCCCAGTGCTTAGCAGATCGATTCTGGCAGAGGTGGATTAAGGAGTACGTGCCAAATTTACAGAAAAGAACGAAATGGTTCAACAATAGTCAAGATATCTCTCTTGGAAGTATAATCGCCATTCCCGACGAATCCAACAGAAACCATTGAAGACTTGGCAGAATAACGAAGTTATTTCCGGGTTCTGATGGACAAATCAGAACTGTGGAAATTAACACCAAGAATGGAAAATTTGTCCGTCCAGTCAACAAATTACTGTTCTTGGAGGCTGGAGAATGTTAATAATTTATATTTTATAGTTTGAATGCTCCGTATATGGTCAAAGGTGTCAAGTTTATTGATTTTTAATAAAAAAAAGATGTATCGTAGATTGTCAAAATAAAAGAGACGTTTTTTGAACTTGGAATCACAAAAGATTCATTTTATTTACTGTTGAATAGAATCCTCTAATAGTTCCTGGTTTTATATTCAACACCTGTGATACATACTCAGTCAATTACAGTGGCTCATCTTTTGAAGGATTTGGTTGTAGGTTGCTACTATACTTATCAATGTAATAAAGGGGTATGAAAATGATATTCTTTAATATATCCATCGAAGGTTGTGAGCAAACAAGTTCCAGAGATTCGACGTTCACTGACGATTTCTTTTATCTCTCCCATTTATACCATATTATACTGTTTTCATCAATATTTAAAAAAAAACATTGACTTAAATTTCATGGTTATAAAATACTGAAAAATGGTTATTACAAATGTTTGATAATATCGAAAATTACCAAAATTCTTCGATGTTTTTAGCATGTGATCAATAACTACGATCTTTCCCGAGCGCGAAGCGATGTGAAAGCGAGAATTTCATAAAGTCACACGGAATACCAAATGAAGCCTATAAATAATAGAATTCTATAGTGACAAGGAGGCTGTCGCTTAGAAAGAGAAAGAATTATTTTGTCCACAAAATACAGTGACCGACCACAGAACACATTGACAGAACCACATAACTCCAATTATTTTAACCATTCTTGAGTTTTTGGTGATGTTCTTTTGCTTTGACGATTATGGCAAGATTGTCAATTTGTCTAGTTCATACCCTCGCGAACTTCGCAATTTTTCTGCGAATAAAATGGCTTCCAGTCGTACTGGGCCAATCGTTGATGCAGAACCATATCGGCAGCCACTTTTATTCGCAGAAAAATTGCGAAGTTCGCGAGGGTATGAACTAGACTTTAGTTATTGCTTACTTAAAGACCGATTCAGATACATGCGTGCCCATGCAGGGTTTCTGAAGCACGGGTTTTTTAAACGCCTTTTACTCACGTTTTTATCACAACATATTTTATTTGGTTCTGTAATCATTTTGTCAATGATGGAGTAATGCTATTTGAGTTTTTCAAATAATCCCTATGTCTATAATGCCTTTTAAGGCCGATTCAGATTCATGTGTGCCCATTTCTGCATGAGATAAAAGATACAGTAAAAAATAAATCGGGATCATTTGAAACACTCAAATAGCATCACTCTCAGCATTACAGAACCAAATATATGTTCTTGTGGTAGAAACGTGAGTAAAAGGCGTTTAAATCGCCCGTGCTTCAAAAACCCTTCATGGGCACGCATGTATCTGGAAGAAATAAAATGAGTCCACATATCATATATTCATTTCATATATGTGAGGATGATACCGCTACATTTTATTTTAATATATAAACTCTTGGGTTGATTTAATTTTCAATTTTTTGTGTCTATTCTCGATTTTTTTCATATATCTTTCTGGTTTCATTATAAAACGTAGAATAAACCAAATATACGGAATACAATTATTTCAGACGATATCCGATAAAAATGTGTAAAAGATATTTTCAATGTGACGTCACTCGAACTAAAATTGAAATAAACGGTGATAAAACATGTTTTCTTTTTAAGAATCACCCTGTACTCTTTAAAATGTTTTGAATCTATTCAATGAGCTGATTTCAAGGACCTATATTAAATCATGAATGGGAATTTACTGAATAGTATAGGGGGAATAGTATAGATGTATAGATATAGGTATATAGATTCTAAAATTTTTAAAGGACTCATGGAAAACCTAAAGTAGAATAAAAATACGCTTTCAATAGTCAATTAAACCATTTATTTGAACACAGGACGTTACTTTTTATTTCATCGTTCATATTATTCAAATTGTTTCTCTCCACTATATTTGTTTGCTATAACTTTTCCTTGAACATTGGGTGAAAATGTTTACATTATTGTTCGTACCTAATGAAAAGTAAGAAAAATTGAGTCTTTCAAAACAAAAAAAAAATATTTTCACATAAGCGACCTATTTGGGTACACACTCTGTATATAGTGTGCTGTACACAAGTGCATGTCACCCTGTATATTTGAATTGTAGTTCAAGTAACGTCACATCAAAAACAAAAATTGAGATGTTCCGCATGTCCGAACTTTTCTTATATTTTTTTCGGGTAGGACTACGTAGATAGATAGATAGATAGATAGATAGATAGATAGATAGATAGATAGATAGATAGATAGATAGATAGATAGATAGATAGATAGATAGATAGATAGATAGATAGATAGATAGATAGATAGATAGATAGATAGATAGATAGATAGATAGATAGATAGATAGATAGATAGATAGATAGATAGATAGATAGATAGATAGATAGATAGATAGATAGATAGATAGATAGATAGATAGATAGATAGATAGATAGATAGATAGATAGATAGATAGATAGATAGATAGATAGATAGATAGATAGATAGATAGATAGATAGATAGATAGATAGATAGATAGATAGATAGATAGATAGATAGATAGATAGATAGATAGATAGATAGATAGATAGATAGATAGATAGATAGATAGATAGATAGATAGATAGATAGATAGATAGATAGATAGATAGATAGATAGATAGATAGATAGATAGATAGATAGATAGATAGATAGATAGATAGATAGATAGATAGATAGATAGATAGATAGATAGATAGATAGATAGATAGATAGATAGATAGATAGATAGATAGATAGATAGATAGATAGATAGATAGATAGATAGATAGATAGATAGATAGATAGATAGATAGATAGATAGATAGATAGATAGATAGATAGATAGATAGATAGATAGATAGATAGATAGATAGATAGATAGATAGATAGATAGATAGATAGATAGATAGATAGATAGATAGATAGATAGATAGATAGATAGATAGATAGATAGATAGATAGATAGATAGATAGATAGATAGATAGATAGATAGATAGATAGATAGATAGATAGATAGATAGATAGATAGATAGATAGATAGATAGATAGATAGATAGATAGATAGATAGATAGATAGATAGATAGATAGATAGATAGATAGATAGATAGATAGATAGATAGATAGATAGATAGATAGATAGATAGATAGATAGATAGATAGATAGATAGATAGATAGATAGATAGATAGATAGATAGATAGATAGATAGATAGATAGATAGATAGATAGATAGATAGATAGATAGATAGATAGATAGATAGATAGATAGATAGATAGATAGATAGATAGATAGATAGATAGATAGATAGATAGATAGATAGATAGATAGATAGATAGATAGATAGATAGATAGATAGATAGATAGATAGATAGATAGATGGATAGATAGATGGATCGATGGATGGGTGTAGATGGGTGTAGATGGGTGTAGATGGGTGTAGATGGGTGTAGATGGGTGTAGATGGGTGTAGATGGGTGTAGATGGGTGTAGATGGGTGTAGATGGGTGTAGATGGGTGTAGATGGGTAGATAGATAGATAGATAGATAGATAGATAGAGGTCTTTATTTCCCATGAAGCATTAATTACAACATTTAACTATTATAAGTATGAATTTATAAATATTTACATTTAAATAACATAATGGTAATAATGTTGGGAAAACGCCGAGGATCAGATAACCCTTGTACATAGTACTTGGGTCCCTGTTATTATTCCCAAGCGGTGGACACATACTTGAAAAGTGAATATGAAAAAACAACAAAGATAGAAAAAGCAAAGACAAAAAAAAATTAAGGAGATGGAAAGGGGAAATAATGAAGAGATTTCTTCAAGACCACAATAGACTGCGACCTCACGAAAATCAACTTCAATATATCTTAGTTTAGAATCAATCCAATTATATGTTTCATGTATACATATATTTATATACATAAAGTAAACAATAAACCCTAAAAAAAATAAATATCACTATTTTGAGCAGAAATAGACATACCTTCACCTCACAGAAACGAGCTGCTCATGTAGTAGTTGTTTTTTTAAGTGTTTTCTGAAGAGATGTATTGGTTTATTTTTGGTATTTTGAGATATACCATTGTATACAGTCATTTGATATGAGAAAGCCCGTTTGAAAGTTTCAGTCCTACGAGTAGGTGGTGTGAGTGTACCTTTGAAACGAACGTTAATGTTGTGGACATCAGTTCTGAAGGTGATTTTTTTCCATAAATATTGGGGGGATTTGAGTTTGATGGTTTTATGAAAAAGGCAAGCTGAATGCTGAAATATCTCCTACGTGCCATATTCAACCATTGAAGGTCATCGAGTTTGTGTGATATATTTTGCCTTCTTCTCACGCCAAAAATGAGGCGTAAACAAGAATTTTGCATAACTTGCAATCGTCGTTTGTCATCGGCGTCAATGAATGGACCGTACACTGCGTCGCAATAGTTGAACCTAGAAAGCACCAGAGTGTCACACAAAAGTGCTTTAACTTTTTTTTTTTCAAACAATGTCTGGAATTGTATATCAACTTCAAGTTATAGAAAGCAGCTCGCCTAACATTATTTAGTTGCGATTTGAGGTCATCGTCGAAAGTGAGTCCGAGGTTTTTTGCTTTCTTGGATGGTTTAATTAACTGATCATCAACTTCAACTTCAACAAGGTATTTCAACAGGTTTCTATTGATCTGAGATCCAAAAAGCACAACAGAGGTTTTTGAGGCATTCATTTTCAGTGAATGAGATTTGGATTTATCCAATAGTGCGGCAATATCAGAATTTATTCTGGAAAGTGCTAAGTCTATATGGAGAGGATCAAACGATAGGTATAATTGAGTATCGTCAGCATAAAAGCTCACTTTACAGTGTTTAACACAAGATGAGAAATCTGACGTATAAATTGAGAAAAGAAGTGGACCCAAAATCGAGCCTTGTGGAACTCCAGTTGATAGGGGAAGAGATGTGGATAAATTATCACCAATTCTAACCCGCTGACTCCTACGACTTAAGTATTCGCGAAAATGGTGATGCTTCTGGATTTAAGCCTATGTAATGTAGTTTAGCACAACATTTTGTGACTCAAAGTGTCAAAAGCTTTACTAAAATCAAGGAGAACCAACACTGTTGCACATTTCTCATCCAACCCTCTCAAAATATCATCGGTTATATTCAACAATGCAGTCTCACAGCTATGACGTTTCTGAAACCCAGATTGCACCTCAGGAATTATATCAAACTTGGCGACATGTACCCTTAATTGATTTTCCACTTCTCTTTCCAAAATTTTGGATAGACATGGCAGTAGACTTATTGGCCTAAGATCTTTATAGCTCTCTACCTTTTGCTTTTTGGGTATCGGTTGTACGATCGCATGTTTCCAGCTGCAAGGAAAAACGTTATTTTCCAAACACTCATTGATGACATGTGTGACAAATGGTAAAATAAATGGGCAGCACATTAGTAAAAGCTTCAAGTTTATACCATCTCCACCTTGGGCATTCGACTTCATACTGAAAAGAATAGTCTGTACCCGCTCTTCCGTCACTTGTTTGAATTTGAATTTATCAACATTTGGAAGAGTATTCTCATTATACAATATTATCATATGTTCATCTGGTGTTATTATGGGTATTCCATTTACATAATAATCATTTAATGAGATGGCATCACTAAGGTTTGGGGGGATCTCATAATTATTTTTGTTACCTATATTTGGGATTTTCAGATCTTTCCAAATCCCAGAGACACCCTGAGTACGTGTCAAATGGAGAAAGTATGCTTTTTCCTCATTTCTGCATGACAATGTAGTGAGATTTCTCAGTGATTTGTAATAGTCAAAATGAGCTGGGGTTTTAGTTCTTTTCCATCGACTATGTGCTTTGTTTCGCAGAGACATTAGAAGTCTTATGTTATCCGTTATCCATGGAGAGTATTTCTTAGTTATTCTAATTTTTCTAAATGGTGCGTGGATATTGAATAAGCCAAGAATATTCTCACTGAAAAATTTTACCTTGTCATCTATGTCATTCATGGCATAAATGAGATGAAACGGAAATGTGATTATATCAGAATAGAAACTATTCTGTTCAAAAAACCGGAAGTCACGTATGGTTTTGAAGATAGGACCTGATACCTCGAGATAGGACCTGATACCTCGAGACTGACGTTCAGCTCAATAGAAGTCAACTCGTGATCTGTTACGTTATCTAAACTAATTACCTCTACTTCCCTGAGTATGTTTTCATTATTTGTTATCAAAATCAGGTCGATCAGGGTAGCCGTCGAAGAAGTAATTCGAGTCGGTGGCACACATTTTTTTATAGGCTGAGGAGTCAAATTTCAACATGTCAATATTGAAGTCACCCAAGCAGAGTATTTCATCATATTGATGGATTATATCCATTATATTGTTTTCCAGTCGATTGAGAAAATCAGAAACTGAAAAGTCTGGTGGTTTGTATACAACTCCCACGGCTACTTTTAAGTTTCCAAATTTTACGCTCACCCAAAGTTGCTCTGATACATCATCTGCTTGAATGAGTGTGAAAGGAATCCCATTTTTTATATACATTCCCACACCACCTCCCCTTCCCTGCCTTCGATTGTTTTTCAAGAATTGATACCCATCAATTCTACACATATTTTCATCAATATCATGAGTCAGCCATGTTTCAGTGAGGCAAAGAATGGTATAATCATCAGCGAAAAGTTGATCTCTCAGATCATTAATTTTTGGTAAAATAGAACGTAAATTCAACTGTGCAATTTTAATATCAGACATTTTATAGATAAGAAACAAGTCGAGCAAAAGTAAAAATTCGTTATTTTCAATAGAGGAACAAAAAATTCAAAAAAAAAAATCTTACAAGGATAATGGAGCCCAAAGTTGTGGGAAGAAAGATAGTACAGGTGATCAGTATGGAATAAACAACGAGACAGATTAGTAATTATTTGACCTATGGCTTTCTTCCGGCTGATCTTAGGTTTTTGGTGGTTTTCTTGGTTCTCAAAGCGTCCGACTCTGCTTGGTCTTCTGCTTCTCTCTTCTTCGAAGTTTTGTCAAAATTTCCAGGTATTTCAAAGTCAGATGAGTCTTCGTAAGCACTATGTGCGGTGGACTCTTTTTTCTCAAGAAACTGCTTTAAACCTTCGTAACTATAATGAATTCCGTCAACGACAACCAAGTTTCCCTTGAGCAGACTGTCCCTTTTCTAGGGCTTCTTTCATATAGTTCACCAAAAACTTCTTTTTCTGGTAATCTTCAGGTATATAGTCTACTGCAATAACCAAACCTGAGCCTTTGAGTTTGAAGGAGTTGTTTAGAATAGAATCCTTCAGCTTGCTTCTTAGAAGTTCGACAACTATTGGTCTAGTTTTGTTCTCAGTTGGTGTCCCAATTCTATAAGCATCTCTCAATTCGTTTTCTGGGGAAGTAATATCCAGTATATCACGAAAAATCGAAGATACGGCGCCTACAACATCTTTTTCACATTCTTTCAATCCATAAATAATTATATTATATTTTTTCTGTTTCCTTTCGGTATTCAAAGTTCTATTTCTCAATTAAACTTTATCCTTCCTCAGGCTGTCATTTTCTTCTTTCAAATCATTTATTCGTATACTGACTTGTTTTTTGAATATTCTCATTTCATCTTTCAGATCAATCATCTGCTGCGACAAACATTCATTTTGGTTTTTGATCGCGGAAATATCCGATTTCATCTCTCTAATAATTTGGAGGGCATTGTTTTTAGTGAAATCGATAGACATTTCTGAATTAATCACTCGGACTAAATTTATCTTTTAACAGATGTATGATTCGTAGCTTTTTTGTTACTAGACTTTCCAGAACTGTGTGAAAATAATGCAAGTCTTTCTTACATTGAAATGATATGGCACAATCAATTTTTTAGATAAGCAAGTTGCAAATCGGACTAAGGAAATTCAAATCTGCATAATACAGTATAAATTTTACCTTGTTCCACTGGTGATTAACCAAAAACAGATCACTTTTATGTGGAGCTCTTGAAAACAGTGTTCACTTCACGAATATTTGCTGCTCAATATCACCTGAGATAATTATACCTATTCCATAAGTTGATTCTACATTATATTATAGAATGTTATGGAATGAAATGTATGATCTCATACAATTTGACTCATTAGAAACAGCTATCTGATACATTTCTGGCAGCATGAATAAGATGAGGCTCAATATTTACTTTATAAAAAGAAAAGGCTAATGGCTATCTATACCTACTGCCAAATTTTTTATCACCCTTCTTTTCATGTTGAAGTTTTGGAATTGCTCTCTTTTCTCACGCAAGTTAAATGTTTACACGCAGCATTTCTGTTAGGTGTGTTATTAACATAATAAAATATGACAACATCAACTTATAGCTAAATAATTTTAGCTATAAACTGCGTGACATGAGTATAGCACAAATTCAAAGATTATGTATGGAAAATTTATGTAAGACTTTATAATATAAGATGAACCAGAAAACCCCAGTATAAACAAATTATATATAGTTGAAAACACAAAATTCCTAAAATCTGCTCAATGTTTTCAGCACGACTCATATAATCACGATTTCTTCCGATTCGAAAGCGATACTTCCAAAGGTACACGGAATACCGACTGAAGCGATAGTAGACAAGTAATTGTAGAATTCTACTGTCGCTTCGAAGCGATGGTACACGGAATCCCACCCTAGGAGCAGCCCTGAAGACAACTATTCTTCTTCCCTTTTTATACTATGTGCACCAGCCAGCACCGAAAAGCGGTACTACTCAGTCAAAAGTGATCTTGAGGACGAAGCGCCGAGATACAAGAGTTTCTGAATTGTATTAGAAAACTTGATTTTGAGTCAAAAGTAAAGTACCCTTATTTTAGAAAATATCAAAATATGTTATTTGGATTTGAAGTCATGGCCATCTAAGAGAGGTTTTATGTTTTCACCATTTTTTTAAATGGAGTCCTCAAAAAATAAAATCAGCTCAAAACGATAAACAAACGACATCCTGTTCACAACGATTCATAATAAAAGCGTGTAATAAT
Source organism: Chrysolina americana (assembly GCA_958502065.1). Lineage (NCBI taxonomy): Eukaryota > Metazoa > Arthropoda > Insecta > Coleoptera > Chrysomelidae > Chrysolina > Chrysolina americana. The sequence continues at coordinate 66,944,955 of OY293413.1, forward strand.
ACAAATTGCCCAACAATTATGTTAACTATGCATTTTTTTTCTTTCAGTAAATTAAATATCAAAAGTTTTGGTGCAAAGTCCTTTTTATTTTGTGTTAATACCTGAAATTGCTCAAAATAATACACTATTGTCACAAAAAAATACCGTTCAGTAATCGTGAATCAGAATAAAATCAATATCTCAGCACAAATTGATTACATTTATTTTGAGGAGATTTTCATACCCAAAATAACTGTTTTTAACTTGGCTTTGAATTCTTTCAAGTTTTCTTTATTTTGTTGGTGCGTGTTTAGATTTAGTGGATGCACAAACTTTTATCAAGAATAACTTTTTGTTGAAAAACCCGTAATGAAGAAGTTTCCCATATGGTGCGTACTTTGGAGATGACACACTGTATGATCGAGCATCTGTTTTTTCATAACAATGTGTGGCCGAACAGTGACGTGTGAGTATGTGACGTCATTGCACCAAATTTCATTAAGCCGCGAGACAATCCTTATAAATGTCATAAATGACAATTTATTCCCAAAACGCAGCTACTGTAGACGGTGCTGTAAACAGACACCGGCTGCTTCCACATTTTTTTCGTTCTCTCCGTGAAGGCTCATCACCACATCTGGAAATCAATAAAACAATATGAGACCACTGAAAGGTACAATGCCAGATAGTAGTGGGACATGGAATAATCCGGACAGTGGAATACTTAGTATAATTTGGCACCATTGAACAGCTAAACTTTCTGATTTCAAATATACAGGTCATATTTTTTAGGTCATGCCACTATTGGTATTTGGATAACGGTAAATGATACAACGATACTCACTTCTCATACTCAGTTTATGGACACTAAAATTTGCAAATTTGATCAGCTTCAATTGAAAATATCAGAACATGAACGGTATGCAAAGCAATCAAAGCAACAAAGCTTCGATCTTCGATCAATGCATAGATACAAAGAACAAAGAACTAGAACTAATTATGGTAACAGCCGGTCACGCCGGCGCCTCCCGCTTTCAGGTTGGCCAACATTGCCTACGATCTTGTGTTGCCAACTTACCGCATTAATTCAAAATAAACATTTAACACAAATTGAGGATTTGCCTTTCGACCGTGGTGAAGGACAGATGGCGTCCATATGGTCGGCAGTAAAGTGAATGTGTGTGAAAGTCTTATTATCACCTGATCTGGAGATAACTTAATAAAAATATAGTAGCAGAGACATCTAAGTATAGATGTTGATGTCTAAATGATGTCGCAGTATGACGTCTATGGAAAGTAAAAATTTGACATCGCAGGGACATCTGAATCCAGCTATCACTAATTTAGATATCACAGGGATGTCGCAGTGTAATATTGCGGTAATGACAACAATATGACATCGCAGAGACAACTATATTCGGCTATTATTGATTTTGATATCTAAGGGATGTCAAGGTGTAATATCGCAGGAATGTCAACGATATAATATCACAACGACATCTAAATCCCATTTTCGATGATATTGACATCCCTGAGATGTGGATGTTTGCCCAGTGTTGACTGGGCAGTAGCACTCGAGCGTACGACGCATCTTCTGGAACACAGATGTCTCTCTCTTTCTGGTCATGTTGGGAAGCGGTGACGCATGGTTGAGTATCCCTGCGGTAGACTGTGATATAGTAAGTGAGTAAGTAAGTAAGTAAGTAGGTAAGTAAGTAAGTGAGTAAGTTTATTCAAATCAGGGGACAGGTCCGCCAAATATTTGCTACAAGCTACACTACACTATTAATGCATGTTGCTCACATCACTCACGCATACCATCGGTTGTGAACCCCTGTTCTACGGAATTGTGGGTTACGAAAATTTTTTTAGCTTCAACGCTAAAACGTTAAATACAAAATGTGAATTGCTTGTTGATTTTGGATATTGTAACGGTTTTGAGGCCTGACCTGACCGTCTAATTATTCGACCTCGGCTTGTAAACAACGCATGATCTCATCTCTGCTCGCTAACGGTTCACTCATGACTCATCAAGTCCAAGAAGGAATGAGAACTACCTAAAGAATGAAATCGTCGTTTGGGTCGCCGTATCGTATACTCTCGATAGTTCGAGAATTGAGCAGGAATCTACTTGCCGGTATATAAGACGCAAAACATGAGATGGCAGGCAGAATTGTAGAGTCGCGCAGAGTTGCAGTTGCAGAAATAGTTCGAGAGTTCTCAAACAGACAGAATCGCGACTGTGAAATCAATGTTTTGAATAACGTATCGTTTAGAAGAGTTTTAAATAAATTTGCAAAATTCGTTAAGGGCATTTGCCGTCCGGGAAAATGCCCGGATGGTCCACCCCTAGAGCGGGCGCTGTTAGAGGTCAATATCTAATATAGCTAGATTCTTTAGTTCTGGAGTAATATGGGAAAAATCGAAAACTTCGAAATTCTTTTTTTGCTTATATATGATTAATCATCGAATTAATGTAGTCGAAAATATAATAGCTTTCGAAGCACTCATATGATATGAAAGCAAATCGATCATTTGTCAATCTATGTGATTAAGTTTTTATATTTGAATTTCAATACCTTTATGTAAAAATTACTAGAGAATTCTTAGGAGAATCTTCATATTCAGTTTATCAATCAAATTTTGATATATTTTACCTATACAATTTTCTCTGAAAAATTTTCACTTATATTTTTATACACTCCAAATTACATCGCAAATAATATCATACAATGGTTTTTTCAATATTTCGAAAACGTTATAAAAATATATTTATGAAAATTATGCTGCTTTTTTCATCTCCAGTCATTAATGATTTTGTCAAAGCAAGTAAATTTTATCACATAATATTTATGAATTATTTAAAATCGTATAATATTTATTTTAGAAGTTGATATGCAAAAATTGGCATGGATAAAGATCAATGAAGTTGAGTTTAATTTCCAGTGTAAAGGGAAATCTTTCGTTATTTTGTATTACTGTCCATATTAAAATTTATGTAAGTACTCTTGAAAATTCAATTATTTGATTCGTTTTCATATTTTAATACTATACTATACATTCCATTTCGTAACATAACTTGATTTTTTACATGTAGGTGGATACATAATGTGACAAATTTGCATTAAAATCGGGTAAGTATTGTATACACTTCGGCTTCTGTTTATCGAGCGGAAGATTTACAGAAATGCTTTATATTAAATAGAAAATCCCGAAAAGAAAGCATTCGGTTCAGTCACAACACATTGATCCCGGGTGGCCATGATTTAAATGAAGTTGACGAAGCGTGCTACTAAGGGATTAAAACTTTTTCGCAATGATGGAGCCATTCTTGGCTTTTTCAATAGCCCTTGAACAGAACTTTCACAGGCCGCATCAAACATGAACCACAAATAGATGAATTATCCAAAGATTTCATGTTTATTTATCCATTTAGTATGACTAGTCGATTAGGTCTGGGTTTATGAACGCAGAACGTTTATGCTGACAAAGGTTCGAGACCATCCCCATGAAGTAAGTATACTTATTTATTCGAAAGATCGAGAGTATAAAATTTGAATGATTGAAACGCAGAATCAGAAGGTTCAATTCAGTAGGATTATACTTTTACATTTATGAGTGATTATTTGAAAACGAGTTATTTCAGAGCTGTATGTAATTGAATAAATAAAATGTTTCACATCTACTCGGAAAACAATCGCATCATATACAATTCATACATCAAAATAATGGGAACAGACAAAACTACCAAGTGGGGCAAAAATTCAATGTTTTTATAAAACAACAAATATCTATCTCTCAAACGGTAAGACTTTTATAATGGGCGTTGTTTCATAGCAGGTATCATTTGATCTACATTCTCCTTAACTTTGAGATGGTCTTTATTTCAAAACGATCCATTCGCATTCACTTTTTGATATCGTCACATCATATGCGGGACAGCTCATATTTTTTTTAAATTCAATTGATAATAGGTATCGTGTTCTCAAATAAGGTTTTATTTCCGTCATCAGTCATTGAGTATTGTGTGGTACCAAATTGAAAAATTGTAAAATTTCGATTAAAATTGAGGGTTAGAGCAATACTTCTTGTGCAGTGGTTAATAACACAAGGGAACAATACCAACATTCCAAAAATGCCTAAGTATGCAACAAGAAGGCATAGACATAATTAAAAGCATGAAATATCAAATTTGAAAAAACTAGCCTCGTCGTTGCCCGGGTAAGAATATATGGTCTTGGATAACTGCACTCGAGTGTTTTTCTCGTTCTAGAACATTCTAGACTCTTTGCTTCTATATTCTAGAAATTTCCAGAGAATTTCACCTAACACGCCAACTCACACATATTCGAATTTTCCAGAATGTAACTTGAGTGTCTTGCCAGTACGTTTCAGAACCTTCTGGAGTCTCTGGTCTGCGTCATTCTACGGCTTTTCCGAAGTTTCCAGCACTTTTCTGAAGCTTCGAGAATATCGAGACTGTTCTCTTTTATATTCTAAAAATGTCCATAGTGTTCCACACACCACGCCTCCTCATTGGTGACCGCACTCTTCGGAATTTCACTTGAGTGTCTTGTCAGTACGGTCTTAACCTTTCGGAGTTTATCTAGAAATCTCTCTCTAATCGATATCACAAATAGTTGTAGATCGATTCAATCATTTTAAAAGTGTTATGGAACATTCTAGAGTATTTTAGAAAATTATAGATTACTCTTCATTATCGTAGAGCACTTTAGATTCTTCTGGAATAGTATGTTGATTGAAATTAATCATACCTATACAAAAACTTCATCTTTGTAAATAGCGAATATAGATAGGAACTCCCAAAATTCTTAATATGTTTGTTCAGTGTCCATGCAAATGCTGTCTGTCCATTGAAAAGAGAATATATATACATTGTGTCCGTAAAGTATGGAACAAATTCGTTTTTAGCTAAACAGGTCATTTTAAGAAATAATCCTGAAACACGACGATTTGTGATGTTAATTTTTCGTATTTTGAAATAATAATCTAATATACAGGGTGAATTACGTTTGAGTAATGACGTCACCGTCATTTTTTTTTAAATGGATAACCCCCATTTTGTCTCAATTTTCGGATTTCTCTAGCTGAGCTGATTCCAAAAATGTATCGCATGTTGATTCCAATTGGTCCAGGGTGGAAAAAAATTCAATGTTAGGTACTGGAGTTTCATGATTCGCGCGAAAGATTTAGCTACTTTTGTCGAATGAATTGTCATAATTCTTTACTACACGGAGTTTTGGTTTCCTCGATGTATATCGGTATTCCTTTCTGAAGTTGAGGTTTGTTGATAGTTGTTCGTATATCTGTATTTCTTTTCAAAACTCTTCTCTTGAAATTCATTACGGGATCGTACAACCTGAAAGCTTCTATCGTGTTTATTTCAACTTTGGAAAATGTGGCTGCATTGATATTTGCTTTAATTTTTGTAGATAACTTCCTAGTACTAAAATGAAATTGTCGATTTTGGAAGATTTCAGATTTTGGAAAATCCAAATATAGACTAACAACAATTACCAGTTATGTTCGATAGTCTATCGAATGTTTTATAGATTTCAAAGAGGTGGTATTTCAGTTTAAAAATAAATGAAACTTTAAACTTGGAATGACGGCACAGTAGTTCTAGAAATGATTATGTAAAATCGATGTCTGATGTCATTTCTGTTGGATTTGAGAAACATTTTCGAAATGAAAACATGGTTTGTTGTTACAACAACATCTTTTTCATCTCTAGCCAGTTCCACAAAGATCGGTGCTTGGCCCAATACTTTTTCTTCTTTACATAAATGACCTAAAAACTGTAGATATTAGAGGAAAATTCACTTTATTCGCAGATGACACCACATTTTGATGGCACAGCAAAAATAAAAATGACTTACAAAGAAATATGTCTTGACATCAAAAAAACTAAAAACAGGTGCGATTCCAACGAAATATTTCGATGACTAGCATACTAAGTTTTCGATGCGATCCAGATGCCATATATCTGAATGAAGATAAGATCATCGAACATCAGACACAATCCAAGTTTCTGGGGGTGATGATAGATTGTACATTGAGAATCGAGGATCACAACAAAAATCGCAATATAAAATTGTCGTCTGGATGTTATGCAGTGAGAGTCACATCGAAAGAAATGGGGATAAATCTTCAGATAGTATTTGTGTTGCAAAAGTCAATACCTGTGTAAAACAAATCGGATAAAGGTTACATATTACCCGGACTACCCGTAGTAATCAGTGGATTGGACTTGTTTGGAAATGTTTATTTTTATACGAATTCAAGTTGTTGATAACAGCAGAAAATAGAGGTGCTGAATTGTGAAAATACTTTGGAGAATATCACAATAGTGCATTTTATCACTAATAATCATATAAAAAACACGATTATCGAACTAGTTTTCCCACTTCTTACGACTGTTCCATATTCTATTAAAAAATTTCAATTATCGAAAATGAAAAACATGGTAGTTCAGTTGAGATTATGTTTTATGTGGAAAAGGGATGAACGAGAAAATGACTTGAAACCAAGAAACAATTTAAAATTTGAAAAATATATAATTTAATTAAAATTGTTTGTATTACCGAAAAAACAAAAAATATCTCTTACGCAACATACCCAAATCTCAATTCATATAGAAATAAGCGCGTAACATTACAAATCTCGTTGCAACCCGGTATATAATTCACATGTATTAGTTGAATTTTCACATACAGAAAGTTATTGTTTTGATTCAAAAGTTTCGTTTCAAGAGTAATGGATCCTTTTCTCGCCTGAGGTTATTCGGATTTGTCAAAGTTGATCCTAGCAACGCCAACTTTATTCTCGATACTAAATCCCTGCTACTTTGCGCCAACTCATTGCAGTAATTACTTTATCCATCACTCTCTCGAAATCGACTTTGTGTATTTTCAAATCACTCCACGAAATGACTTTTTTATTGGGTTTGTCATCATATGAAATACCGGCATTGACATTCTATAAGTATAAAATCTATGAAGTGGTCCATAAAAGAAAGGAATGCTTAGATTTGCAGTGGTTACTTTTGATTCTTGTTATAGTTATTAGTAGATTCATGGAATGAGAACTATATTTCTTTGGTACATTTCTCTGATAATTTTCAAGTCAATTGTCTTGTTGAAAAAAGTGATCGATTTTTACAGATGCCAAAAGTTTCTGTCTCCAAATCAATAACAAACTCATAATTCTCGTTAAATTTTTCACAAAATTCAGCCTCTAGATTTGGAGATAATATTGGGTATAGCTTATGTACAGTGCTTCCGTAATGTAGTGTACCTACTGAGTAGAGAGACATTTTATTTTGGGTTAACCGGCTACAACCCTTACGAGCACAACACTCATAAGTCTTCGAAAGACTTGTGCGAGCTAGGGAAGACATATAAATATATTTGTCGTAATAATAATTAGATAGTTTTTTCGTGTTATGTGCAGAGTTTAACCTGAAACAAAAATTATACATGCCAAAAAAGATAGTGGCGTTCAACAAACAAGTAATCATGCCAAGTTTAATCAAAGTCAACCAAGAGGTTTTTGAATAATTAATAAAAAATTTATTCTTTCCAAAATCGTTGACACCCTGTATCTCGAACAGGAAGCAAGTGGGGACACATGCTTATAGATAAACCAATAAAATTTTTCACCAAAAAATAAACAGAAATTTTTTTTGATGATAATTAAACTCATGAATGAAAAATCGCATATGACACAGTGCAATTGTCAATTTGGCAGCGGCAAAAGTTACCTGCAACTTCTATAGCGACAAATGCACTAGTGGTTTTTCACATATTAATTTTTTGATAATCATCGCGGTGTTGGTTGCAAAAATAAATAGTTTGACATCTTTGTCAACATCAATTTTTAACCACTAACCAAGATGCATAGAAACCCTGGTGCGATCACAGATTCGATTTTGTTTCTACCCAAGTTGTTGAAACTGTAATTGCATTGATACCGTTGGCTTCATTCGTCGATGGACGGCGCAGAAGTCGAAAATAGCCAAGTTTCCAACATTCCACGGTGCCTTGATTTGTCATTTGATTGTTTTTGAATTTTGACATGACACTTGTCGCTTGTCCAACCGTCAATCGTCAATGATAACATTAATCTGTAATTATACCGCCATCTGTGCTAAAGAAGTGAAACGGTACCAATGCAATAAAAATAACATGAATCAAGTAGGCCGTACATCAACACTTTTGTATGTCGGTATCACAGGTATATGTGATCACACCAGGGTTTCTATGCATCTTGCCACTAACAATGAGTCGATTCGCTGAGTCTATGAACGCCGAAATTAGTCAAATTGTTAATACCTATGTGCCTACTAATACAGATATGAATTTGAGCCAGATGCTTCCATCGAGAAATTGAATGTAATATTGCAAGACTGGGCATTTAATATGCGAAAAAGTACCGGAGAAGACTACAAAGAAGCGGTAGGTAATAGTTATTTATCTGCAACTGTCAAGTACTGATTATGATTTGACACTTTTTTGAATGAGGTAATATAATAATAACAATAATAAAAATAATAATAATAATAAGCAGGGAGGGCCAACCACCATCCAAGGCCTTGGTGAGTTGCGACACCACTTTCCTGAGCAACTGGTGCAAAACCGGACCGGCAGCCGAGGCGCACCCTGGAGGGAATACTCATTCCCTCTGATGTCGGCCGTGGGTAAACTAGGCTAACCCCCCGATATACCCTACAACTCGGTTCCAAATGCACGAGGAAGAGTCCCCCACAACTGTCCCCTTCGGATGAGGGGTCATAGGCAAGGTGGTGGGGCCCAAAACGATGGATTGCTACATGACGACCGCAATGAACACGGACGCTTTGAGTGGACGGATGAATTGAGGGACGGTCTTCTGCATTGTTATGAGAGCAGTGAGCCCGCCCGAAGAGGATACATGGCAAGAATGCATGCTCTGTGGTGTGAGATACACCCAGAGCATGCCGCTTTTTCCGCCCAAAATCTGAGGGATTATGTATATCATCTGCGGGCACGAGGCTATGTCATACCACCAACGGAAGGCATCAGAACCCGCAGGGCGCTTCATAACATGAAGCCCCTGAAGCCACAACAACTGGCACGGGTGGAAACATGAAGTTCCGCGATAAACCTTCTTGCTTATTCCAAGAGCCTACACGTGTTGTGGATAACCCGCCGGCGGCTGATCGGGTAGAAACCTTCTGGAACGGCATTTATGAATTTCCGCAACCACTCAACGTAGATACTCCAGCCCTAGCGCAGTTCGAAGCTTTCTGCAGGAGGCTTCGTCAGTCTGAGCTCAATGAACTGCGCAATCCGATAACCTCGGAAGAAGTTCGACGGGCCCTCAAAGGCTCGAAGAATTTTGCTGCTCCAGGTCCTGATGGCCTTAATAACTATTGGTGGAAAAAATTTCCAAGTACCAACCACCATCTAGCAAGAGTTTTCAACTCATGGCTGGATGGGGAGCAACAGATTCCGGATTGGTTTGTCGAGGGGCGAACCGTGCTAATCCCCAAAAACGGAGGTTTGTCTGATCCGAAGAACTACAGACCGATAACATGCTTGAACGCATGTTATAAGATGTTTACCCGCATTTTATACTTGCGAATACTCTCCGCAGTTGAGCCGGTGTATGAACAGATATATGAGCAAAGAGGGTCAAAGAACGGGGGCCCCAAGCTGCAAGGAGAACCTGCTGATCGACAGATGCATCACGCAGGACTCCGTGCCGTACAAGCGTAACCCTTCAATGGCGTGGATCGACTATCGCAAGGCATTTGATACAACAACGCATGAACTCATCATGCATTTGCTCAGATGCCTTGCGGTACCCGATCAAATAGTGAGATGCATTGAACAGCTGATGCCGCTCTGGAGGACTCGATTTACCATAACATCTGGTCAAGTCAGAGTCCTTGGAAAGGGTGTGTTTCAGGGAGACTCCCTCAGCCCTCTTCTCTTCTGCATCTCACTACTGGCATTGATTTCGTAACCATGAGGCCATATGACGAAAATGTCAACGTATCTGAACCAGCAAGTAGGCTTGTGGTCAAATGCTTCTACAGCCCTGGTTTCGAAGTCTTCCATGAAAAGGTTTGCAGGTACTGGAGAAAGGGGGGAACCCATGGGAGCACCTTTCACTTGTTTGTAGTAATATATATATATACAGGGTGTCCCAACGAAAACTTTCCACCCGGATTTACTGGGAAATGACAAATTATTTTCGGAAACGCGAAAACAGGTCGATTTTAATTTCTAGGGGGACACATGTTAGTGATGGATTTAGTCGAGCAACTTCATCCCCCTGACGGGGGCGGCTACCCCCTTGCGAATCATCATAGGGAACGTGGGTCGAGTGATACATCATCTCAAAGCTCTCTTTATTCTCTATCCAAACGTCTATAGTTTTTTCAAAATCGAATGAATGGTAATTGAAATTAGTGTTGTTGACAGGTTCAATGTAAATAGTCAATATCTTACCTGTTCCTATTCAAATTCAATTTATTAACTATTTTAAGGCTCAATGAGTGGACAGATAGAAAATGGCAACATCCCATCCGGTCAGGTAACCCAGTCACCCCACGAAAAACGAAAACAAATTAGTCAAAATAAAGTAAGTAGCCAGGCTGGGACTATTAATTGCGAAGATCTTTCAACCAAGTATCAGTTTTATGTCGCTATTCGCGAATACAACATTACAAGCGGAAGATACCCACCCCAATTGTGAGCGAAACGTCCAAAGGAACCTCCTCCACAGAGGTGAACCGACCACGGCACTGAAGCCCGGAAACCATATTTCTTAGTTTTTGTTCTGTTGACTTTTTCATAGACAAATATCATTTGATTCGTATTCTGTGAGTTAAGTTTCTGCCTGACAATGGTTTACGCATTAGAAAAACGAATTGAGTTAGTGAAACTTTACTACAAAAATGATGATTGTCTAAGAGCTGCAGCTAGAATTTTCAATACAAGGCATCCAGGGAAAAATGCATCTCATACCTATGTTCAAACGTTGATTGAGAAATTCGAAAGAACTGGGTCTGTGGGAAACCAGAAACATCATCCTGAACGTCTGATAAGGAACGAGGCTGTTGAGGTAGCGGTTTTGGGACACGTGGCTATGGATCCTACTCAAAGTATTCGAAACTTGGCTGACGCGTCAGGTGTAGCGCGATCGAGTATTCAGAGAATTCTCAAGTCACAGCGATTCCATCCATACAAACTAAAACTTGTACATGAACTGAACGAAGACGATTTTGACAGACGTCAACAGTTTTGTGAGGAAATGTCTGAGCGTCTGAGAACAAATCCCAATTTGCTCTTCAATATTTGTTTTTCAGACGAGAGTACATTTTTTGTTAATGGAAACGTAAATCGTCACAATTGCCACTACTGGAGCGATACCAATCCCAGGTTAATACGTGAGGTCCACACACAAACTCCGCAGAAGTTGAATGTTTGGTGTGGTATTTTTGGCAAAAATATTATTAGACCACTTTTTATAGATGATAATTTGAATGGACAAATGTATTTAAATCTTCTTGAGAATGCCATCGATCCCATGATAACGGATATTATCGAAAAAGATGGAGATTATTCGGAAGACAACCTCCATTTTCAACAAGATGGAGCACCACCTCACTATGCAGTGGCGGTTAGAAACTTTCTGGATGAACGATATACCAATCATTGGATAGGGCAACGAGGACCAATTGAGTGGCCAGCTAGATCACCGGACCTCGACCCGTTGGATTATTTTTTATGGGGGCATCTCAAAAGCAAAGTTTTTGCCACTCCGCCAGAGTCACTAGAGGATCTACGTGGTCGAATTGTAAACGAGTGCGGCAGAATAACTGCAGAAGTATTGGCAAACGTTCGTAATAGTTTCGAAAGTATGGAGGTAGGAGGGGCTCATTTCGAGCAATTAATAAATTGAATTTAGATAAGAACAGGTACGATATTGATTATTTAAATTAAACCTATTACCACACGAATCTCAATTACCAGTCATTCGATTTTGAAAAAATATGAACGTTTGGGTAGAGAATGACGAGAGCTTTAAGATGATGTATCACTCGACCCAAGTTCCCTATGATGATTCGCAATGGGGTAGCCGCCCCTGTCAGGGGGATGAAGTTGCGTGACTAAATTCATCAATGACATGTGTCCCCCTAGAAATCAAAATCGACGTGTTTCAGCGTTTCCAAAAATAATTTGTCATTTCCCAGTAAATCCGTGTGAGAACTTCTCTCGAAGGAGTAGGCAGATTGAGACCTTAGAGAGAACCAGTGACGAGACATGGGGAGTAGGCAGATTGAGACCCCGACGTCAAGTCACAAAAACCTAACGTAATTATACCTGAGGAGTAGGCAGATTGAGACCTCAGCGTAGAATTATTACGTTTCAACCATTTATTAATTTTCTTATTTTCTTTCTTTTTCAGTTCTTGAAAACGGCTCCAAAATCGGAGCCGAAACGTCGAATTTCAACAAATTCTAGATGCGGTTCAACCCGAACTTTTAGTTTTCAAATATCTGACCGCGAAACACACACACATATATATATACCGGGTGGCTACGGAAGTATTGCCTACAGAATATCTCAGTTATTGTATGAAGTAGGTTTGTGAAATTTGGAGCGTCGATATAATGACATAAGAGCTAGAATTTGAGCATATTGACATGTCGAAGTTAACTTCCGGTCTGACCGGAAGTAACATCAACTTTCTTATTTTAAATGGAAACCCTATTTTTTTTCTTTTCGCTTCATTCAGCATTCAATTCCCTTTCTGATGACATATAACAAGTTGGTATCTAACCAGAAACTAGATCAGAAAAAAATTATTATTGAAATTCACCGAGTATGCCGTGGAAGCAAAATGAAAGCCAAAAATTGAAAAGTTGGCTATGCAAACCATACGTCACTTGATAACAGTTGCTACTACTGTGATATTTTATTTTCATTCGTCGGCGTTATAAAAAGCCGCCAAAAAAAATATTGGAAAAATTGGGATTAAAGATAAAATAAATTCAAAACAAATGTTCGAAATGCATTCCCTCAGCGTCAATACATTTATTGACTCTGGTGATATTTTCATGTAAAACGTTTCTCAACATTTGGGGCGTGATATCTTGGAAAGCTCTACGAATTTTTACTTCTAGCTCATGTAGAGTTGTAGACTGTGTGGAATACACCCTATTTTTAAGATGCCCCCATAGAAAAAAGTCGCACGGAGTAAGATCAGGTGACCTTGGTGGCCACCTGACTGGACCATGGGTTGTTATAAGTCTCTCTTGAAAGCGATTTTGAAGATAATTTCTCGCTATTCTTGAATTATGCGGAGGGGCGCCATCTTGCTGGAAGTACATTCTCTCAGTTATTTCCGCTGGTAGGTTGTTAATGAATTCCGAAATTTCATTCGTTATAAAATTAAAGTATCTCTCTCCGGTTAGTTGGCCTTGAAAAAGAATGGGGCCAACAATATGAGTTCCAACTATTCCTGCCCAAACATTCACACCAAATCTCTCCTGGAAGCCACCTTGTCGAAACCGATGCTCGTTTTCTATCGCCCAGTACCTGAAACAAAAGACCGTTCACACTTTTAGCACTTAACACTTCGACTATCGACAATAATCCAAATAAAGTACAGTACCTACCTTGTATTATTCCTGTTAAATAATCCATTGTTGGTAAATCTTAACTCGTCCGTAAACAAGATATAATAGTTAAATAGGTGATTCTCAGCATTTTGTCGAAGAAACCAATTACAATATTCCAGGCGCCTTTCACCGTCATTTTCATACAAATGTTGATGCAACTGATACTTGACGGATTTAAATCGATGTTTTTTAAAAATTTTCCTAGCAGAGTCCTTACTTATAGCTAATTCGGCGCCAATCTGCCTTGAGGAAATTGTGCTATCATATTGTACTAAAGCTAATACATTAATTTCAGTTTCCTCATTAATAACAAATGCTTCTTGGTCTTCGTGAACATCAGGCTCAGTTGTTAATTTTTCTTCAAGCCACTGGAAATACCTTCTTGACGGTTGCTGCCTCCCTGGATATCGTTCTAAATACAATCGTTCAGTGGCATAAGAATTTTTTAAACATTCACCATAAATGAGAAGCATGTCAATTTGTTCGGTTCGTGAATAACGGGGCATTTTTTGAATATTCCACTAACTGATTTCGATTTCCATACCCTTTTAAAATGGCAGAATCAAAAACACTACTTCGAACGTCAAAATAATATGGATAGCAGCGTTCGTGAGAGCTCTCGTTTCTTTTTTGTTTCATTCCAAAATACATCTTAATCAGTCTACTTGTTAATATTTTGGTTCGAATGATTATTGCAATGGAATGATTATTCTGAATAGCACAAACATCGTCCATAGGTAGATATTAGAATATCTATGGACGATGGCACAGACCAAGTACGTTTATGTTCCTATTTAACCTAGAACCTACAGGATATAATTTATCATTCCACATTATTTTTAATGTTATTTTTGCGTATGGCGATAATCTGTTTTGTTATTTGAAGAATAATAATTGGATTTTTTGGTATTTCAATTCAAAAAATTACTTTCTATTATATCATTAGAAAGGAATGGTTATGCTGAATAGTACAGACAAGAAAAAGTTGTATGTTCCTATTTAGGTTATGGACCTACAGAGTATTGTTTTTTTCCCAATTTTTCCAATATTTCTTTTGGCGGCTTTTTATAACGCCGACGAATGAAAATAAAATATCACAGTAGTAGCAACTGTTATCGAGTGACGTATGGTTTCCTTAGCCAACTTTTCAATTTTTGGCTTTCATTTTGCTTTCACGGCATACTCGGTGAATTTCAATAATAATTTTTTTCTGATCTAGTTTCTGGTTAGATACCAACTTGTGATATGTCATTAGAAAGGGAATTGAATGCTGAATAAAGCGAAAAGAAGAAAAAATAGGGTTTCCATTTAAAATAAGAAAGTTGATGTTACTTCCGGTCAGACCGGAAGTTAACTTCGACATGTCAATATGCTCAAATTCTAGCTCTTATGTCATTATATCGACGCTCCAAATTTCACAAACCTACTTCATACAATAACTGAGATATTCCGTAGGCAATACTTCCGTAGCCACCCGGTATATATATACAGTGCGGTCCAAAGGTATGGAATAAATTCATTTTTAGCGTTATTATGAATTTTATGAAAAAATCCTGAAACAGGTCAATTTTTATTGGCAATTTGACAATTTGCAGTATGAAAATATTACCCCCTTCTTGCACCCCCTCTGAATTATGAGCACCCCCTCAAAAATTTTAAATGAGAAGGGGGGTCGTGTGGCATCTTGTTCGAAAGGGATTTTCATTATCTGTTCAGCAATACTAAGTGTTTCATATTTGGTGCAACCATAACGAAGAAATTTTTTTATTAAAATTTAAAAATATTGACACTGTAAATGATGTATCCGTTGAAACAACCTGAAACAGGTCGATTTCTATTCTCAATTTGACAATTTATAGTATGAAAATATCACCCCCTTCTTGCACCCCTTCTGAATTATGAGCACCCCCTCAAAAAATTTGAATGAGAAAGGGGGTTGTGTTGCACCTTTTTCAAAAGGGATATTCATTCTCTGTTCAGCAATACTGAAAAAATGTATTCTGAATATGTCAAATGTTGATAGACTGAAGGAAATAATCTAACATAATGTTTAGGAAGTATATTTCAATTTGTTTTACAGTTAAATTAAATGTTCAAAATGACCACCATTCACTTCTTGACAATAAGCAAGGCGATCTTGGAATTCTCGTAGAACATTTTGTAGGACCTCAGGGGTTATGTTGTTAATTTCTTCCGATATCCTAGTTTTTAAATCTGCAATATTGTCTGGTCTATTGAAATATACTTTTGATTTTAAATAACCCCATAAAAAGTAATCGAGAGGAGTCAAATCGGGGGATCTAGGCGGCCATTCAATCGGTCCACGTCTGCCAATCCACCTATTGGGAAAAACTTCTGTCAAATAATCTCGAACAATACGTGTGTAATGCGGTGGAGCTCCGTCTTGTTGATACCAAATTGATCTATCTATTCCATTTGGATCATTAACAGCGGGAAAAAGTCGTTTTAATGTAGGCACTAAAAAGTTCATCAAAAAACCTAGATAAACCTCACCATTAATTGTGCCTTCAAAAAAATAGGGGCCAATAATTTTGTTTTTAATGATACCAGCCCAAACGTTCACTTTTTTGGGATATTGTGTGTGAGCCTCACACATCCAATGAGGATTTTCTCTGCTCCAATATCTACAGTTTTGTCTATTAACCGTTCCATTTAAATAAAAAGTAGCTTCATCAGAAAACACAATTTTGTTTATGAACTGCAAATCTGCTTCGATTCTATCCATCATCAGTTCACAGAATTGTTGCCTTCTATCAGGGTCATCCTCATTTAACTCATGAACCAACTGAACTTTATAAGGATGGTATTTTTCTTTATGCAAAGCTCTCAATATCGATGATTTACTTACATCATTGTCGGCGGCAAGTTGTCTACTTGTCATATGCGGATTTTCCTCAATCGCTAACAGTACATCTAACTTTTTCTCCTCATCCAATGCAGCATTTCGACCTGGTTTTTGACGAGTTTTTACATGTCCAGTTTCACGGTATTTTGTTTCTATTTTGCTAACTGTAGATTGTGATACGTGTTGAACAGGGTATTTATTATTGAACATTTCACAAACTTCCGTTTGAGTTCGTGTTTTATTACCGCATCCAAGCATAATTAAAATGTCTATTCTTTGAGTTTCGGATAAATGAGCCATAGATGAATCGAATACACACAAAAATATTTTTCAATACACTGACGTCTGCCAGCAACTCACAAATATCAAAATAACAGTAGTCTACTAGATTGACATTATATTATTTATGGGTTTTGTGAATAATTTTTTGGTGTCTTCAACGACTTTTTCCTGACTTTTTTAGCAAGACAGATAAGAAAGTATAAATTGTCAAATTGAGAATAGAAATCGACCTGTTTCAGGTTTTTTCAACGGATACATAATTTACAGTGTCAATATTTTTAAATTTTAATAAAAAAATTTCTCAGTTATGGTTGCACCAAATATGAAACACTTAGTATTGCTGAACAGATAATGAAAATCCCTTTCGAACAAGATGCCACACGACCCCCCTTCTCATTTAAAATTTTTGAGGGGGTGCTCATAATTCAGAGGGGGTGCAAGAAGGGGGTAATATTTTCATACTGTAAATTGTCAAATTGCCAATAAAAATTGACCTGTTTCAGGATTTTTTCATAAAATACATAATAACGCTAAAAATGAATTTATTCCATACCTTTGGACCGCACTGTATATATATATATATATATAATCTGTCACCGAGGTGGATCCTGTGAGCAATTGCAGTATTCCTCTCGGAGGACGATGACGAACATCGGGACCTCGCGTGTATACAACCGTGATAACCTTGACTGCACTGATGAGGTACGATATTCCGAAACCGGTCTGTAGTTGGCTCTCCGTTTGAATCAGGCAAAGTCCTGCTGTTTGTTTCAGAGAGCTCTTGCAAAGTTGTTCCTTCAAAGTAAGGATCTTTGCACATATGTCTGACAGATATAATTCAATATCTGTCGAGGTAGCAGCCAGAGAAGTAGTTGTTTTCTGTTGGACATATGCCATACATACTATACAAAGTTATAGTCACCTCTTAAAGGATTGTTATCGACTGTTTTACAGTCACTGGAACATTATTTGCTCCTTGAAACAAGTATATCACATATACCATTTCGTATCCGAAATGTCTTTCTGGGGTGCTCTCTAATCTGTCACCGAGGTGGATCCTGTGAGCAATTGCAGTATTCCTCTCGGAGGACGATGACGAACATCGGGACCTCGCGTGTATACAACCGTGATAACCTTGACTGCACTGATGAGGTACGATATTCCGAAACCGGTCTGTAGTTGGCTCTCCGTTTGAATCAGGCAAAGTCCTGCTGTTTGTTTCAGAGAGCTCTTGCAAAGTTGTTCCTTCAAAGTAAGGATCTTTGCACATATGTCTGACAGATATAATTCAATATCTGTCGAGGTAGCAGCCAGAGAAGTAGTTGTTTTCTGTTGGACATATGCCATACATACTATACAAAGTTATAGTCACCTCTTAAAGGATTGTTATCGACTGTTTTACAGTCACTGGAACATTATTTGCTCCTTGAAACAAGTATATCACATATACCATTTCGTATCCGAAATGTCTTTCTGGGGTGCTCTCTAATCTGTCACCGAGGTGGATCCTGTGAGCAATTGCAGTATTCCTTTCGGAGGACGATGACGAACATCGGGACCTCGCGTGTATACAACCGTGATAACCTTGACTGCACTGATGAGGTACGATATTCCGAAACCGGTCTGTAGTTGGCTCTCCGTTTGAATCAGGCAAAGTCCTGCTGTTTGTTTCAGAGAGCTCTTGCAAAGTTGTTCCTTCAAAGTAAGGATCTTTGCACATATGTCTGACAGATATAATTCAATATCTGTCGAGGTAGCAGCCAGAGAAGTAGTTGTTTTCTGTTGGACATATGCCATACATACTATACAAAGTTATAGTCACCTCTTAAAGGATTGTTATCGACTGTTTTACAGTCACTGGAACATTATTTGCTCCTTGAAACAAGTATATCACATATACCATTTCGTATCCGAAATGTCTTTCTGGGGTGCTCTCTAATCTGTCACCGAGGTGGATCCTGTGAGCAATTGCAGTATTCCTCTCGGAGGACGATGACGAACATCGGGACCTCGCGTGTATACAACCGTGATAACCTTGACTGCACTGATGAGGTACGATATTCCGAAACCGGTCTGTAGTTGGCTCTCCGTTTGAATCAGGCAAAGTCCTGCTGTTTGTTTCAGAGAGCTCTTGCAAAGTTGTTCCTTCAAAGTAAGGATCTTTGCACATATGTCTGACAGATATAATTCAATATCTGTCGAGGTAGCAGCCAGAGAAGTAGTTGTTTTCTGTTGGACATATGCCATACATACTATACAAAGTTATAGTCACCTCTTAAAGGATTGTTATCGACTGTTTTACAGTCACTGGAACATTATTTGCTCCTTGAAACAAGTATATCACATATACCATTTCGTATCCGAAATGTCTTTCTGGGGTGCTCTCTAATCTGTCACCGAGGTGGATCCTGTGAGCAATTGCAGTATTCCTCTCGGAGGACGATGACGAACATCGGGACCTCGCGTGTATACAACCGTGATAACCTTGACTGCACTGATGAGGTACGATATTCCGAAACCGGTCTGTAGTTGGCTCTCCGTTTGAATCAGGCAAAGTCCTGCTGTTTGTTTCAGAGAGCTCTTGCAAAGTTGTTCCTTCAAAGTAAGGATCTTTGCACATATGTCTGACAGATATAATTCAATATCTGTCGAGGTAGCAGCCAGAGAAGTAGTTGTTTTCTGTTGGACATATGCCATACATACTATACAAAGTTATAGTCACCTCTTAAAGGATTGTTATCGACTGTTTTACAGTCACTGGAACATTATTTGCTCCTTGAAACAAGTATATCACATATACCATTTCGTATCCGAAATGTCTTTCTGGGGTGCTCTCTAATCTGTCACCGAGGTGGATCCTGTGAGCAATTGCAGTATTCCTCTCGGAGGACGATGACGAACATCGGGACCTCGCGTGTATACAACCGTGATAACCTTGACTGCACTGATGAGGTACGATATTCCGAAACCGGTCTGTAGTTGGCTCTCCGTTTGAATCAGGCAAAGTCCTGCTGTTTGTTTCAGAGAGCTCTTGCAAAGTTGTTCCTTCAAAGTAAGGATCTTTGCACATATGTCTGACAGATATAATTCAATATCTGTCGAGGTAGCAGCCAGAGAAGTAGTTGTTTTCTGTTGGACATATGCCATACATACTATACAAAGTTATAGTCACCTCTTAAAGGATTGTTATCGACTGTTTTACAGTCACTGGAACATTATTTGCTCCTTGAAACAAGTATATCACATATACCATTTCGTATCCGAAATGTCTTTCTGGGGTGCTCTCTAATCTGTCACCGAGGTGGATCCTGTGAGCAATTGCAGTATTCCTCTCGGAGGACGATGACGAACATCGGGACCTCGCGTGTATACAACCGTGATAACCTTGACTGCACTGATGAGGTACGATATTCCGAAACCGGTCTGTAGTTGGCTCTCCGTTTGAATCAGGCAAAGTCCTGCTGTTTGTTTCAGAGAGCTCTTGCAAAGTTGTTCCTTCAAAGTAAGGATCTTTGCACATATGTCTGACAGATATAATTCAATATCTGTCGAGGTAGCAGCCAGAGAAGTAGTTGTTTTCTGTTGGACATATGCCATACATACTATACAAAGTTATAGTCACCTCTTAAAGGATTGTTATCGACTGTTTTACAGTCACTGGAACATATATATATATATATATATATATACATATATACCGGGTGTCCCACATTTTATGCGACAGGCAATATCTGATTTGTCGGAGAAGATATACAAAAATGTTTCATACAAAAGTTTTATGAGTTCATGATAGCTATATTTTGATATAATTTTCAAATATACAGGGTGTTTGGTGTAGGTGCTACAGACCAAAATGCCATTTTTTAAAATAGATCGCACTGTATATCATTACATATTCAGATTCTACGCTCAATTCTGATATCATTTCATGTCTAGTTTTTGAAATTCGGTTACGGCGTTGTTGAGTTATTGCACTTAAAATAAGGTTTAAAATAAGGTATCAAAAAAACTTTAACGCGTACACGAATCCCGTCTATATCTTTCATTAAATTGAACTAGAATCCTACTGAATAATAATATTAATGTAACGAGATTATTATGCAATTTATGATAATTGAGGACGTGCAACTTCCGAGATTTATTTAAATTGCCTAATAATCAAGTTACATTCACAGCTTTATCATATCATTGACAACGATGATGTGAAAATAAAAACAACAACTTTGGTTATTGTCACATTATTGTCATTTTAGCGTGCCATTTGGTATGATTTGATCCAGTTGATGGAAGATATTCCCATAGCAGAACGACAAGGAATTTGGTGGCAACAAGATGGTGCTCCTCCTCACAATTCACAAGGTGTTACTGAATATCTGGATAGATCGTACCCAAATAGATGGATTGGTAATAAGGGTCCAATTCGGTGGCCGGCTCGTTCCCCAGATTTATCACCTCTTGAAATTTTCCTATGGGGTTATTTAAAAGATATTATTTTCACCACTTCCCCTTTGAATGTGGATGATTTGAAAATGAAAATTCGACTAGCGTGCAGTGATATTACGCCTGATATAAGAGCGACTTGTTCGAGAGAAGTGATTCGACGTTTCGAAGCCTGCATAATATCTAATGGGCCTCACTTTGAACATTTTTTATTACATATCTAGGTACTATTCTTATGAAATGATTCATCAAGTTATATTACATTGTTATTGACGATTTGTTCCTGAATACACCTCTTTCAATTTCGCAATTGTTTCATATTCAAAATGATTCCTGACTGAATTCCACAACTCAAAATTGAAACCATAACTACGAACACCCATAATTTTGACTAATTTTCATGTGATCTGATGCAGAGAGAATAGTTATTGTATGGGATATTTTTAAAAATAATAGTCGTTCCCAAGACTTTACATTTTAAGCAATAACTCAACAACGCCGTAACCGAATTTCAAAAAGTAAACATGAAATGATATCAGAATTAAGCGTAAAATCTGAATATGTAATGATATACAGTGCGTTCTATTTAAAAAAATGGCATTTTGGTCTTTAGCACCTACACCAAATACCCTGTATATTTGAAAATTATATCAAAATATAACTCTCATGAACTCATAAAACTTTTATATGAAATATTTTTCTATATCTCCTCCGACAAACCAGATGTTGCCTGTCACATAAAATGTCGTACACCCGGTATATAAATACAATACAATACAATACAATACGATAAAATACAAAATATGAAAATTAATGTCGTATCTAATAATATATTAAAGATAATAAAATAATAAATGTATATGTATATATAAAATATTCGTGCATGTAGCTGATGGCCTAGTTAAAATATATACAAACGTCGAAGATAAGAATCAATAGAAGTTAGAATAAAAGAAAAGAAAAAAAAATTAAATCAGTGATCATCGTAAATCATCATCCAGGAATTCATCTCAACTATAGTAACACTTTTGCAGCAGCAATTGCTTCACTCTGCCAGGAAAAATTTTATCAGGGGTAATTTGCTTGATCTCTTCTGGTAATTTATTATACAGATTCATAGCATTGTATATAGGGGACTTTATATATGGCTCGGAATACGCAAGAGATCACCATGACGGGTATTGTAGCTGTGCGTAGATCCATTTGTTTCAAAATTTCCAATGTTAGATCTAGCTAATTCTATACATTTGAAAATATATATAGATGGAGCGGACAATAATTGAGGGTCACGTGGTGGTCTATATGCGGTTATAATAGTGACTTTCATCATAATTGCACATATCTCTACTTGACATACAATAGACAACTTTTTAATAGTCTCTAATTCATTAAACTTAATGTTATGTTTTAGTAAAATAAGTATACCACCTCGTTTATGATTTTCACGACAATACATTGCTCCTAATTTATAACCACTTAAATGAACTTCCCCATAATTGTTATTTTTAGTTATCCAGTGTTCTGAAAATCATATGAAATCCAATTTTTTTCGTCATCAAAAATCTCGATAGAGCTATAGTTATTAACGAATCCCTGGATATTTACATGACACACACTATTTATGGGACCTATACTAAAATTTACATTGTTCTGTACAATGTTTGTTGCATTTGTTGCAGGTTTAACTGCGATAGTCTGGGGTATAAAAATACTATTCTTTGTCGGTGATACCCTCTTCAGTTGAATTATTCACCAAAGCATCACTGGACATAGCGCTGTTTTCAACAACAATAAGGAATATAACGTGAGCAGCTACGTCATACCCCTGATGGTCCTAGAAAGTATGTGACGTCCTGTTATAAGTGAAATTCGAGTATAGAAAGACAACAAGATGGATTAATTTGATGAGTATATTAAATAAACATAGATTAGTTCCGAATTGAATACAAGTATTTCCATTTTAGATCCACTTGCTATCCCGCAAGTCAGACCTCTTTAACATGAATCAAACACACAATTTAATAATATAATGCAGAGTAAACAACACCTTAAAATACTTAAATTACCGTTGAAAACAGGTACATAAAGAAACGCATATTCAACGAGACATTTCATACATTATTAGCCGTTATTGCAACTGACGGAGGTATATTAAAAACAGTTAAATAAATAATGGTAGCAAGCACATAAATGTTTCTGGATAACAGTTTACATACATAAAAACATACTTTCAAAGATAGCAACCACATAGTCCTTACTAAATACCTTTGTTTGCGCAATGAATTAATATATACCTATAACACTCCGTTATTGCAACTGACGGAGGTATATTAAAAACAGTTAAATAAACAATGGTAGCAAGCACATAAATGTTACTGGATAACAGTTTACATACATAAAAACATACTTTCAAAGATAGCAACCACATAGTCATTACTAAATACCTTTGTTTGCGCAATGAATCAATATACCGGGTGGCTACGTAAGTATTGCCTACGGAATATCTCAGTTATTGTATGAAGTAGGTTTGTGAAATTTGGAGCGTCGATATAATGACATAAGAGCTAGAATTTGAGCATATTGACATGTCGAAGTTAACTTCCGGTCTGACCGGAAGTAACATCAACTTTCTTATTTTAAATGGAAACCCTATTTTTTTTTTCTTTTCGCTTTATTCAGAATTCAATTCCCTTTCTAATGACATATCACAAGTTGGTATCTAACCAGAAACTAGATCAGAAAAAAATTATTATTGAAATTCACCGAGTAGGCCGTGGAAGCAAAATGAAAGCCAAAAATTGAAAAGTTGGCTATAGAAACCATACGTCACTTGATAACAGTTGCTACTACTGTGATATTTTATTTTCATTCGTCGGCGTTATAAAAAGCCGCCAAAAAATATATTGGAAATATTGGGAAAAAAACAATACTCTGTAGGTCCATAACTTAAATAGGAACATACAACTTTTTCTTGCCTGTACTATTCAGCATAACCATTCCTTTCTAATGATATAATAGAAAGTAATTTTTTGAAATGAAATACCAAAAAATTCAATTATTATTCTTCAAATAACGAAACAGATTATCGCCATACGCAAAAATAACATTAAAAATAATGTGGAATGATAAATTATATCCTGTAGGTTCTAGGTTAAATAGGAACATAAACGTACTTGGTCTGTGCCATCGTCCATAGATATTCTAATATCTACCTATGGACGATGTTTGTGCTATTCAGAATAATCATTCCATTGCAATAATCATTCGAACCAAAATATTAACAAATAGGCTGATTAAGATGTATTTCGGAATAAAACAAAAAAGAAACGAGAGCTCTCACTAACGCTGCTATCCATATTATTTTGACGTTCGAAGTAGTGTTTTTGGTTCTGCCATTTTAAAAGGGTTTGGAAATCGAAATCAGTTAGTGGAATATTCAAAAAATGCCCCGTTATTCACGAACCGAACAAATTGACATGCTTCTCATTTATGGTGAATGTTTAAAAAATTCTTATGCCGCTGAACGATTGTATTTAGAGCGATATCCAGGGAGGCAGCAACCGTCAAGAACGTATTTCCAGTGGCTTGAAGAAAAATTAAGAACTGAGCCTGATGTTCACGAAGACCAAGAAGCATTTGTTATTAATGAGGAAACTGAAATTAATGTATTAGCTTTAGTACAATATGACTCTGCTAGGAAAATTTTGGAAAAACATTGATTTAAATCCTTCAAGTATCAGTTGCATCAACATTTGTATGAAAATGACGGTGAAAGGCGCCTGGAATATTGTAATTGGTTTCTTCGACAAAATGCTGAGAATCACCTATTTAACTATTATATCTTGTTTACGGACGAGTCAAGATTTACCAACAATGGATTATTTAACAGGAATAATACAAGGTAGGTACTGTACTTTATTTAGATTATTGTCGATAGTCGAAGTGTAAAGTGCTAAAAGTGTGAACGGTCTTTTGTTTCAGGTACTGGGCGATAGAAAACGAGCACCAGTTTCGACAAGGTGGCTTCCAGGAGAGATTTGGTGTAAATGTTTGGGCAGGAATAGTTGGAACTCATATTGTTGGCCCCATTCTTTTTCAAGGCCAACTAACCGGAGAGAGATACTTTAATTTTTTAACGAATGAAATTTCGGAATTCATTAACAACCTACCAGTGGAAATAACTGAGAGCATGTACTTCCAGCAAGATGGCGCCCCTCCGCATAATTCAAGAATAGCGAGAAATTATCTTCAAAATCGCTTTCAAGAGAGACTTATAACAACCCATGGTCCATTCAGATGGCCACCAAGGTCACCTGATCTTACTCCGTGCGACTTTTTTCTATGGGGGAATCTTAAAAATAGGGTGTATTCCACACAGCCTACAACTCTACATGAGCTAGAAGTAAAAATTCGTAGAGCTTTCCAAGATATCACGCCCCAAATGTTGAGAAACGTTTTACATGAAAATATCACCAGAGTCAATAAATGTATTGACGCTGAGGGAATGCATTTCGAACATTTGTTTTGAATTTATTTTATCTTTAATCCTATCAATTTGAATTTTTTTTTTCGATAAATCTGTTTTTTTGTTATTTGAATAATAATAATTGGATTTTTTGGTATTTCATTTCAAAAAATTACTTTCTATTATATCATTAGAAAGGAATGGTTATGCTGAATAGTACAGGCAAGAAAAAGTTGTATGTTCCTATTTAAGTTATGGACCTACAGAGTATTGTTTTTTTCCCAATATTTCCAATATATTTTTTGGCGGCTTTTTATAACGCCGACGAATGAAAATAAAATATCACAGTAGTAGCAACTGTTATCAAGTGACGTATGGTTTCCATAGCCATCTTTTCAATTTTTGGCTTTCATTTTGCTTCCACGGCCTACTCGGTGAATTTCAATAATTATTTTTTTCTGATCTAGTTTCTGGTTAGATACCAATTTGTGATATGTCATTAGAAAGGGAATTGAATGCTGAATAAAGCGAAAAAAAATAGGGTTTCCATTTAAAATAAGAAAGTTGATGTTACTTCCGGTCAGACCGGAAGTTAACCTCGACATGTCAATATACTCAAATTCTAGCTCTTATGTCATTATATCGACGCTCCAAATTTCACAAACCTTCTTCATACAATAACTGAGATATTCCGTAGGCAATACTTCCGTAGCCACCCGGTATACCAATAACACTCCTCCAAATCAAACAAAACATGTACTAACAGTACATATTGAACTACATTATACAGGTAACATGCGATAAAATCATGCAAATAAATCAATATAACATTAATCAGACATGTAAGATATAATCAAAATGGGTAATCAGTTCAAACAGTAATAAACACAAATCAAGCAATTACACAAAACACTATTACATGACACCTATGATAATATACCAAAATCCCAAATGACAGTAATTACTTTCACTGTACTAGATATAAACCTTTAGTACAATAGCCCATTCATGGTTCCTAAATAAGGACAGCTCTTACAACAACCAAACTCGACAGGTGAAAATAATATAATAATTTCACTTTTAGTAACCAGTAAATGAGGCATAGCTTTTGTATCAAGGTTAAAATATTAGGTTCCGTTCCGTATATGCAGATGTCTTTTAAGGCGGTCTATTTTCACGAGAAGGCACATAAATCTCCGCACTCATTATATCTGTTCAGACATTACATTCATGATCGTTTCTGGGTAACCTTCAATAGTACGATAGTTTCATCTTACGGTTTTTACTGACGAAGTGATTTCAAACTCCCTTGACTATACTCCGAGGCACTCCGGTGTTCGCGATAGATTAGATAGATTAGCGTACAAAATTGTATCTACAACTGTCAACGTTTTCATAACTATCATTAAAAATGTACCTCATTGATATTCCAATTCGGCGTACCTAGTCACGACAGTTTTCTGATAATTGAAAACACAAGTTGACTGTGATCATTTTTGTAACCGTAGCAACGGTAGGTATAAACAAAGCCGTTTATAGATGTTAAATCAAATTGTCAGAAGTTTCTTGAGTGAAAATGTCTTCAAGTGAAGATGATCTACCATCCGATATTGAAAATGCGGCGACAAGTGTTATTTCAAATCTCGTGCCCGAGAAATCCCGAGCAAAATACCGTTTAGTGTATGATAGGTATGAAAAATGGTGCAGAGAAAGGAAGGTTGTTAACTTTTCTAAAACAAAAATGTTTGAGTGGAAATTCCAAAATTTATTCGATTTGATAAACGACAGTTGATCAGATTATTTCCCAAAGATGTCAATTAACCAATAATATTTATTCCACAACGTACATCATTATTTTTATTAAATTAATGAACACAATATGTCACACGACTTTTGAAATGTGTTGCATACATTCAGGCAACTGTCAAAAAGGATATTAATGTCAAAATATTTAGACACAATAAAAATAGTGGAGTATTTATCAAGATCTTGTTATATTACCCTTAAATACATTTTGACAGATGAGGGAAATAATTAAATAAAAATCTGTTTATTTTTAATCTTTTATAAATAAAGTTTGCACTGATATGTTTCTAAATTTCATATTCATTAAATTGTCCTGCCGAATTACCCTTGATGTTTGTATTGATATCAGGTAGATTTTTGTTGTTCGAATTCTGAACTGTTTCCTTTATCAATTTGACTCCAAAAACTTTCAACCTAAAAACGCTCCATCTTCATTGTCGCGTTTTTAATAGTTAACGGTTCGTCTAATTGCTAGGCAACAATTTCTCAAAAAATAACCTAAATTTACCCGATAGAATACAAACCTCTCGTGCAGTGGGCCGCAGTGGTCATGATGGTAGAGCGCTAGTCTATCCATCAGAGGGACGTGGGTTCGATTCCCAGCATGGTCACTGGTCTCGTGCTAGGAAACGCAAGTTAAAAGGTAAGACCTCGTTAATCCTTAGCTCGCACAAGTTTCGACTTCTGAGGGCTGTCGTTCGTAGGGGGATGACAGCTGGTTAACGGAAAAAATAATTTTGAACAATTTTTAAAATTAAATTTTAATTGTAAGTGATAATTGATAACATATGCACAATTTAAAAGCTATTTATGTACCAAGATGATAATGCCCACTGGAAAACATTCATCCCTCGGCCAAAGGTCCTCTGGCTGGATCGTATCATCCAGTTACTTTTTTGGTTCATAAAAGATTTTAATTTTCACCAGAATGTATTACAGGATGCGTGATAATTTATAAGTAATAACAATTCAGTTATCGTGATTACGTTAATGCGGATTAGCAAACTAGACGTTGCTACAATGGCATTGTTTACTTCACTCATAGAACCTCTAACTTGGAACTACTTTATCTCTTCCAGGCATATTTGGAAATTGTAACTTAATATTATGTAGTTATAATAAATAAATGTTTTCGGAAAAATTCATTTAAAGGACAACAAAAAAGTATATTTTTCAATTAGCGGTCATTATAATCAATATTGCCCTAGGGAATTATTAGTCTGTTGATAGCCAAGATATTATAAAGGAATAATAGATAAGTGAGAAATAACACTTATTACATAAATCGGAATACGATTGAAAAAGAATATAAGTAATATTTGAATATTAAACTTTCAATTTCAATGGAAGAAAAATCATTTGGTTGTGAAGTATGCAAGTTGTTAGAACAATTCTCAAACAGCAAATGAGAGTCGAGCCAAACAACAAAACTTTCCGTTATGCGAGTACATGCAGTTTATACCATTTGATATGGTAAACTGTAATACAGAATACAGTTCTGAGTATCATCAACATATATATTTCATAGTGCTAAAAGCTATTCAATAAATTGAATTATACAGGGTGTTATTTGAGTACGTGGCCAAACTTGAAGGAGTGATTCTTTGTATGATTCCAAGACTAAAAGTTCATATAAACATAGGTCCGGTAATGCTTCGTTTTCAAGATACAGGGTGTCAACATTTTTAAAAGAAATCGTTTTTTCGTAAATATCTTAATGATCCTTCAACCGATTTTATTGAAATTTGGCAGTGTTATTGATGGTCGTAAAGGGTTGATTTAGCCCTAACTATATTGGAAGTATCATATACCATGGCATCCTGGAAGGCACCGTAATTTTTTACAGAAAAAATGTGCGCTACTGATTTTTTACAATTTTTGTATTTGTTTCACATTGAGCAACTGCAATTACAACTTTTTTATGTCTAAATTTTTTTTAGTTTCTTGGATTGTTTTTGAGAAAAATTATAAAAATCACTATTATGTAAGACCCTGGGACAACACAATAAAACATTTCAACTACTAAACTAACAAAAACTGGGGTGTAACTGTTATTTCTTCCATATAAATAGTCTATTCCAGTCTTAGAATTTTTATCAAAATTAATGCAATAATAATAATTGTAATACGAAAACGACGATTTCTTTTGAAAACTTTGACACCCTGTATCTTGAAAACGAAGCATTACTGGATCTATGTTTATATGAACTTTTCGTCTTAGAATCACTCAAAAAATCACCCATTCATGTTTGGCCACGTACTTACATAACACCCTGTATAAATAAGAAAATAGCGTTGGATCCAAAATGTTTTTGTCGAAAATCTAAATGAACATCAAGATATTGAGTCGTTTCCATCAATAGTCACCTTTTGTTGTAGATTTTCCACATATGGTTGAATTATAGCATTCTCATTCTATATGTAGTTCAAAACTACCAGTAAAAAATCGAGACATCCATCGTGTCGAATGTTCGACTGAAATGGGATGTACTCATCCTTGCCATCAGAATGAGTTACCTACAATGAACAATGCAACTTTTTCCCTATGCACATAAATAAATTGTTTCTTTTTTAAACCTCATAAAAAATAGGAGTTGCTTCAAAAAAATATCATCGGCGACTCCAACATAAAATACTTTGTATGTATTAATTCTATTGGAAAACATGTGCAACAAAAATAAAACTCAATATCACTATGTGAGAAGAAAATATAGACTATGATCTGTGATACATAACCAAAAAAGTCTATATACATATAGTTCAATGCTTGCAGATGTTTCAATCATCTACCAGATGAAGTGAAGAGTTTATCATCAACACATTCCTCCAAAAAACACGTTAAGGATATTCTTGTTCACAAAAGTTGTTATGTTATGGATGCCTTTTATTGAATTGAATTATAATTTTATGAATTCTGTTTATGATTTTATAGGGGGTAATATAACAAGAACTCGTTTATCAGCGTATAAATTCAATTTCAATGAAAACGATTTTGTTTGAAAATTTATCGAGTTGAATTCGAAGATTTATGTTCTGAATAAAACCCGAGAGCTTTTCAGATCGAGGGTTTTATTCTTTGAACATAAATCTTCGAATTTGACGAGATGAATTTTCTGAAATAAAAATGTTTGAGAGGAAATTCCAAAATTTATTCAATTTGATAAACGACGGTCCAGTTATATTTGATCCGATTATTTCTCAAATATGTTTTATCCTTACCCGTGCGTTATCATCACAATACCATTATTCTTAGCTTAGAAGACAAATATGAACGAATTTTGATTCGCTCATAGCGGTTGTTAGAATGAGAAGTTTCGATAGAGCGTATGTGATTTCCTCGATCATAAATTGATGACGCATGCGGGTAACGATACAATAATCGAACTGTAGGTAACATTTATTCGACAACGTACATAATTATTTTTATTAAATTAATGAACATAATATGTCACACGACATGGTTTACATACATTCAGGCAACTGTCGAAGGACTATGCAGTTTATTCGCAAAAGGAACGAAGCGGGTTTATCAGCTAATAAATTTTGACAGATGAGGGAACTAATCGTTATGTTTTGTTTAATTACCTTGTTTTTTATTTGATAATTGAATTTTTCAAGTAAATTTCTATTTGATATTTTTTTTACTAGACAATCTCCCAATGTATATTGCTTTTTTATGTGTGTATTTTGTACGTGTTTAGTTACATACGTTTATGCACTCGTATTTGTATTTTTTTACAATATTTCTTAAACGTTGTTTGAAATATTTTTTTTACAATTTTTTCTGAATTATTTAATATATACAGTGTGTTTCATTTCTCATGTAGACACTCCCGTATCTTCCGTTATTTTCAACGTAGAACCATAGAATTTTCAGGGTTGATAGACACACTAGAAATAAATTCACCGCACAAAAGGTGTCATCTTATAATATACACTGCACGCCAACAGCGATGAAATCATCCATTTTTACGGAAAGTTATATTAGGGGGAAAAATTGGTCCGAAATTCCTTCGGATTCGTGTTTAGGATCTCCAAATTACTAAAAATACACCTGTCTCTTGAAACATTTTCAGTCCTGAAAAATTCTAATTTGTTTCACTTCTTATGGAAACGCCCCCGTATCTTCCGTAATTTTTGAGGTAGAACCATGAAATTTTCACACTAGAAATGTACTAACTGCACAAAAGGGGACATTATACGTGATATACACGGGAGCGTTTCCATGGGAAGTGAAACTGGATGGAATTTTTCAGAACTGAATTTTTTTTCAGGAGACAGATGTATTTATCCGCTGAACACGAATCCGAAGATGTTTTGGGTCAATTTTGCCCTCTAATATAACTTTCCGGAAAAATAGACAGTTTCATTGCTGCTAGCGTGTATATCACGTAGGATGGGCCCCTTTCGTGCAGATAGTTCATCTTTAGTGGATCTATCAGTCCTGAAAATTTCATGATTTTTCGTCAAAAATTACAGAAGATACAAGGGTGTGTCCATGAAAAGTGAAACACACTGAATATATAGTTTTACCAAGGTGTTTCCATGAAAAGTAAAAAACATCGAATACATATATTTTTCCATCAGGAATATCCCAGTCAAGCCCTGTGTCCGGAGCTCCGATACTTCCGGTGGGCGCGCTGGTATTTCATTAAACCCAGTAAATACTCCCCACATCCGTGGGATGAGTGATTACTGGGTCCGAGAATCATGTGCCCTAAGTAAACAAAGTGAATCAAGAATCACGGCCTTCTGCATCCTCCCGGCTAAGTTTTCTGCTGCATCTCGGCAAGCCGGTATGAATTTTCGATTCGAGAGCAGCGTGTCCATCATTCCACCAAGGACCCCTATGATCAGAACCACCATCTTGACAGAATAGTTTGAGTAAAACCTGCGGAGTTCAAAGAGTGAGTCTCGATATTTTGTCCGTTTTTCCTCCTCTTTTCGGACGATGTTCGCTTCGCCAGGAGCCGAGAACTCTATGACGAAAATCGTCCTACTTTGATGGTCGAGGACCAGCATTGTCGGCTTGTATTTGCCTGAGGGTGGGGAATGAGTAGTTTCAATAGATTAGGCATCTCTCATTCTCCACAGCGGACTCAATATCCTCTGGAGCATAAGGCAACACCGATGTCTTGTCTATACCGTACGAGTGTCTTAGGTGGTATTACAACACTCGTAGCGCCCCGTTATGCCTCTGGTAATAGGCTGAGACCGCATAAGCAGGACAAGCTGACAGCAAATGCATTATGGTTTCAGCTGCCCCACGACACGTTCTGAATCTAGTGCCAGGGACCTCTATACCCATCACGTGACTACGGTAGACGAGGGTGTTGAAGACATCATCTTGGCATGCTATTATGAATCCCTCGGTTTCCGACTTCAGCCCACTTAACCTGAGGAAATCGAAGGTCAGGTTTCTGCATGAGCCATGGTCTTCAATGTTCTGCATTGGTTTATCCTTATATATATAGCTGTCGGGGCCTCTCACACTCCGCAGCTTTGACGAGTGCTTTTTCACGATCGCATACCAAGCAGAGAAGGATATCTGAACTTCTAATGACTTTACAGGCTTCATCCAGTACCTTTCTGATATGTAGACACGCCAAACTCAGAAGTCCACGGCTTCCTCGTTGTCTCGGGAAGTATAACGGTGGAGCAGACGATTTAGGATGCATGCTCCTATGATGCATCAATTCGCGAGTTCTCACGTCGAGTTGTCGCAGTTCTTTCTGAGTATATTTCATTACTTCAAAGGAGTAAAATAGAATCGGATCAGCAAGCATATTAGTTGCAGCAACTTTGTTCTTCCCCGACAGTTCTGATGACGACATCTGTCGAAGTTTATGCGAAGAGAGTTTTTAACAGTGGTTATTTCTTGGATGTAGCGTTGTTCCACCCCTACGCATCCAGATGATGTAGGATGCTTTCGTCTGAACGTTCTCACAGTATTGCTCGCATCGTCCTCTTTTGAGATGAACCGTGGCACATTTGTCGATCCCAAACTCCATTTCGATAGCATGCGTGTACTCTTGCACCACCCTTAAGGACTGATGAAGATCTTGTTCTCCGGAGGCATATAGTTTTAGGCCATGCATTTATTTCTCCGGTTGCTGGGGGTGCCGCAGTTGTATCCACGAGTTTTCGGAAGTGCAACGGACAATGGCAATAGTGAAACGCAGAAGAGAACAAGGCTGGGTGAGTTTCCATGAAACATGCCCCTTCTTGAGATATCCTGCTCTATTTGACCAGATAATATGGTGAAGCCAGTCCTCCAGAGCGCCATCAGCTGTTCGATGCATCTCACCAATTGATCGGGTACCGCAAGACTTCTGAGCAAATTCTTGATGAGCTCATGCGATGTGGTATCAAATGTCTTGCGATAATCGATCCAGGTTCTTGAAAGGTTACTTTTGTACTGCACGGAGTCTTGCATGATGCATCTGCCAATCAGTAGGTTCTCCTTGCAGCCAGCAACCTCCTTCATCGACCCTATTTTCTCATATATCCGTTTATACACCGGCTCAGGTGTGGAGAGTATTCCCATGTACAAGATGCGGTTAAACATTTAATATCATGCGTTCAAGCATGTTATCGGTGATGGTGGTGGGAACATGGATATTTTTTCCACCAATAGTTATTCAGCCCATCAGGGCCTGGAGCAGAAAAGTTTTTCGAGCCTTTGAGGGCCCGTCGAACTTCTTCCGGGGTTATCGGATTGCGCAGTTCATTGAGCTCAGGATAACGAAGCCTCCTACAGAAAGCTTTCAACTTTGCCAGGCTGGAGTATCTACGTTGAGTGGTTGCGGAAACTCATATATGTTCTTCCAGAAGGTTTTCACCCGATCAGCCACCGGCGGGTCATCCACAACACGTGGAGGCTCTTGGAATAGGTGAGAAGGTTTATCGCGGAATTTTATGTTTTTCGTGATGCTTCTCGCCCGCCTCACTAGTGACTTTTTTGCAGCCACTAGCATTCGTATCCGATTAAAGATAGTGCCGTTTGATGGCAAACAGCATGCCTCGATTTAGTGTGCGGTGAGTTCGTCTCAAATTTGCGGCAATTCGCCGCACTGCGGTCGTGAAGGGCGTATTGGCCACCACCTAGTCCATCACACACTGGATACGAGATGCGTGTTGTCTCGCCGACTTGATCTTAGCTTCCATCTTGTGAATGCATCGCTCATGCCTTCCAATCAGAGGGGTGGTATCCCTCCTCCCTGCTTGGGACAGGGTCTGAGCGGCATCATATACGGTAGAGTTGATCTGCCAGATGTCAGCCTCTTCTGAAAGGACATCGTGAATTTCTGCATCCACCCATGCCAGTTGTTGTGGATTCAGGGGCTTAATGTTGTGAAGCGCCCTGCAGGTTCTGATGCCTTCCGTTGGTGAAATAATGCGGGCCTCCTCTACAGCCAGACCGACACTTGGCATATCTGCCACTTCATTAACCGGCTGAGAAGGGAATCTGACATAGCCTCGAGCCCGAAGATGAAATACATAATCCCCTACGTTTTGGGTGGAGAAGGTGTGTTTCACAACACAGAGCATGCAATTTCGCCATATATCCTCTTCGAGCGGGCTCACTGCTCTCAAAGCAATGCAGAAGACCGCCCTTCAATTCATCCGTCCACTCAAAGCATTTAGTTTCATTGCGATCATTATAATGTGGCAATCCATCGTTTTGGGCCAGTCCACCACCTTGCCTATGACCCCTATTCCGAGCGGCTAGGTTTTGGGTGCATCGTGAAGCGAGTAGAAGGTTATACCGGGGGGTTAGTATAGTATACCTAGGGTCGACATCACAGTGAATGAGCATTCCCTACAGGGTGCGCCTTGGCTTCCGGTCTCCGGTTTTGCACCGGTTGCTCAGGAAAGTGGTGTCGCAACTCAGGAATGTGGTGTCGCAACTCAGCAAGGCCTTGGATGGTGGTTGGCCCTCCCCTGCTCATATATTATTATTATTATGTTTATGTTCACAAACGTCCTATGAAGTCAAAAAATCACTGTGTCATAATCAAAGACACCTGTGTCTTATGATTCATATTAATTCGACATGTTATCAAGAATTAATTGGCGTTTATTTGTTCCTTTTCTATATAATAATCTTCTCGGCATCTGTCAGAAATGTTAAAGAAGCTCTCAAATTAGGAAAACTATTCGTGCTTATAACATCAATTGTGAATGAAATTTTGTATTGCCAAAGTGGATAATATTTAAGCACTGGCATGTCAATGCATTATGGAAAGAAGGCGTGAGAAGCGTTGAATCAAATCTATGCCTCGTTAAAAAAGAACAAATCCAAATATTTGAGGAGTTCTATGTCGTTACTTACCCTGATTGAAAATTAAACCTATTTTTAAGCTCTCGTCCTGGGCCGACGTTGATCCGCTTTTACTTCAGTCCACCTCCTAACTTTAGTCATCAACCCCCTTTCCACCAGTCACCTGTCTATTCTCCCCCTAATGAATTATTACTGTGACACCTTCTGTGGTAAAAAGTACTGTTTAAGTTTAAGCTGTAATACCTACACAATTGTAACAAAATGAACAAGGTTCGAAAAGTGTACTTTGGAGAGATATCAATTTAATGAAATTAAATAAATTCGTTAAAACCAAAAATACTCATTTCTCTACACATAGTGAGAGAAAACAATGACTTCTCCCATCACGGACATCCGGTGCAAGATGTAAACAGATATTATTATTATTAATGATTATCTGATTTATTTATCACGTTATCGTAGGAGTAAAAGTCGATTTTTTTTAACAGAATTTGTTAGATATGTTTCTGTTACCAATAGAAATAATTGAAATTATGTATATAAAACTCCGCGGGCAAATATCTGGGAAAAGAAAGATGACATCCATATTTTGTGAAAGCAGATGATATTGATTTCAAAGGATCCTTTTATTTAGGTAGATATCCATCACTGGGCGTCATCCGTAAGGGCGTCGCGACACCGACGCCAATTTTTTCAAATGGCATCCCAGACTTTTTAATGCTTTTTTGAATTTTGCATAAAATTCTGAATTCAGGCATATAGCACACTCATGGTTTCCCTTGAATACTGATGAAATACAGCAACTTTATTGTATATTATAAAGAGGGACATGAAAGAGTCAAAATAAATGCAATAATACGAGTCTTCATCGATCTGACAGAAAACCTGTCAGATTTTACGAGAGTGTATTCAGTTTTGTGTTGCATTTTCCTAAAATTGACAAATGGTTCAATTTTCGAATGCAGAAAAGTTGGATATGATATGTATTTATGGCGAAGCAAGAAGGAATGCAAAAGAAGCAGTGAGAATATACGCCAATCGATATCCTGACAGAAGATTACTGTCAGACAAATCATTCACTAGCTTAGCCAAATCTTTGGCACAAAATGGCTGTTTTAATGAACGGAAGAAAAAAAACAAAGAACAGCTACAGATGAGGATCAAACTGTTGCAGTGCTAGGTCAAATGGTATTGGAACTACATAGTTCTACCAGACAAGTAGCAATGGAATGTGATATTTCGAAATCGTCAATACAACGTATTTTTTCAGAAATCAAATTCCATCCCCTCAAAATATATCTGGTTCAAGGACTGCAGCCAGGTAATAATCTTCATGTTTAATTGTTCATAGCAATAATTTATTCCCATATTTAGGAGATGCTGATAGGAGATTGAACTTCATTGCATGGATATCCACCCGTATTCATGATGATCAGTTTCTGTACAAAAATTATGCAGTGATGAAAGCCGTTTCCATAACAACGGTATAGTCAACAAACATAATTGTCACTATTGGTCTGACCTGAACCCTCATTGGATTCAAGAAACGAGATATCAGACTATGTGGGGGGTTAATGTTTGGTGTGGAATCATTGATGGTTATTTGATAGGATCTCATTTTTTCGAAGGAATTCTTAAAGGAGAGAGGTGTTTGCTTTTCCTCCAACATGTACTGCCGAATCTCTTGGAGAATTTACCAATACAAACTCGACTGAATATGTGGTGGCAACAAGATGGGGTACCTCCGCATAATAATAGAATAATCACCCACTATTTGGATGATACTTTCAATGAGAAATGGATTGGAAATAAGGGTCCAACACCATGGCCAGCTCGAAGTTCAGATATGACTCCCCTGGATTTTTTTGTGGGGATATATAAAAGACTTAGTTTATATGCTACTTCCACAAAATGTAGATGATTTAAAAAATATTGTCACAAATGTTTGTGCTTCCATATCGCGAGAGACGCTTTTAGCTGTGACGAATCGAGAAATAATAAAAAGATACAATATGTGTATTCTACGTGAAGGAAGGCAGTTCGAACACTCACTAAAATAATTCATGCTATCACTTTTATTTTTCAGTTATTATCATCATGTTTGTCGATTTTTGGTCAAATTGAAATATATTTTGGTTATTTTAAACATTTATTTCAGTTTGTATCGTCTGCAATTTTACAGAAACACACAACCAGATGAAACTGAACAGGCAAGTCAATTCTCACTGATAGATCAATTTTATCAAACTCGTGTAGGTGTTTTTTAACTCATTCATGGCCCTCTTTATAATATGCAATAAAGTTGCTGTATTTCATCAGTATTCAAGGGAAACCATGAGTGTGCTATATGTCTGAATTTAGAATTGTATGCAGAATTCAAAAAAGGATTAAAAAGTCTGGGATGCCATTTGAAAAAATTGGCGTCGGTGTCGCGACGCCCTCACGGATGACGCCCAGTGATGGATATCTACCTAAATAGGAGGATCCTTTGACATCACTACTGCTTTCACAAAATATGGAAATCATCTTTCATATCCCCGATATTTGCCCGCGGAGTTTTATATGGGACACCCTGTGTAATCATCGGAAGATTTTTTTTATTGATCGATTAAATTTGGAGGGATACATTCTTATTTTTAGTTTTATCGATAACGAATAGGAAAATAGAAAAGCTCATAAAAAGTGTTTCTTTTTTGTTCTAGCTCTAGCAATAACACAAGAAAAATTTAAAATACTGTATCAAAAAACTCAGTTTTTCATAATAATTCAAATGAGAACATTTTCAAAAATATTTTGAAAATACCCCCACAGGAATGTTTTTTGGAACTTTTTCTCCCATTAAAAGTGGATCGATCATCGTTTCTGATATCCTCATTGTGAACATCTTTATCTTGGACTGACTGTATATTATCAAGGAAAAAATAAAACAAATACACACCATACCAACTTAGTAATTTATTCGACTGATTATTCACAAATAATTTTTATACTAATGAGCAAAAAGTTAATTTTATATGAAAGAAGAAGCAGTCACCTCGAATGGAATGGATGTCATTTCTCCCAAAATATCTTATACAAGCATTATTTTGGGTCGTTATGAAAGCGAAGTGAGTTCCAAAGTTCAAACCCAAATCATTGAAGTGCTCGACAGTGGCTTCACTTGTATGAATTTCTGACTTAAAACTTAAAGTACATTTAGTCAGTAACTCATGTTTTAAATTTGTTATTTACCTACTCATGGGTACAGACTGTACAAACAGTATCTGCCGGAAAATTAGCAAGGTATTGGTGAGGTTGCAATCTATTCTGTAAGTCATTGAGGAACATATGTTGTGTGAAGTGTTTAGCTCACACTTTCAAATTACCATGGAGGTACTCAACGTCTTCACTGCATTATACAACTTCTGACGGCTACAGAGATTGAATCAATCCTGGCTTCTAATATACGAAAAGAGATTTATCCATGATAGTTTCTGGAATATGAAAGCATTCTGACCTTCCTTGACAAATCTTTTGGGAATCGAAAGAAGCTACTTTTCCCATCGTTTTTGGTGGTAGAAGACAGGAATGGCCACGTTTCCTTATTTTTTGAGTACATAAATTATTCACAATAAGTTGTACACATCAATCACAATCAATACATGAAAGGCTTTCTGTATATAAATATATATATCTATTGATTTGACATTGTCAACAAAGAATCAGCTGTTGCTACAACGCCATTTTGCCAGTAAACTTGCGCACTAGAAAACGATTTTCACCTTCCATAGCTACTGTCGCTTCTTGTTCAGTATGTAGATATTCTTTGGAAGTACCGACATCTGACGTCAGTCCGTGAATCGTTCCTTACGGACTCCATTGCATAAAGCAATTGAATGTTATGGAAAATAGAATTGAATTTAAAAAATGTGGATCAGTCGGTATTCGAACCCAAAATCTTACATTAAAAATTCATCTATGGTGTTAGTATACGACGATGAGGGCTAAATTTTGATTATGGAAACATTCTCACTTGCACACCTACTGAAATTGTATTGGTGTAGCAGCTGGTGTAAATCACATATAAGAATTATCGACCGATTTCACATTCGAAATTTTAAATATAAATGGTGGAGTTTCACACCTGTATTTAAAGGAAATCGAAAATAGGTTTGTGGCATAGCAGACGGGAAGATGAAAATCATAACTGAATAAAAAAAAAATCATTTCCTTCATTTGTTTGGAAATGACCACCTGCATATATGAATGTTTCAAGGTTGTTACTTTTCATAAATGCAAGGATAGGACAGACAACATCAGATTCGTCTTATTCCATAAAACTAACAAGCACACTTAAAATCTTCATAGTATTCGCCTACGAATGAAGCTGTGATTATCAGAAGTAGTAATCCCCTGGTCTCCTCATTCATGCCATGCTCTGTACAAAATTCCTGGTTTCGCCCTCTCAAGGTGTTCCCTCAAAATATAGCGCCTTAAAGTGTGTGTAGTGTGTTGGTGCTTGTAGAAGGAGTAAGTATATTCAGTAAATTGTCGTTAGAATACGATATCGTTGCGCTAACGACATTTTCGCCAACGACTTTCCTTACGATAAATTCATAAAATACATTCAGTATCGATGTCGTGTTAAAATTTGGTAACATGGTATTAATGGATTTGGTAAATGTTGGTACTTGATCTTTAATGTCTTGTGACCAAAAACGTTTGTCGATACTTGTGTGCGCGTTTGAACGGAGTTGTCGGCTGACAGAATGAAATTTGGCTACAGTTTGAATATACGTAAATAAATAACAAACACTTTAATATCATCTGTAATAAATAATGATTGTTTTCATCCAGACTTGACTATGACTACATCCAAACCGATAACAAAGAAAGTAGCGGGAGCGGGGTATGAATAAAAGACGACTATAAGAGCCAATTTGAGGCATTTCTCATCGAAATGAGAACAATTTTTGTATGGGTGTATACATCCTATGATTCCTGGTATCTCATGTTTCATAAATAATCTCTGTAAATTCATCAATTATTTTTTATTATTAAACATCTGCTACATACTCATGTTTTGTGTGAAATATTTCATCAGCGGTCTGTGGAAATTTCACATATCTCTGATCTCTGTGCAAGATTATTCATTATAATAAAACGAAACAAAGTTCGAGTGTGTATATAGGAGAGTTCAATTTTATGAATCAAATATTTCGTTAAACCGAAAAATTCCTGTCTCTCCACATAATTCCACACAATGGAAATTAAGGCTGATATCTGACAGAAAACAACTACTTCCCCCTACGGATATTGAGTAATATCTGTCTTCTATTTGTGCAACGTTCCTCAGGGACACATAATTGCAAGTACTACTTGTTATAAAGAACAACCTCAAGAACAGATCTGCTGACATTCGGTTGAGATGAACTGTTGTGTCTGTCTGATCCTACAGGCTTCTGGTAGCTGCCATGCGCCAGAAAGGATAATGTGCTAAAAAAACTCTGAACATACAAAATGACACACTCGAATTATGGCATCTATTTTCATCCCACCCTGATAACAGGAGCTGTTCCTGTGTTTCTTTGTGCTGGCAACATGAACACCACAACTTCATTGAATAATTATTGTGCTGCCTTTTTATTCGATCTTATACATTTGCCGAAAAGAATATCTGGTAACTCAAACGGGTTGCTTGTGTCCCTCAGTATTCTGAGTCGCTGTCGATGTTGTCTACAATAGTTTTACAGATCATTTTTGAAAGTTCATATAATATAAAGTGCTGAGAATATCG
The DNA here is from genome assembly GCA_958502065.1 of Chrysolina americana. Lineage (NCBI taxonomy): Eukaryota > Metazoa > Arthropoda > Insecta > Coleoptera > Chrysomelidae > Chrysolina > Chrysolina americana. The sequence goes on from OY293413.1 coordinate 66,986,549, forward strand.
TAGAATTCATGTATTCCACCTGCGCAATATATTTTCTCTAACTAGCTGTACTAGTTGTCTCTGGTTATTCCTTTTTTATTGAACAATCGCATCACTTTGAAATATCCCAAAATTTGTGCTAACCACTCTATCTTTCCTATTTCCGAATATTTAGATTCTAATTCAAATTTCAAATAATCACCTATAAATATATGTTCTGTGAATTATATCATGTTTCATGTTTGATATCCACCAACGACAATATAAAGACACCTCCATCGACGTCGTATACAACCGATAAATTTTATCGTAGAGTAACGATAAAACGATAACGATATTCAGCTTCAGAATCGCAAATGTCGTTAATTACCGATTATCGTTCACTAACGACATCGTTATGCATTACAGAATAGGCCTCTAAGTTTCTTCAATCCGCCTCCTAGTGAAAGCTCTGGTAGGGTTGGTTCTCGGACGAGTGGCCCCGCACTATCTCTTTCGGGGCCCCATCCTTGGCTCCCATTCGTGACAGATTTTCCAGTTCTTGCAGCGGGTTCCTTCAAACCGCCCTCTTGTGGCCATCCTGGTAGGGCTGGTTCTCAGCTAGACGCTACAGCGGGTGATTCGTTCCCTGGCTACCAGTCCCGCAGCGTCCGATCTGAGTCCCCTCCTCGCTTCCCATCGAAGGCAGGTTTTCCAGTTCTCACTGCCAGTTCCTTCAATCCACCTCCACAAGAAAGTCCTGGTATGGTACGGTTCCCAGCCGGGCGGTGCGGCGGCCGTGGGCGATTCGTTCACCGAATACCAGTCCCGCAGCTCCCGATCCGAGGCCCCTCCTTGGCTTCCATCGGAGAGAGGTTTGTCAGTTCTCGCTTCCCTCTGTGATGTATGACTGTGTATATTTCGAGTGACGAAGGATCATGTACGTTTTTGACGTCGGTGTAGGATGAGCTAGGGGATCGCTGGTCGCTACTCCAGCTGGCTGCGGCACCTCAGCTGCTCAGAACGAAAAGAGCTCGAAAGGTCTATTTTGGAGAGATATCAATTCAATGAAAATTATAAGATTCATTCAAACTGGGAATATCCCTCTCTCCACATTTTCCCACAAAGAGATATAGATAAGGCAAGGGTTTGACAGAAAACAACTATTTCTCCCTTACGGGCATTGAAGTACATCTGATATTAATCTGCAACATTCCTTACTAACGTCAGATGTAGTTCAATGTTACGGGCACTAGAAGAATCCACCAAAAAATAAACATTTAGAAAAATAAGGACTTACTTAGTGGCCAAGACTTCTACCTACACATTGTTTGACAATCAAAATAATAAATAAACCTTCACAGGCCCAATTTTCAAATGTCTACTTTTTGTCGCAAGCGAAAAATTAATCTCCATCGCCTTTCACGAATGTGAATTGAAAAGAGATGGATCGATGAAGATATTTTGTAGCATGCTTGTGAATCGGGCCTCAGATACCAACGTTGCTATTGAAAACGACTCGCTGCAGTTGTTGCCCAGAAAAGGATTTTCTTTGATTGATATTAATCTACTTGGGAAATATCGAAAACCTTCATTTCTATATTCAGTTGCAGGTGAATTTCAATTATTCAAGCCAGATTTGGAAGACGACCTCCGATCATTTGCACTCTTCTCCAAATTTGAGAAGTACTTGTGTGCCTCGGTCAATATGTTATTAAAAAAAAACAATTATTTAAAAATATTGAGAATATTTTCTTTCTATTATTCCGTTTTATGCTAACGGAAAGAATGAATTTCTTCTTTTCGTATCATAATTTTCCATTGTTCATATTTATAATTTTTCAGAATACGTCGGGAAAATCTGTAGAATACAAAATACGAGGCCGTTCACTGGGATAAATAAAGTGGCGTGTTTTCTTTCAAACCTGCAGGAGACCCCGGAAAATCTTCAGGAGACCCCGGAAAATCTTCAGGAGACCCCGGAAAATCTTCAATATGAAAAGGCTGATCGACTCAACACCCCCACCATAGAAACTGATAGACTTTTCTCCAAACCGTGGCTTCAACTTATCTGAGACATGCATTCTGTCTGATGGAAAATCAAGTGGATATATCAGCTGTGGAGATATGTTTCCATAGTGACCTCTGTTACTGATAATCCTAACTAAGATGCCTATAAATCCTGTGCCGACTTATACCTTAAAAATCCCCGCGATACTTGCGTGAACCGCCACCGTCGGTTTTCATGTTAAGCGACATTTTCATGAACAGAAGTTTGTTAAATTTTCGACTTATTATATTATTTTTGTATTACTGAAATGCAATTTACTAGAATAAATAATAATCACATATTTCACTTAAAAATATTGAAATGTTCTGCGCAGTTGTATCCGAGTATTCCTTATAATGATATAATTGTTTATCATCAGCAAATGCTTGTACCTGGCAATGTTTATCTTGGGAAAGAATATCGGCAGTGTATAACAAAAACAGGAGAGTACCAAGAATTTAGCTTTAAGGTACTCCTGATATTAGACTTTCAAGGGAAGAATTTTCAACATCAACATGCAGTTTTTGATATCAGCCATCCAAATAAGAATTAAAAAGATTGATTGAAGAAAAATCCAGTAGTACTAGATCAGTAAAGTTATTTCTATCGATATTGGCTACAATGATATCGCTAACATTTAGTAAAGCCATAATAGTACTGTATCCCTTTCGAAACCCAGCCTGGTAGTCAGGAAGAATATTTTCAGATTTAATAAAATTATGTTAGTTGAACATGAATAACTTTCTCAAGAGTTTTAGAAAAGTCAAGAAAGAGACTTATTGGATGTAAGTCAGAGAAGGTAAGTGGATATTTCAATTTGGGTAGAGGTTTCGCAATGGCTTCCTTTTAAAGAAAAAAAGGCTTTTTCTAGGTAGTAATTTATGATATGGGTTAAGTAGGAATCAACGAAGGGGCTGCAGTACTTGATCATGCATATATGGTGATACAGTCTGATCCACATGAATTAGATTTTAGGCTATTAAGAAACTTCAGAAATGGTGAGAAATTTTAAACTAAAATTGTTTTCAGTATTATTGAAGCGATTGTTACTATAGAAATCGACTAGGCCACCGTTTGACGCCTTATCGACAAAGACAGAACAGAAGTAGTCGATAGTTTTATTCAAGATGTGACGGTTGAGTTCTTTCCAAAGATATTTGGAGTTGTTTGTACCGAGTACTTGATAAAGCTTATTTTTCGAGAGGAATTGTGGCTAAAGTAAAATTTCTGAGGTTTTAGGTGGCCCTTTTGTATTCTGCCAATGCATCATATCGTTCTTCCATCAAAACTCCATGGGGATAAATAAGTCATGTTAATTTGTTTACCTGTACTGTTTTAATTGAGGCATGATTATCAAATAAAGTGAGCAGAACATAATTGAAAAAATCAACATCGTCCTCGATTTCAAGAAAAACTTTTTATATGAACATAGGTTCACAACCGGTTCATTTCTGAGAAACAGGGTATTGAAATTAAAAAAAAATATATTATTGATTCGCCACTGTGTTTTCTTTTCCTCATAGATATAATTCTTACAATTTTTCTCCAACATCTCATTAAAATAATCCCTTGATTCTTTTCGCCGGGCAGTTAGTTTTCTATTTATTTATTTAAAACGAAAACCGCAACTATGAGAAGAAAAAGTACAATTATAAAAATAACGTTTATTTGACACAAAACCAGTAGCGTATCAATATTTTGAATAAAACATTGCTGGGCACGTTAACAGGGACGACAATCATGCAAATAAAAAAAAAACTAATTCTGGAATAAAAAATTGTCAATGCCTACTTTGCATATACCAAAGCGGTTTAAGAAATATTGGAAAAAAGCTGATTTTTTTTTCTTAAATTTCAAACCCACTGTTTCTCAGAAATAAAGTGGTTGTAGACCTGCATTAATATAAAGAATTTTTCTTAAAGTATTATCGCTCTTACGCCCTTTAGGATTAGCATTCAATTATGAAACACCCCGTATAGCTAAAACATCTTGTGTGAAGATTTTGATTACCATACCGATATAAGTAAACACAGTGATTTAAATTGTTGAGATAATGTAGTGTCAAATACTGATATTGTTGAACGGGTACATGTCAGTAGGTATGCTTGATACTTATCGACTGATTATGTCATATTCTGTACCCTCGCTACTCAGATTTGTATATTAGTAATCGGAAGTTCCACTCCCATTGAAATCATATTTAAATGCCCTGATGTATGCGGACAGTGTATCAAATATCTAACATCCGTTGAGGAAATTGTGTTAATGGGTTTACAAAGAGCAAACATGCAAGTTTAAATTTAATATGGGTTTTATAATATGGTGGGCATTTATCAAACGATTTTCATTTTTCAGGTTCGGAATCTTTCATCAAATCAGGCAAAGCTGTGCCGAGCACCGACAGAAAGTGCTTGCGAGCAGTAAGCACTAAGCCTTCAGAAAAAGAGTGCTGTCATGCTGTCAAGCACTTTCAATAGTAACGTGCTTGCGAGCGCTAAGCATTTTCAAGGGAAGTGCATTCAATTCACGAGCATTGGATAACGGCCGATAAGTAGCGTCGTTTCAGCACAGTAGAAAAAAATGGTGCGGTATATTATAACTAATTGGCCGGTAGCGAAACAGCTACATGTCGATCGTTTGAACTTCTACTAGCGCTTAGCCAGGTTCGGATCCTGAGTGTGAGAAAATTTTTCTCAATTTCTTCGGAGTCGATGCCAATCCCGACGTCTGGTGCTAGCTTGAAGTGCACACCGACCACCCGAAGTGGTGTTATAGGGTTTTCCGTGACTTTCCTACAGCTGAAAAGTGAATACGCAACCAGGAATCAGTAAGTTGCCCCAAGGTGCCACGGCAAATAATAATGCTAGCTGTCCTCTATACCCGTACAGGCTACGACTATGCTCACACTCGATCAATGTTTACTAGGGAGTATTATTATTAATTAAAAAGTATTTTCAAATACTACTCCTAATTTCCCAACCCAATTACTTCCGGAAAAAATTGATTGTTAGCACAGCTCTCACGTGATTTTCTTCCAGCTGAATATAATCGGACGATTGAAACGCTGGAATTCTCTCGAAGGAGTAGGCAGATTGAGACCTTAGAGGAACCAGTGACGAGACATGGAGAGTAGGCAGATTGAGACCCCGACGTCAAGTCACAAAAACCTAACGTAATTATACCTGAGGAGTAGGCAGATTGAGACCTCAGCGTAGAATTACGTTCCAACCTTTCATTAATTTTCTTTTTATTTCAGTTCTTGAAAATGGCTCCAAAATCGGAGCCGAAACGTCGAATTTCACCAAATTCTAGACGCGGTTCAACCCGAACTTTTAGTTTTCCAATATCATATATATATATATATATATATGATATATATATATATATATATATATATATATATATATATATATATATATATATATATATATATATATATATATATCATATATATATATATATATATATATATATATATAAATATACAGGGTGATTCACGACGAATTGTACATAGTCCAACCATAAGTACTATGGACCAAGGCCATTTCATATCTGGTATTGAAAAATGCCTTGTTGCGTTTTTGACGGATATACAGGGCGATATTTGAAAATATGTTAATTATTCTACGATAAATATCTCTAAAAGTAAAAAACTCAGACATATGAAATTTGGCACACTGAGAACGCTCCCTGCGCTCAATAAAATAAGTTTTTGAAAAAAATTAATTTCAGGTCAAGACTATGTTTTTTTTAGATTTTTATTGTTTTCTTAAAAACAACACCCTGTAAGCCAGATCAGACAATTTTTATTTTTCTCACTTTAAAGCTTAATGACAATACTAAGCAACAGTTGGAAAAAATTGAACGCGGAAGTTTCTGTTTTCTGCAGAAAAAAAATGAAACTTTCAAAAATAGAATAATTTTAATGGATTCACATTCTGCTTATGACTGATGCGGCACAACATCGATAGCACATTATCATTTTTCAACAAAAATCATATATTACTCGAGATACAGTATTATTCAATCAACCGTTGAAATTCCAGGGCCGTATTTATTTATTTTTTTCACGTTTTTATTAATCCTATAAAAACAACACCCTGAAAAGCAGGTCGAAAAGATTTTCAAGCAGGTGGTACTAACCGAAATAGAAAAACTGTTTGGCATAGAAAAAACTTTTACTTTTGAAAACAGTGCAAATGTATGTCTTTCTACTACGGCTAATACTACATTGGAAAAAACATTCATTTAAAATAAAATTATTAGGGAAGTATTACTTACTCGATTGAAAGGATGATGTTACAGGTCACAACTTAGTTTTTTTAACGTTTTAATTGGTTTAGTAAAATTGATACTCTGTCACCTTGGAGGATGGCTAATACTAAGTACTTGAGCAAAATTAATTAAAGAAGATCAACGTAAAATATTTGAAAACTAGTTTATTTCTCCTGCAAGTAAAACAAAACTTTGGATGTCGTATCCAATAAAGATGGCAGCCGACCAATTGTAAAATATGGAGCTAAACTCTGATTTATTTTTCTACTGGACATCAGTTTTTAAAGTTTGCTGCTGACCGTTACCATAAAAAATACATGAAAATGATTTACCATTCAACTTCCATAACTGATTTTATGAAAAATGGAAGGGATAGTAAGTGCAATTACAGACATACAAATACTAAATTCAGTTTTCTAGAAAATTTAATTCAGTTGACTCAACGATAACAATAACATATTAGATAAACACTACTTGAAAAAGACTTAATCTGATTTGAGTTTATTTTCAAAATGCCATCCATTCGCCTCCCGGCACTTCCTTTCTCTTTTCAAGATATTCCTTACGGCTTTTCTTATCTGGTCTGGATGCCTTTTTGTAAAACGAAATGCTTCAATAATTCTCTCCCGTAGCTGTTCTCTTGTTGTTATCTCTACCTCATAGACCATGCTTTTTAAAACACCCCACAAATAATAATCTAGTGGGGTGAGGTCAGGTGATCTCGCCGGCCAGGGAATCGGCCCACCGCGTCCCATCCATCTATTGGGAAAATTTTGATTGAGAAACTGATTAATTGCCCTGGTGGAATGGGGTCCAGCTCCATCATGTTGAAATCTCATGTCTCTCACATCGACTTCCTCATCTTCCAGAAGAACAGGGAGAACATTTTCCAGAAAATCAAGGTATTCCTGCCCACTCAATCTATCGATCAAAAAATAAGGACCCACTAATTTATTACCGATGATACCTGCCCAAACGTTGACAGAAAATCTAACTTGAGATCTTGTTTGCTTTATTGCATGTGGATTTCCATGTCTCCAGTTGTGATTATTTCTGGAATTGTTTATGCCGTCTTTCGTGAACTGGGCTTCATCGCAAAACAATATCTGATAAATGTATCTTCTATTCGCAGCGATCCACCTGCATAATCGCAAACGTGGAATATTATCTCCCGGATGCAGTCTCTGCACCAATTGGGGGTGATAGGGATGAAGGAGGTCTTTCTTCAACGTCCTGAAAACTGTGGACTGAGAAATGTGCAAAATGCTGGATATTCGCAGGGTACTTATCTTATCATTTAGATTAACCATTTCTAAAATATCCTCTTTTTGTTCTTCAGTCACTCGCTCACCACGTTCTGCAGTACCAGAAGGAAATTTTCCGGTTTCTCGCAGGTGCGTAAAAACGTTGTTAAACGTTTGGTGGTTCGGGACTCTTCTATGTGGGAATCTTCTCCGGTACTCCCTGACTGCTGCTCTGGCATTTCCATTACAATATCCGTATACAAATATTATATCTGCGTATTCTGCGTAAGTGAACTGATGAGGCATCGTGCTAACTAACCAACTCAAACTGTCAAACTGGACACCCCAGCTTCTGTCAACCGTTTTTTCATTTGTTTTTCAAAGCGATTTCAAAGCCTACTTGCACTTGCACTGTTTTCAAAAATAATACTTTTTTTCTATGTCAAATAGTGTTTTTTCATTTCGGTTAGTATAATCATTATCTTTGACGTGACAGAAAAAAAATTTGTTCAACTCGCTTTACAAGGAGTTATTTTTAAAGGATCAATAAAAACGTAAAAAAAATGAATACGGCCTGGAATTTCAACGGATAATTAAATATACTTTATCTCGAGTATTATGAACTTTCCTTATGATTTTTGTTGAAAAATTATGATGTGAATTCATTAAAATTGTAGTATTTTTAGGAAGCTTAATTTTTTTCTGCAGAAAACAAAAACTTCTGTGTTTAATTTAACCTAAATCAGATTCAGTCTTTCTTAAGTAGTGTTTATTTAACATGTTATTGTTATCGTTGAGTCAACTGAATTAAATTTTCTAGATAATTTGATTTAGTATTTGTATGTCTGTAATTGCACTTACTATCCTTTCCATTTTTCACAAAATCAGTTATGGAAGTTGACTGGTAAATCATTTTCATGTATTTTTTATGGTGACGGTCAGCAGCAAACTTTAAAAACTGATGTCCCGTAGAAAAATAAATCGGAGTTTAGCTCCATGTTTTATAATTGGTCGGCTGCCATCTTTATTGGATACGACATCCACGGTTTTGTTTTACTTGCAGGATAGAAATAAACTACTTTTTAAATATTTTACGTTGATCTTCTTTAATTAATGTTGTTCAAGTACTAAGTATAAGCCATCCTCCAAGGTACCACAGTATCGATTTTACTAGACCAATTAAAAAGTCAAAAAAACTAAGTTGTGACCTGTAACATCATCCTTTCAATCGAGTAAGTAATACTTCCCTAACGATTTTATTTTAAATAAATGTTTTTTCCGATGTAGTATTAGCCATAGTAGAAAGACATACATTTGCACTGTTTTCAAAGGTAAAAGTTTTATTCTATTTCGGTTAGTACCACCTGCTTGCAAATCTGTTCGACCTGCTTTTCAGGGTGTTGTTTTTATAGGATTAAAATAAACGTGAAAAAAAATAATAAATACGTCCCTGGAATTTCAACGGTTGATTGATAATACTTTATCTCGGGTAATATAAACTTTCCTTATGATTTTTGTTAAAAAATGATAATGTGCTATCGACGTATTGCCGCATCAGTCATAAGCAGAATTATTCTATTTATGAAAGTTTCATTTTTTTTCTGCAGAAAACAGAAACTTCCGCGTTCAATTTTTTCCAACTGTTGCTTAGTATTGTCATTAAGCTTTAAAGAGAGAAAAATAAAAATTGTCTGATCTGGCTTACAGGGTGTTGTTTTTAAGAAAACAATAAAAATCTAAAAAAAACATAGTCTGGACCTGAAATTAATTTTTTTCAAAAACTTATTTTATTGAGCGCAGGGAGCGTTCTCAGTGTGCCAAATTTCATATGTCTGAGTTTTTTACTTTTAGAGATATTTATCGTAGAATAATTAACATATTTTCAAATATCGCCCTGTATATCCGGTAAAAACGCAACAAGGCATTTTTCAATACCAGATATGAAATGGCCTTGGTCCATAGTACTTATGGTTGGACTATGTACAATTCGTCGTGAATCACCCTGTATAATATATATATATATATATATATATATATATATATATATATATATATATATATATATATATATATATATATATATGCATTTTAGATTGATTAGAAGTTTTTTACATTATTGAACAGGGATTGAAAATCAACCTATAGTATCATTTACGGATCGTGACTGGACAGTAGCCTTAAGTCTAGTTCATACCCTCGCGAACTTCGCAATTTTTCTGCGATAAAATGGCTCCCAGTCATACCGAACTAATCGTTGATGCAGATCCATGTCGGCAGCCATTTTATTCGCAGAAAAACTGCGAAGTTCGCGAGGGTATGAACTAGACTTCAAACTCAAGGAGTTTCAAAAATCTTCGGCATTCCGCAGTACTTTGAGGTTAGGTTTTTTTTTTTTTTTATTCAGAAAATAATTGTTGCATCCACCACTGGGGTTATTAGCAACATATCAGATACATAGAAAAACGATTTGGCTGATAACGTAACAATAACAAACACTAGCACTAGAATGGTATCAGAAAAGGAAAACTAAAGAATACAAATAAGGTAGGCTATAGGGTACTTGCGAATTTACAGTTTGTTAACTAAGCCTATTTCAGAAAGGTAACCTAGTATGTTTTTAAAATTGCAGTTCACACCAAGATTTGTCTTTAGGTCTGCACTTATACCGTACGTCTGGCGTTGTTTCGTGAATCCAGGACACTCCACCATGAAATGTTTAACTGACATTGGCACCTGACACAGATCACAGGTTTTCTCTTCTTCCCCTTTCAGCAAATGTTCATGGGTATATTTTGTATGTCCAGTTCGCAAACGAGTGATTATAGTTTGGTGTTTTCGTTGACTAGGGATGTTTTTCCATGGCTTGATGTCGTCTTTGATTTCTTTCAGTTTCGTTCCAGATTGTGTCCACAGAGATGACCAGTGGTTAGAGACCACATATTTCATATGTTGTTTCAGATCAGCAGACGGTACTTCCTCTTGCTCTTGAATAGTTGGTGCATTTATGGTTTCACGTGCAACCTTGTCAACCCGTTCATTGCCAGGGATTCCTACATGTGAAGGGACCCACATGAATTCTAATCGTCGGGATTTTTGCTTAATTGAGTGAATATGCTCTTTGATGGACCTCGTCAGAGGGTTACTTGAATATATGGATTTTATACCTTGTAACGAACTTAAAGAGTCTGTTAGAATTAAAGTATCTTGTATTTCTTCATCGGCGGCGTATTTGATTGCTTTAAGGATTGCAAAAAGCTCACCACTATATATACTGCATTGTGGAGGAAGTTTGAAGCCATTTGATGTATTTGGACTTAGGAAAGCTGCTGCAACTCCGTCACTTGATTTAGAAGCGTCTGTATAAATGTGAGTGTAACCTGGATATTTACTAAGTGATGAGTGAAAGTGTTTGCGGAGCAGACTGGGGATAATTTCAGATTTATTGAATTTGGAGAGGTATAGGTCACATGGTGGCAAGGTGATGATCCATGTTGGTATGTCCGAGTTGTTGTTGGGGAGTGTAGTTGGAAAGGTAACATTCAATTCGAAGCTGAATTTGTTAATCCTCTGATAGAAAGGATGTGTAAGTCTTCTTCTGTTTTCAAATAAGTCACGGAAGCGGGTTGAGAATGTGTTAGGGTATACTGGGTGCTGATTATCAGTACATATCATAGCTGCATATGCTAAGCTCAGTTGCTGTCGTCGCAGTTTCAACGGTGGCTCTCCAGCTTCACTGTAGAGACTCTCAGTTGGTGTTGTCCTGAATGCGCCGAGAGCTAGCCTAATTGCTGTATTATGAACTATATCAACACTTTTCAGGACTGATTTACTTGCTGAGGCATATACTATAGAGCCATAATCGATTCTTGACCTTACTAGAGTTCGGTAGAGAAGTAAGAGCGTTTGACTGTCAGACCCCCAATTTTGGTTCGAGAGAATTCTCAATAGATTAATGCCGCTCTGACATGATGATCTCAGATTATTGATATGGGCATTCCAGTTCAACTTCCTGTCGAAAATCATTCCTAGGTAACGAAACTGTTCTACTACTTGAATATTCTGGTCATAAAGTTTCAGATTTATTGGTGTCGGTTCCCTTTTTTTTGTAAAAAACATGCACTTAGTTTTTTCAGAGCACATTTTGAAACCAGTGCATTTTAGCCAGGTCTCAATCGAAAACACTGCCTCTTGAAGATTATTATGAATTGTTGTGAGAATTTTTCCTCGCGAGTATACTACCAAATCGTCAGCATACAGGCTAGCTTCCACAGGATGTTTGATATTCTTCACACATTCATTTATCGCTATAAGGAAGAGGGTGACGCTCAAAACTGAACCTTGGGGGGTACCGTTCTCTTGTAATCTTTTACCGGAAAGTGCTCCATTAACTTTTACTCTAAAAAATCTTTGTCCCAAGAAATTTTCAACAAATTTTAGAAGATTACCATTCAAACCCGAGGTACTCAGTTTTCTTAGAATATTATATCTCCAGGTCATATCATATGCTTTACTTATATCGAAAAAAATTGCTATGGTATTTTGTTTGTTGGCATACCCTTCGTGAATATATGATTCTAAGTTAACTAGATTGTCTGATGTTGATCTATACTTCCTGAAACCACTTTGTTTTGATGTGATCAGCTGCTTCTTCTCCAGGAACCAAGTGAGTCGATTGTTGATAGTTTTTTCCATCAGCTTACACATGGTACAGGTTAAAGATATAGGTCTGTATGATTGTGGATCGGTTTTTGGTTTACCATGTTTTATTAGCGGTATTATGATTGCCTCCGACCACTTTTCGGGAAAAACCCCTTCTGTCCATATCTTGTTGAAAATTTGCAAGAGAAATTGTTTGGCTATATCTGGCATGTTTTGAAGGAACATGAACGGGATATCATCGGGTCCTGGGCTGGAGTTTTTGAAAGAGGCCAGAGCTTCATGAAATTCTTCAGAGGAAATAGGTAAGTTCATAGGGTTGATTTCATCTTGGAGAAAATCAATCCCTTCAGATTCTTTATCATTTTTGTAGTCCAAGAATTCAGGTGTATAGTTGGCACTGCTAGAGTTCTTTTCATAAATGTCGGAGAAGATGTTTGCTATTTCAGTACTACTGGAAGTTGTTTTTCCCTGACATTCGATTCGAGGGATTCCATGATCTGTTTTATTGCATTGTATGCGTTTCACTTTGTCCCATATCATACTTAGTGGAGTTGAACTGCTAATGGATGATACGTATTTTGCCCAAGATTCTCTTTTACTTTTTTTCATGATCCATCGAGCTTTTGCCCTCAGTCTCTTGAAAGTTATCAGGAGTTCAGGTGTGTGGTGTCTTTCGAGTCGGTTGAAAGCATGCTTAGAGGCTTTTATGGCCTGGTCACAGTCTCGGTTCCACCAAGGAACTGGAGTGTGGTTGTTCAGGTGTTTTGTCTTTCCTATTGCTAGTTGTGCTGCATCCGTTATGATTTCGGTGATGTTATGAACACACTCATCAATACTGTCCTGCATTTGGAGTTGATTAACCTTCGTTTCTACGATATTTGCAAAAAGGTTCCAGTCCGCTCTTTTCAATTTCCATTTTTGTGTCACAGCATGTTCGTCTGCAACATGCTGAGAGCTTGTGAGTAAGATCGGGAAATGGTCGCTACCATATAGGTAGGGCATGATCGTAAAAATGAATTGGGGGTGGAGTGAAAGTTCGCTTATGCTGAGATCAATTGCGCTGGAGTTTCCTGAGAACGAATTATAACGAGTTTTTTCTCCGTTGTTGAGTAACGCCATATTATTATCATCGATAACATGCTCCAGTATACGGCCTCTTGCATGTGTGGAAACGCATCCCCATACGGTGTTGTGACAATTGAAGTCCCCTAAGATGAGTCTGGGCTTGGGTATTTGTTGAAAGAGATCATTTAGTTCCCCGTATGTCACGTCGCGATTTGGTTGAATGTATATATTACAAATATGTATCTCCTTAGGTCCCAACATTTTAATGGCAACTGCTTCGAGGTGGGTAGTTAAAGGGATTTCGATTGCACCGTGGGTATGGTGTATGTAAGTAGCGACGCCACCACTAGCTATGTTTTGGTCTGGTCTATTTTTATGGAAACAAAGATAGTTCCTCATATTGTGTGCGTAATCTTGTTTAAAATGGGTCTCCTGTAAACATATAATCGAGGGTTTGTGTTGTTTCATCATTTCTTGTTGTGTGAAGAACCCATTCAGGTTCCATTGAATGATGGATAGTTCGAATGATGATTAGATAGAATTATAATATTGTCAACGTGTTTCTTGTGACGATGCGTCGCTTTCCGTATCTGAAAGGAACGCTTCTTCGGCTAGCAGCTGTTTTGATAATTTTTTCTTGATTTTGGTACACCTAGTCTTGATGCATCTATCTTCAAAAAAAGGGTATACACTAGTCATCATGTGAATCAGACCGTGCACATCATTTGTATATTGCTTCGCCACACTTAGAGGATCATTAGAGCCGAATACGTTTTCAAAAAAGTCTTTCAGTTGATTGTAGGTTATGACGAAATTTTCAGATTCTATGTATGCTTTAGTTGGTTGCATGTATTCTTCGACAGTTGTGGTTTCCTTGACGTCAGGGCGACTTCTCTTAGTTATGCTCAATGATGGTTTTCGGAATGGATCAGAGGGTGTTTCTTCTGTTGGAGTTAATATCTCTGCGAGGTTCCTTTTATTAGATGAGTTTGTTTGAGTGTCTGGGTCAGGGGGGATGGAAGAATCTCCTGGACTAAGTGGTATTGGGGTTGGTTCTTCTGAGTTTTCGGAAGGGGGCATTATTGGAGGTTCAGTTGGGGGTTCAGTTGGAAGTTCAGTTGGAGGTTCAGTTAGATGTTCAGGTGACTAGTTTATACACTGAGAAGATATGTGGCCAATTTGTTTGCATTTGAAGCAAGTTAGATTGTTCAATGATAAGAATATTCGATAAGAGGTACTCTCATGGTTGATCAACATAGATTCCGGGATGATAATATTTTCGGGAGGGTTGATGTAGACTTGCCTTCTGAAACTCATTATATGTGCAAAATCTGGGTTTGCTATGTTGACTCTTAGAAATGATATTGGGGACAATAGGTTGAGGCCAATTCGTTGTAGGGCTTGCTCTAGGTGTGAATGGGGAATTGTTGGACTTACGTTAGATAAGATTAAACGTTCAGATGGTGTTATCAATCTTCTGGCTCGAATGATTTCGTTGTTAACACCAATTGCACCGTGGTCATTCATGAAAGTGGTCACTAACTCTGGGCTGGAAAGGTATATGCATATCCTGTTATTGGAAATTCTAGACGCGAACAAAATTTGTTTAGGATTGACAAGTGTTCCTAGGGCTAGAATATATTCTTGGATTTTGGTATCTTCAATTGTCGGAAAAATTATTGCTTGGTTCTTCTCTGGAAATTTCGTTGGTTGTTGTTTGGTAAGCACTGAAGAGTAAGACATGTTTCTTTCGGTTTGTTGATTGGTGGTCTCTATTGGTATTCGCGCGGATGTAGTTTGAGAATTCCTGTAGTCAGAAATCCCCGCTGTTTGTGAACTCATATTATGGATATTTGAACTTTTTGGCACGGGTCATGTGTACCTGAGTACGGTCCTGACCCGTGCGATTTATCGACGATATCCACAGGTTGGAGCAAAAAAGGCGAACTATCATGCACCGTGAACGGTGTATCTTGGGCTTACTGTAGCTATCAAAATGGTTCAAACTTACGAATCTCAAATACATTCACTGATGTACTGTGCACTATTTTGTTAGGTATTAAACTTTTTCGTATTTATATTCACTTGTTTATACAAGTTTGGGTTTGTTTTGCAGGGAACTGAAACAGACAATGTATCGCGTTGTTCTTCAGGTCCGAACTCTTCGAGGTTAGGTTTTTATTCATAAAAAAATACAAACCAAAGCGTCTGTATATTTAACAATACAATCAAACTGTAAATGTCAGGTTCTCTACAGATCTAGCTGTTAATTTTATTTTTTGATTACTGCAAAGAACTATCCTATTTTTTGTTGATATAAAATCAAAAAAACTAATTGTTATTCTAATCGGTTCACAATGTAATAATGCTCAGCAAGATATCTATCTAGGGCATCTTGGTGTCGTTTAACCTGAAGCAGTCAGTTTGATTCTTCATATATAAGTTATGATGTTACTATTTCCTCATAATTTAGCACTAAGAATGGTAATAAAAAAATTGTAGTGTATTCCAAGCAGTTATTCGATGTCCATATCAAAAACGTTAGTGCTATGTCCTCCATTTTTTTATGACTTGAACTTGGCTCTTCAAGTTGACTGTCATTCGATATCTGAAGAAACTTGGAGTGTAGTTAGTACTTTGAGGAGTAACACCTATATCAAAAGCCCAAATAGAGTAGCGAATATAGCATATACCTGCAGATAATATATCAATGAGCTCGAGATATAATGTGAAGGTCAAGCCATCCTTCGGAAGGGACGTTAATCTGGAGTCAATGGATATTGGGTTTGTTAGACATCTAAGTGTACACAGTAGCTTCGGTGATAAACCTTGGTAGTAGAAATATGCTGAAGTTAAATATAGCACAAAGGGAGAAATCTTACATGTTCTGGCTGAAAACCGATGATTGAACTTCCTGTTACAACTGCTGCATAAATCCACCATATCACATAGAAACAGAACTAAATGTATCAGCAGATTCATTGAATCTGTTGGATCTCCTCATAGATCTTTCAGATGATAATTTAATTGATGACTTACCTCTTGTATGCTTCACTAGAAGAAACAATAAAATAGACGGAGCCAATGGCTCAATGGTTCTAGAAATATGTTTTGTGTTTCATTGCATTTTATTGAAATTACAATACAAAACATCAGAAAATATACATCACATAAGTTCTTTCAAAAGACACTTGACAAAAAACAACTTATGCACAAGTATACTAAATAAACAGTATAGTAACATGATTTATATTGAAGTAATAAAATAAAACCGTGGAAATCAAAACAAGATTTAGATTTATCAACAGTTATATAATTTGTTTGGAATTTTATTATTACACATTTCATCCTTGGAATACATACATACATACTTATTCAATTAGCTCAACCAACTGTTATATGACAGAACTCGAACAGAACTGTTCCAGCAAATAATGGGATAATTATCAAGCAAATTCGACAAAAATAACTCAACAATGATATAATGAGGACAATATGTTAGAAATAAATTTTTTCACATCGTATTACTAAGAACCAACTGAACTTATCTTCATGCAAAAACTTTTTTTGTTGAACTATTAATCTTCTGGTCATTGTTACTAAGTGGTGGTCAATTCATGTACCTATCATACATGTTAAAATCATCAATTGTCTATTGGAATCAACAAAATTAAAAAATTATCTTACAAAATTCAAATGAAGTCTAAAGTCTTTTCTACTTGGTAAATGTTTTTATAAACTCAATGATTTTTTATACGATCCACTGTGTTTTCCTGTACAGAATGAATTTGTATTTTTTCCATATATTACTTTTTTCTAATTATTTCTTGTATTTTGTTATATTGCTCCTTATTATTAGACATTTTCTTAACTACTACACAAAATGAAAATTTTTAATATTTGAAGGAAATAAAGAATTTGAATACCTACAGGTTTGAACTCCCATCGATGGCAATTCGATTTATTTCATTTTATGTCAATAAAGCTCTTTTATTATTACTTATAACTATTCAAAATATCAGTTGTAATTGTTAACAAGTGAAAATCTCATTGACATAAACTTCAATTGATATTTGTTTTCGTTCTACTAAGCTGGTATCGCAAAAAAGCAATGTTACTAAAATACATCCTGATTTTTTTTATACAAACAATTATATATTTCCTGTAATACAAATACTCAAATTATGGGTCTCTGTTTTATTGCTCGAATTTCTTCAGTTCAACTTTGATGAATACTTTTACACTGGGATCTCTGTTCTGTGTTTCAGGGAAAATATTTCATTGGATAACAGGATACATCATGAAATGATGGACAGGTTGAGTTTTTCTCATGCAACGTCTTCACTCAAAAGGTTTACCTGATTGCACTATGTAATGTACAATAGTTGGAATGCTTGCTGTGAAAAAAAAGGAATAAGCTCTGAAAAATTATCACTATGTTGAAAAAGTAAATAAAAAATCAAGCAATAAGCGAAAAATAATTTATTTTGTTATTTGACCTGTTTTTGAATTTTTTTTTCTAAAAAAAGCAATGGGGTAGGGGCTGGCATATTGTTTATTTTGTTTCTGCAAAACAAGATACCAAGGCATAACAACATCAGTCCAATCCTCGGTACTGAAGCCTCCGTATTACAAGCCAAGGTAACTGCTATTTCGGTCTGGACAAGAGAGATTCTAAGGAGGGGTCCTAGAAACCGACCCATAGTCAATCTCTCCGACATCCAGGCGGCCTTTTTGCGATAATACAGTTTAATTCCAAATTAGTTTGGGATACTCACAAAACCCTCAAAGATCTAGTAGCATAGAACAGGGTGAAACTTGTCTGGGTACCAGTTTTTTTTTTGGACTTCAAGAAGGACACGATGGGTCAAGAACCACCATCATCAATCTTTCTGGGAAGACACCTCAGGCATTACTGATGATGGGGTCAATGTGAGCCAGAACTCAATCAGGAAAGTGGTACGACTAATAACAAACACTTGCCATGTTGGGTATACACCAAGACTCCACACAATGCAGGTTCTGTGATGAGGAAGGAGGATGCCTCACACATATTATTTGAATGCGAAGCCCTGGCTACCATAAGGATGGATATATTCGGAAACTATAAGATATCATCCCTCAGGAAAACCTCGTGAGAAATCTCCAGGAGTTCATCAGGAGTGATCCGGACTACTCAAGTGATAAATCTGACAATGGCGAGTGGAAAGATTCTAAGCAGAACTACCTGTATTTCGGCCGATGGCCAGCTCTGCAGTATACTAATAATGATAATAATAAAAATCGGAATCCAGTCTCATGTAAGCTGTAGGTCTCGGATTTCCCTAGAAGAATTCTCCCGGAAACCTGAAGGATTCGTAAAAATGAATTTCACAATTCATTGGCTGTTCGGTCTCGTGAGAATTTTCTGTTGACCTACTAGTTGCTTGGTGTTTGATGAATGCTTCAATTAGGATGAGATGCTTGTGCTTGATTGATAATGAGGATAGTACAATATATAAAACGAATAATGTATTGAAGAGTGAGTCATATATAACGTTGACAATATAATGACATATCATGACATATATTTTTGTGGATTTTTCTCGTCGCTCGGGTTTTTCAAGTAATCAATCAAAGTTCACCTCGTGGTGCTTCAGCTATTGCCAGCTCCTATATCATAAAGTAGGAAACTGTACATGTCGCCCCCTTGAAAGGATTGGCTTTCAAAAACAATATGAAATGAATACGAATGTCCTTAAATTTTATAAAGTCCATAACCCCTTTTTTTAGGAGATCATTGGCAAAGTACAAATTTTAGATACTGGTCTTTTCAAAATTCCATTAGCGGTTTTTACGTTCACTACCCGAACAATTTCGTTTTTACCAGGAAACACTTCAATGAATCGGCCCATTTTCCAACATAATGGTGCTGTATTGTCGTCCTTGAGAAGAACCAGTGTTCCAGTTTTGAGGTTCAGATGAGGTTGTCGCCATTTTGTTCTTTCTTGAAGGTGGCTGAGGTATTCATGCGCCCAGCGTTTCCAAAAATGCTGCATTTGTTGCTGAATGAAATGGGCTAAACGGTTAGCTGGGATATGCCTGATGTCTTCTTGAGGTAGAGTAGTCAATGGCTCGCCAATAAGGAAATGTGCAGGTGTTAGAGTGGAAAGGTCATTGGGATCGTTAGACAGAGGGGGCAATGGTCGGGAGTTGAGGACTACCTCTACCTGAGTTATTACCGTGTATAGGTCCTCAAAAGTCAAATGTGAATTACCAACGATCCTTCTTGAATGAAAGTTTATTCTATTGAAAGTAAGAAATTCCTTGAAAGGACTATTGTTTTCAAGGTTTGATAAAACAACTTTCAATTATTGTTCGGTACCAACAAAATTGTTACCTACCATTATCACTATAAATGTCAGTGCAAATACCCCTTCTTGATACGAATCTTGTTAAGCATTTTAAGAATGATTCCGTAGAAAGATCGTCAGAAAGCTCAAGATGAGCCTTTGTAACAAAACATAAAAAAATGCATGAATAGCATTTGACCATTTGTTTACTCCTGGTTTTGCCATCCTTGATGAGAAATGGTCCAGCAAAGTCTACGCCGGCTGTTGAGAAATGCCGTCGCGGTTGTAGACGTGAGTGCGGAATATCTCCCATTTGATATTGACTTTCTGTAGGTTCAGACCTGAAGCAAGTTACAAATTTGCGTAAAACTACTCGAACAGAGCTACGTCCGTTGATTGGCCAAAAATTTTATCTTACAGCCGCCAGAGTGGCTTGCGCATGAAGATGCATTAGATGTTCATATCAAATAACCAATTTTGTAAAATTACCCTGATAACTGACCTGAAAAACGAACTTCAGAGTTTATGATTTTTGAGTTGTTTGCAAATCGCAGACAATAAGCTAGTACACGAATAAGTTTTGTAAATGAAAAAAAAACGATCAATGATATTGATATCTTGGGTATCTGTCAACGTAATCAGAGTATGGTCAGTTTTCTTGAGCTCAGGAATTTCCGAATTGGGTGAAATATCAACTTTGGGCCAGAAAGATTTTTCTTGGGCCATCCATGTGGGACCATTCCACCACATTTTGCATCCTATCAATTCCTTTTGATTGAGACCTCGTGATATGATATCTGCTGGATTTGATTCAGAAGGAACATGACTCCATTGATTTGCATCTGAGAATTGCTGAATTTCAGTGACTCGATTAGACACAAATGTTTTAAGTCGATGTGGTTCAGTGTTGATCCACGCTAATACAATATTTGAATCAGTCCAGTATTGAATGAGATCGGTATTGTTAGAAATAGCTTTAAGAACTTTTTGCGTAAGCTGAATACCTAGTAGGGCTGCGCAGAGTTCAAGCTTGGGTAGTGTTACCATTTTGAGTGGCGCAACTCGGGACTTTGCGGAAACTGAATGAACATGAATTTTGTTGAATTGATCAATTGTTAGCAAGAAGTACCATAGCCCTTTTCTGAAGAATCTACAAAGCAATGCAACTCAATGGAAACAGGTTTCGGACAAATGATATGTCTAGGAATGTTCACTGAATTCAAATGAAACATTTGACTGAAAAATTCAAGCCATGAATAATGCAAAGTGATCGGAATGCTTTCATCCCAATGTAGACCTAGTCCCCAAAGTTTTTGAATGATAATTTTGGCCTTGATAGTACAAGGGCCAATGAGACCTAGAGGGTCAAAAATTTGTGCTACTGAGAATAGTATTGTGGGCTTAGTGACATTTGATGTTTTTTCAGGGAACACATTATATTTAATAGTATCTTCCAATGAGTTCCATGTTAAACCTAGCGTTTTTGTGACGTTATCATCAGAAATGAAAAATTGGGATGATTGAGATTTGACTCCGGCAATGCTTTCTAAAATCTCACAATTATTTGAGACAAACTTTCTGAGATTGAAGGAAGCTGAACTCATAGTATGAATAAGTTCTGATAAAACATGTTTTCCATTTTGAATGGAATTGAAACCTGTCAACAAGTCGTCCACATAAAAACTAGACCTGATAATTTTACTAGCTTGGGGGAATTCTGATTCATTTTCAATTGCTACTTGAACCAAAGATCGAATACAAAGAAATGAAGCGCTAGCAGTACCATAAGTGGCTGTGTTTATAATTTATAGTGACCCACTTCTTCAGATGGATCAGAGCGCCATAATATGCATTGCCAATCACGTTGATCAGGTTGTATACTCAGCATCCTATACTGTTTTTCAATATCAGATCACATACTGATCGAAATCTAGTGATTACTGTGAATAAATCGTCCTTAATAGTAGGACCTACTTTTAAAACATCGTTCAATGAAATGCCACTAGAGGTTTTGGCCGAACCGTCAAAAACGACACGGAGCTTTGTGGTAGTTCTGGCCATTTTTAGTACGCCATGATGAGGTAAATAGTATGTTAAATTTTGAAATGAATCATTCTTAGAATTCAATTTTGACATATGTCCAAGCTTTTCATACTCGTTCATAAATGAGACATACTTTTGCTTATAAACATGGGTTTTCAATAGTTTTTTCTCGACCGCATAAAACCTCTTGAGGGCGATGTCAAAAGATTTACCGAGTTGATTTATGTTATCCTTGGTAGGCAAACGAACAATAAATCTACCAGATTTGTCGCGAACTGTAGTTTTAATAAAATGCTCCTCGCATTTTCTTTCTTCTGGGGAATATTTTACTTGTGTTTGACCAAAAGCGCTCTAGCATACTTTGAATATTATCGTTTTGTACTGTAAGATTACACACAGAACTCTAAGTGTTTGCAAATGAGCTTGGCAACGGTCCAGACAATATCAAACCAAGCCTTGTTTTTTGTTAAATAGTATGATTATCAAGTAAATTTATACGTCCGACACAAATCAAATTTCAAAAAATAGAAACTCCAATGAGCAAGTTAATTGGACCTCTTTCATTGAACTTTTCATCCATCAAAATAATATTTTGTGGAATTTTGAGGTAACTTGTGTCAAAGGATATTGCAGGTAAATCCCTTGTGATTTTGTTAGATATCAAGAAGGGTACATCTCGCAAGATGTACGAATTTGTAATCGATTGTATAGTAGCCCATGTTTTGGGAAATACAGACGTTAAGTTCGAACAAAACCCTTCAACTGAATGTGTTACGTTGGATAGAGAAAGTTATAGAATTTTGAATAATTTTTCAGTCATAAAATTTGACTGTGAGCAGTCGTCGAGAATAGCTCGACATTTATGAGTATTAAGTACCATATTTATCAAAAATGAGTACCGCTGCCGTGGAAAGCATAACGTATGATTCGAGCTGCGTATTTTCTGACGAGCAAACAGTAAGAGTTGATTGTGGAGTGTTAGAAACAGATTGTAAAGTACTTTCAGTATTTGGCGAAGGCGTCTGGCTAGAAATACCAGAAGAATACTCTCTGTCTAAATGCAAGAGGGTGTTATGCCGAAGAGAACATTTTTCGTTTGATATGCCTTCGTATATAAAAATTTTGATAGAGGAGTTATGGAACATGAATTCTACCATTTCTAACACTTGGTCCCACGAAAGTTCGTCCAACCAACATCCTACTCGAGGAATGGCTAAATGTGTATACTTATTCTTCAAACAACAGTATAGTAAATCTTTTAACACCATCCACATGGCTCGGTACGAAGGTTTTTCGTGATAGGTAGTTTTAGTTATTAAATAGTAAATATTCCGTTCAGGTAAATTCAATTCCGCTGTTTCGCCAACATTCTTGTTTTGCTGATTTAGACTGTCGACGGCACCATATATACTTTTAAATTGTTGGGCTATCCTTTTTCCCATGGCAAAGTCCTATGAGACACAATGGGCTAGAGCCCACTCCTCCGGAGCGGAGAACAAATCTCCTGGGCAGCTAAGAATATTCTTGGCTCTAGGTACCTGGTGTTGCTTATGATATTCCTCGAACTCTTCGTACTTTAGGTCAAGGAAGTGATCGCCCTTATTATGTATACTACTCAACGCGTCGGCATTTCCGTGAAGTCTTGGTCAGATATGACCGTGAATTTCCTCCCGTACCAGTAGCATCGGAAGGTTGCTATCCCAAAAATCACTCCTAATAGATCCTTTTCTGTCGTGATGTAATTTTGTTCGGACTTTTTGAACGTCCGACTGGCGTATGCTATAGGTCTTTTGTAGCCCTCTTTGACTAGGCTGAGTACTGCTCCCACTCCTGATCCAGATGTGTCCGAAGCTACCACAAAAGGTTGGCTGAAATCGGGAAAAATCTGTACCATGTCTGATGTCAAGGTGTCCTTCAAGGTTTGTATGGCTTCCAACACCGCAGGGGTCAGTTCAAATTCCACCTCCTTCTTTGTGAGGTTGGTTAGTAGGGCCATTAGCTCAACGGCATACGGTATAAACCTTCGGTACCAGTTTACTAGTCCTAAAAATGACCTTACTCCTCGTACGTTCTTTGGTAATGGAAACTGATGCACCGCCTCTATCTTTTCGGAGTCCGGGAACACTCTGTCTTGGGTGATCATGTAACCTTAACCTTCTTCAGTAGAAAATTACACTTATTTGGCTTAAATTTTACATTAACTTCCCGAAATCTTTCAATGTGGTCTTCTGCGCCGGTAGAATTAAAAATGATGATGTCGTCTAAGTAGACCATGCATATATCTCCCGTAAGCCCTGAGAACGTAATATTCATAAATCTCTGAAACGTTGATGGCGCATTGACTAAGCCAAAAGGCATTTTCAGGTATTCATAGTGCCCTTGAAACGTGCAGAACCCAGTGAGAGGTATATCTCCTTCCTCCATGTCTATCTGGTGATAAGCCTCTGCCACATCCATCACTGAAAATAATGCTTCGTTTCCTTGGATCCAATCCGAAATATTGGGTAGAGGATAATATTTCTTTTTCGATATGCTATTTAGTCCCCTGTAATCTATATACATCCCCACTTTCTCGTCTCCATTGGGTAGTTTTTTTGTAACCAATACTACTGGTGGTAAGGTATCCTATAGGTTATGCTCCTGGCTCAAGGGTAATCTCGTGCTTGACCTTCGTAGTACTGGTTTTCACCACATCTTCTAGAAATAGATGTTGGTACTCTTGAATCAGCATCTTCAACTTCTTCTTGATGGTTTCCTCCAAATGGTCCAATTCAAATCCGCTGGTTTTTCGTTCCTCCTTTCCCAGGCCAATGACGCCAATCACCTGGTTCGTTTTGATCACTTCTTCCTTTTTCTCGCACGACACCGCTGTTGCCAATTTTCTCTTCTTATTCAGTTTTACCTCTCCCTATCCTCTCCCAAGTCTTCTACCTTCTCTTCTTCATTCTGCTCCATCGGTGTCTCATCTCCGTTTTGTTCATTCACCTTCTCTAGGGTTGGTTCAGTTTGGACTTCAATATGACATACTTTTATCTTCTCTCTTTCTTTTTCCAATTCAGCTTCTTCCTCAGTCGGTACTTCCTCTTCAACTGGTATTTCAACTTTCTCTTGCAAGGTATCCGTTTGCACCTCGATATGTCGCATTTCCACTTTTTTCCTTTCCTCTTCCATTCCAGCCTCTCCTTAGCCTGTGTCCCTTTGAAATTTCTTGGCGCGTCTCCTCGGCGCTTCTTCTTCTGGTTTATCTTCTATATGCCTGTAGAACTCCCTTCCTTCGGGGCACCATTTTCTCCTCTCTGAATATCTGGTCCTCGGCGTGGCTTATTCTGCTTCTTCTTCTTCGTCATAGTGCGTCCAGTATTTTTTTCTCCATTTTCTATGATTTTTCTTATTTTTCTTTCCGTACGTCCTCCTCCATTGACTCTCTCCATATTTTCGTTGTCTGTAATAGATATCTCTCTTATAGCCTCCGTTTCTCATCCAAATCGGCCCGATGTCCCTAGAATAATTAATAGGAATGGTCTCCATTTCTTCTAAATATAGTAGCCTAAAAATGTTCCCATCGATTTCAACTGTTGGGTGGGGCCCATACCGAATGTTGGACCAAGTAGCCTGAAGAAAATCCTTTCCTAGTATTGATTGAACGTTTCTCAACGTATGTTTTCCGCAAACTATAGCATTCCAATTTCTTCGCCATAATCGGTCTTTACTACAACCCTCTTGTCCGTAGTGGGTGTCCCATCTATTTGCTTCCCAATTATTTATACTCCTCCGGTCTACTACTTCTTCTCGTACTATAGTTACAGCTGCTCCGGTATCTACCAATCCATAACACAGCACTCCATTTAATTTTATTCTAATAATATGAGGTACGTCTCTCATCCTAAACGATGATACTTTAGGAATAATCATTACTACCCTTTCTCTCCTATGATACTGATGTGGTCGTCTATGACCTTTTTGATCGTATAATAATTTTGCTGCCATTGTACTCTCCGACCTCCATCTTGGCAGTATGATGTCGGCCGCTGTAGTTTAAATTATCTGGGTTTCTTCCCTTCCCTGTGGTCCTGTTCTGCCTTCCTGTCTTCGTTTGAAGACGGCTCCAGTCGATGGCCTCCATTCCCCTCTCTCTTAATTTCTTCTATCTTCGTCTCTTCGTCCCGAATACTGCTGAAATCCAGCCCTGCCTGAACTCCATCCTTGAGAATATGTCCTAGGACCTCTCTGTCCTCTTCCTCGATCTTGGAATCCACTGTTTCTCGGTGGTCGGTTCCTGGGACAGTCTTGTGCCCAGTGACCTTCTCCTTGGCAAGAAAAGCAAACGTTGGGTCCTCTGGTCTTCGTTAGGTAACATTGACTGGCGGAATGTCCTATTCGTCCGCAGTTATATATAGCATCTTCTTCCTTCTCCTGAACTGACATTTCTCTACTGGGGTTGAGAATTCCAACAATCTTCTTTGACATACCCTGCCGATACCCTCATGTTTCCTGCTCTCCCTTGTAACATCATAGTGGTCATTTCTTGTAACTTCACCAATTCTTCGGCTTTGTCCAGTTTGTCTTCCCTTAATAACAGGATGCCTGTCTCTTTCATCAGGTCCTTCCTCAATCCTACTTTAAATTGATTTAGCAATAGCTCCCGGTTTTTCTTCCTAACTCCCGCTTCTTCTTCCGGAGTAGCTCCAAGTAGATCTTTCTTCAATAACTTGGCCCCCAGGGTCCTTAATCTTATGCAAAAGTATGACACGTCCTCATCCAATCGTTGAAAATACTTAGGTTCCACTGATTTTCTTCCGGTAACTTTATGGGAGCGAACTTTTGCACCAACTTCAACTTCAACGAGTCCAACCATGCGTCCGATTAAAAAAAATTATATGCGTGCCCTGCCAACTTAAATTTGAGAAGCTGGAGAGTCTCTTCTTCGGTCCAATTATCCAATTTTGCACGCGCTTCGAGCTTTTCGAGGTACCTTGTCACCTCTTTACCGCTTAAATTATCTAACGTGGTCGCCACCATTCCCAACGAATAAACGGTGGGCAACCGTAAAACCGCAGAATTCATTGCACCTGGGGTCGGAGGATTATTCCGGAGCCCCGATACTTCCGGAGGGCGCGCTGGATCATTTATCCCAATACCCACTCCCCACGCCGTGGGGTGAGTAGGCTGAGCAGGCAGAGTGAACCAAGAAATACGGCCTTCTGCATTCGTCCGGCTAAGATTTCTGCCATAGCCGGTATGATTTTTAAGTTTGAGAGCAGTGTGTCCATCATTCCACCAAGGATCCCTATTATCAGAACCACCATTTTGACAGAATGGTTTGGATAAAGCCTGCGGAGTTCAAAGAGTAGATCTCGATATTTAGTCCATTTTCCTCCTCTTTTCGGACGATGTTCGTTTCGCCAGTAGCTGGAAACTCAATGACGAAAATCGTCCTACTTTGATGGTCGAGGAGGACTACATCAGGCTTATTTGCTTGTATTTGCCTGAGGGTGGGGAATGAGTAGTTCCAATAGATTTGGCACTTCTCATTTTTCACAACGGACTTAATATCCCCCGGAGCATAAGGCAACACCGGTGTCTCGTCTACACCGTACGAGTGTCGCAGATGGTAGTACAACACTCGTAGGGCCGCGTTATGCCTGTGGATATAGGCTGAGACCGCATAAGCTGGACAAGCTGACAGCAAATGCATTATGGTATCAGCTGCCCCACGACACGCTCTGCATCTAGTGTCAGGGACCTCTATACCCATCACGCGACTACGGTAGACGAGGGTGTTGAAGATACCATCCTGGCAGGCCATTATGAATCCCTCGGTTTTGGACTTCAGCCCACTTGCCCTGAGAAAAGCGAATGTCAGGTTTCTGGATAAGCCAAGGTCTTCAATGTTCTTGAAGAAGACCCCATGCATTGGCTTGTCCTTATGTAGCTGTAGGAGCCTGTCACACTCCGCAGCTTTCACGTGGGCTTTTTGCTGAACGGGTTCCAACTCGGTGACAGATTTTGGGTTCGTCCGTTCAGTGTCGAATACGAGACCGAGTTCATCGGCAGCACGGGTTGCTGCCTTGAAAAGAAATGCTCCAATCCCAGCTTTTTCATGATCACATACCAAGCAGAGAAGGGGATCTGAACTCCTGATAACTTTACAGGCTCCATCCAGTACCATTCTGTTGTGTAGACACTCCATACTCAAAAGTCCACGGCCTCCCCGCTGTCTGGGGAAGTATAACCGTGGATCAGACGATTTAGGATGCAAGCTCCTATGAAGATGCATCATTTTGCGAGTTTTTACGTCGAGTTGTCGCAGCTCTTCCTGTGTCCATTTCATTACTCCAAAGGAGTAAAGTAGAATTGGAACGGCAAGCATATTAGTTGCAGCAACTTTGTTCTTCCCCGAAAGTTCTGATGACCAGATCTATCGAAGTTTGTGCTGATACTTGCCGCGGTGAGAGTTTTTGACAGTAGCTACCTCTTGGGTGTGGCGTTGTTCCACCCCTAGGTAGGTATACGTCTCTCTGGCATCCAGATAATGTAGGATGCTTCCGTCTACGAGCTGAAAATCCTCTCCGTATTCCTCGCATCGTCCTCTTTTGAGATGAACCGTGGCACATTTGTCGATCCCAAACTCCATTCCGATAGCATGCGTGTACTCTTGCACCACCCTTAAGGACTGAGGAGGCATAAAGTTTAAGGTCATCCATGTAAAACAGATGGGTGACCTTATGCCTCTGGTTGCTGGGGGTGCCGCAGTTGTATCCGCGGGTTTTCCGTAGTGCAACGGACAATGACAGTAGTGAGAAGCAGAAGAGAAGAGGACTGAGGGAGTCTCACTGAAACACGTCACTTCTAAAGATGTTTGCTCTGTTTGGACTCCGACTTGACCAGATGTTATGGTAAAACGAGTCCTCCAGAGCGGCACCAGCTGTTCAATGCATCTCACTATTTGATCGGGTACCGCAAGGCATCTGAGCAAATGAATCGATAATCGATCCAGGCCATTGAAAGGTTATGCTTATACTACACGGAGTCCTGCGTGATGCATTTGTCGATCAGCAGGTTCTCCTTGCAGCCAGCGACCCCCTCCTTTGACCCTCTTCGCTCATATATCCGTTCATATACCGGCTCAACTGTGGAGAGTATCCGCATGTACAAGATACGTGTAAACATCTTATAAAATGCGTTCAAGCATGTTATCGGTCTGTAGTTCTTCTTCTTTGAAAACTCTTGCTAGATGGTGGTGGGTACATGGAAAAATTTTCCACCAATAGTTGTATAGGCCATCAGGGCCTAGAGCAGCGAAGTTCTTAGAGCTGTTTAGAGCCCGTCGAACTTCTTCTGAGGTTATCGGATTGTGCAGTTCATTGAGCTCAGGTTGACGAAGCCTGAAGGCTTCGAACTGCGCTAGGGCTGGAGTATCTACGTTGAGTGGTTGCGGAAACTCATAAATGTTCTTCCAGAAGGTTTCTACCCGATCAGCCGCCGGCGGGATATCCACAACACGTGGAGGCTCTTGGATTAGGCGAAAAGGTTTATCGCGGAACTTCATGTTTTCCGCGATGCTCCTCGCCCGCCTCACTAGTGACTTTTTTGCAGCCACCAGCATTCGTATCCTATCAAGACAGTGCTGTTTGATGGTAAACAGCACGCCTTGATTTAGTGTGTGGTGAGCTCGTCTTAAATTTGCAGTAATTCGCCGCACTGCGGGCGTGAAGGGCCTATTGGCCACCACATAGTCCGCCACTCACTGGATACAAGACGCATGTTGTCTCGCCGACTTGATCTTAGCTTCCATCTTGTGAATGCGTCGCTCATGCCTCCCAATCAGAGGGGTGGTATCCCTTCTCTCCTCTTGGGACAGGGCCTGAGCGGCGTCATACACGGCAGAGTTGATCTGCCAGATGTCAGCCTCTTCTGAAAGGACATCGTGAATATCCGCATCCACCCGTGCCAGTTGTTGTGGCTTTAGGGGCTTGGTGTTATGAAGCGCTCTGCGGGTTCTGATGCCTTCCATTGGTGTTATGATGCTGGCCTCCTATACAGCCAGGTCAACACGTGGAATATCTGCCACTTCAGCCACTGCGTTAACAGGCTGAGGAAGGGCTCTTACATAGTCTCGAACCCGAAGGTGGGATACATAATCCCTCATATTTTATGGGGAAAAGGCAGCATGCTCTGGGTGTGTTGCACACCACAGAGCCGACATGTATCCTCTTCGGGCGGGCTCACTGCTTTCAAAGCAATGCAGAAGACTGTTCATCCGTCCACTCAAAGCGTCCGTTGTCATTGCGGTTGTCATTGTTTGGTAGATCATCGTTTTGAACCCCACCACCTTGCCTATGACCCCTCCTTCGAGGGGGTCGGTTGTAGGGGCCTCTTTCTCGTCCGTCTATAACCGAGTTGTCGGGTATACCGGGGGGTTAGCCTAGTATACCCACGGCCGACATCAGAGGGAATGAGCATTCCCTCCAGGGTGCGCCATGGCTGCCGGTCCGGTTTTGCACCGGTTGCTCAGGAAGGCCTTGGATGGTGGTTGGCCCCCCATACTTATTATTATTATTTTTTTTAGTATTATTAATTCTTTTTAACAAAAATTAATTGCACCTACGGTAAGTCAGATTACTTTTACGGTACCCCCTGTATAAATTCAACAGTAATCACCTACAGTGCACTCGGCCAAATGTGACAGGCGGCCAAATGTGACTTTTCTCAAATATTTCACAATGGCGCGCTTTTGTTCGGAAATATTCGCACTGTCGAGCTCTGCAACGGGGACACGATGTTTGTTAGAGTTGCGGTAACCGTCGTGTTGAGTGGATGGGAAAGGTAAGCAACTGAAAATTATGCCCTAAAACGTAATTGATCAAAGTAGGCTTTTAAATTGTTTCAATTATCGAAATAAGTGTTGAGGGTTTGAAGAGTCAATAATTGAATGAATATTGTTGGTTTATCAAGTAAAATACGTCACGTTATAGTGTAGAGATATTTCAGGCATGTCACATATGTACTTCAAAATTTCTAAATGTGACATCCTAGAAAGTCTTATTGTGACACTGTCACAATAAGACGATAATATACCTGACTTACAGCATGTTTGATTTTTTCAGGAAGAAGTCGAAAAATCGGAATTATAGCAATGAAGACATGGAAAAAGCTATAGCAGATGTTAATACACAGAACTATTCAGTGAAAAAGGCCGCAATTACCTTTGCAGTTCCTAGGTCAACTTTGACTTTGCGCTTGAAGGGGTGGAAGTACCGAAAACCTCCCACAATCAAGTCAGTTGGACGACAGGTAGACTTGAGCCCAGAAGTAGAAAAAAATCTAGCAGATAAAATAAAAACTATGGCGAAATGGGGTTTTGGGCTCTCAAGGAAAGAAATAATGTTGATGGTAGGGTCTTATGTGAAAGAAAACAATATACAAACCCGCTTCAAAGATGGTATTCCTGGCAGAGACTGGTTCTTGGGATTTTGCCAGAGACACCGTCTTTCATGTAAGAAGCCAGTAACAAGGCAAACTGTCCGTACAGAGCAAACAATTTCAGAAATAATCTATGGTTTTTTCGACCTATATGAAGATACAGTGAAGCAACTTGGCTTGACTGACAAACGAGGTCAAATATTTAATTTGGATGAAACTTCATTGTACTCGGATCCGTTGAATACAAAGGTCGTTTCAGAAAGAAATCTGGCGGTGTTCCGGAATACCCAAGGAACTGGTAGAACTAACACATACATTCTATTCTGTATCGCAGCTAATGATGAGAAACTCCCACCATTTATCCTGTACCACGCAAAACACCTCTGGGACATATGGATGCCGGAAGAAGCATACCCCAATACTGGATACCCCGCTACTCCTAGTGGCTGGATGACAGAAGCGTCGTTCCTAAGCTGGTTCAGAAATCATTTTCTCCACGATCAACACAAATTCCGAAATGAAATTTGATTACAGAATGCTGGAATTCTCTCTCTTGAGATTGAAGAAGTATTCTGCAACACCTCTGCCCTCATACAATTCAAATGTATTTACATTCTTTCTCTTGTAATAGAATAATATTCTCACACTGGTTAGCAATAATAACATTAGCCTTGACGCAGTTGATTGTCACCGTAGAGGCAAATTTAAGTAGTGTCAAAATTATTGCTGTCACGTTTTCATTCGAAAATATAAAAAGTATCATGAATTTATCCAGTGATTCAGAATCAGAGTGTGAAAATACATCACCTGAAATTACAAAGAGTACAAATAATTTACTGGAAAGTTTACTCCCAAAAATACAAAGAATGGGTATGAAAAATATTAATACTGTTAATATAATATTCATCAAACAAATTTTAATGAGAGGCCGGATGATTCAGATGGTACAGCATTGGCATAGTAGACGAGAGGCTGTGGGTTCAAGCCACCGAAAAGGCAATTTTTTTTTTATTCAATAGTTTATTCTTAATGCATCTTGCGATAAAAAAATTAGTTCTGGTTAGTCCAGGATTAGTCCTTTCTGATAATCAGTGTTTTCAAATAATAGTTATTATTTTGTGTAAAAATTATCTTTAGTGTACCCTCTATCAACGTTCATATGCTATTGCCAGAGCCGAAGGAAGGAAGACGAAACCAATTTATGTTCCCATTTCAGTTCGATGGATTGAATGTGTATTAATATTATGTAATTATTTCAATTTAAGAGTTTTTTTTTTAATTTTCACAAGTGACTGAAAATGTGACAGAATTGCCTAAAGACTAAGTGTGGATTCATGCAGCACCAATTAACAATTATCAAGTAGCAATTGTCAATTAACAATTATCAATTATCAATTAGCAAGTATTGAAAATGCTGCATTCATGCACCCAAATTAACAATTACCCAGGAACAAGTGAGCATGCGCACAAAGCAGATCTGTGCCATTTGAGTTAACCTCACTTTGTCGTGGAAACTGTTTAAACATTCAGATTCTATTCGTATTCCAAATGTTTATAATCAATTTTGTGCATTCACGATTATCATTGAAATGGAAGCAACTCAAGCATTTTTTTTGTTGATTTTCGATCATTATACTGACCAATCCACGATCATCTGCGTACTAGTTGCGCAATAGAAGAAAATCTCGTTCAATTAGACTAGAAAGATAACAGTTGGCCAACTTCTACTTGTTACTTGATAATTGATAATTGTTAATTGTCTGCATGAATGCATTCATTGTAAGTATGGAATGAACAATTATTTTACCTCGGCTAATAAGTTACGTCTAATATTTTGTTCCATTCTGCTTCCATATTTCATTCTTGGTTTTTGAAACGCACCGTACTCAGCCAAGTGTTTGTCCAAAATTCCGAATAATGTTCTATCCGGCTGTTGTCTTTCCGGATATAATTCAAAATGAATTTGAGTTGTTTTCGTACTATTCCTATCAAATTTATAATAAAGTTTCAACATATCTCGTTTGTTTTTCATTTGAGAATGAGGACATTTCGATTGAAGTATTTGTGCAAACTTATGATGTTTAATGAGTTCTGACAACTAGTGTTTATTAAACAAAATTTTTCGATGGAGTCATGACCATCTCAGATGAAGTTGTTTTTTTTTAATCTATGGTTTCAGAAGTGCAAATCATGACAAATTATACATCAATGAAATCAGAATGAGAATCACCATTTTTCTGTATAAAAAACAATATAGCGCCCATAACAGAAAAAAAAGTTGATGATGAATGCCAGAAGACGAAACGTCGGATAGTAAACCTGAACATGAAAACGTGTAGCTGAAAAAAAGTATCAATGAAAATGTACTTTTGGTTTTGAGCTATGTTGTCGAATAACGATGGAAAAAAATAAAAACGAACAACGAAATTAAACTACTTTTCGGAAACTCCCTGTATAAATTAAACAGAATCTATCTATCTTTTCTGGATTTCAAATTAGTTTCAAATTTTAAAAAGACTTTTAGTGGTCAACAAAATTAAATCATTTTGGTATAACCCTTGTAAAATTGACCAAAATTATCTGACTTTCTGGAATTCAAATAACGTTTCAACTTTCCTGGTATATATAAAAACAAAAATGAATCAATAGTCAATATTTAAAAATGTCAGTTATCTATCCGCTCCGCTCTAAAAATAGCGTTTTTCAAAAAGTAATTCAATTGAATTCGTTTATTTTTCCAACTTAAGGGAAAACTTGTTTCCTCAAAAATGCTCTGTATCCGATGATTACTATCGGCATGGACCCTCGAAAGAATAATTACCGTTCCGCTGCGCTCTGGAAAAAAAATAATTTTGGTTTGGCTGTATTCCTGATTCAGGCTATATTAAAATAGGATAAAATGTTTAAGCGGCGCACCCACAACTGGCGTTTATTTTCTCCACAAAAGAAAATTCGACCGGTCTTTCAAATTCACACTACTCGTAGATAGTGAAATAGGGGAGGTTACTTCTTATACAAAATCTTCCGATATTTCGGAACTTCGCGCCGTAAGTATGAAGTAAAAATCAAACTAGTGTTAAAACACTTTCAACCACTCAATCTTTGATTTATAATCGCTACTTTTTCTCCTCTGAAAAATTGCCTTGGGTAACCCTTGCCTAAGGATACCGCTCTGTCCTTCTTGATGATACAGGTTAGGCTGAATGCCTGCTGAGTTCTCTTCTTCGTTCGTGAATATTTGAACGCTTAAGGGTTAGTAAAATAAAAGAATTTTCCGGTGTTCTACAAGTATACCTGACCTAGTTATTTGGCTTCCTTCAGTCTCCGACGTCCTAATCTGAAATTCCCTACTTCCCTACTCAAATTCTCAAATCGGCTGTTTTTCTCATGAAAAAGATAGAAGAGAAAACCACAAAAAAAATCTCAACTATTCAAAATTTCGTGCAAAGTATTTTTGAGTTTGGTTCAACAATTTTCGACTATTTTTTCTGCTCTAAAATTGCTTATATTTGCTTGGGTTAAATGCCCTTTTTAAGACAAGAAATGAGGAATAAAAATTTTTAGAAGATATTATACGGCTATTATTCTCAATGACTTTCTTATATTATTCAACAACCGACATCATTTATTTTACGCTTCTAAATAACATCTACAATATGCACAACCACTTTCCGTCGGACAATAAACTCCAAATATATTGACACACCCAAAAATTCAGTTTTCCTGATTCGAATCGTTGATTTTTCTTGACGTTAACGTGTTATTCAATACCAATTAACACCTTTCCAACCTTTCTAGACTCGTAACAAGGACAAAAATATCGTCTTCAAACTGTTTCAAACAACACTTATCCAACCTACAACTTCTCTGAGCAAAATTTAATACACAAAATCCCACCGCTGTCACCATTTGTAATACTCGACGTTGATACTTTACTTTTGTGGTAATAAAATTTGGAACTAAATCCAACGGGCTATGGCCAAACGTTTAACCCCTTCCGTCGTAATATTTTATATTAATAGAAAAACTGGTTTTACCTGTATTATCTTATTTCTGCTTCTCTTGGCCTTCCTTGGAGTTTCACTAACTACAGGTGGCTGGAGAAAAAGTTTCTCCAGACCCAATTTTTCTAGTTTCCTTTTGAAAGGATCTTTTTAGGCTAAGCGTAAAACCAGATCAATATGTAGGGCAGTTTGCCTTGTCACCACTCCGTTAAGACTAAATTCGCATGACCCGGAGAAGTCAGACTTGATGGTAAAATAATAGTTTAATTTTGGGTTTGATCTGATTTATCTGTCCGAATTATTATATAGGCCGGGTTCGGCTGTCCAGCAAATGGGACAGACTTTATTGTTACTAATTATTTGCTCAGCTATTGTGGAATTTCCTGATTCTTTTTGTTTTCACTTGTTTTCTTGGGTTGAGGGATATAAAATTATACACAATCTTTTAATGAGACCGAAATTTAATAAAAAATAAATAAATTTTGTTTCGACAAAAACTTTCAGGGCCTCGACAATTCGAGCGTTCCCTGTATATAATAAAAAAAAAAACGAAATAAAAACTTCTCAGAAGGAGTAATTAAAGTTATTCTAGCAACTCATAAATAACTCTTCAAAATCATTATGACTACTTTCCACCTCTTGGAACCAAGTTTCCTAATAAAATAGAATAAAAATAATTTTCCCCTACGAACGGTTTGTTTTAGAAAAATCGGCGAAGTCTACTTATTCACATTTACATATACTCAAACACACTATAGCAACTTTTTCGAATCAGGGATAAAAATATTAGAATGATTATTACACAGAAACAGTATTCTTACGTGTCTGGCGTTATTCACGAGTCTGGTAAACGACTCACTTCGTCTGCACTCACATATAGGTAGCCCGCCTCGTATTTCGCGTATCTTTCCGTCTCGAAATTTAGATTCACTCTTATAAAATCACCAAGCAACAATTAAACGAATTTCTTTACATCAACAAAATATCACCACCCCTCTGAAATCACAAGTCATAATTTTGAATTTGATTTTAATGCCGGTACCAACCCCCTCCGTATATAGTTTACCGTCTCCCGAAACTTTCAACTCGAAACCCGATCTACGACTCCCTCAATCCTCTTCCAGTCCAAGCGAGATTTTTTTTCCCCGTCGACCGGATAGCAACAGCCTTCCTACTCACAGATTTTAAGCCTCTCATTCGTGAATTCCATAATTTATTATTTTCTGGTAATAACAATAAAATTTTTACCGCCCATTCCAAAATGACTTTGTCGCAATTTTTGTTATATTCACAAAATTTCTGTCGAGATTTCAAAACGCGTCTGCGAGCAAAATATCCCTTGCGTCAAAGTCTGTATCGACTACAGTCATGCTTATTTGACGGTTTTCAAGCCTGTCGGAACTAAATATTTATTTTAACCTAAAGTGTTTCCGTTGTTTAATGAGTTAAGATTAGCTTTGAAAGGAACCGTTCATTCACTTCGAGAAAGATTATTTTCGCAACCAAGAATTTGTTCGATAATTATACAAAGTATATTTTGACGTGGGTTGTTATACAGGATGGTATTTTAAAAATGTTCATTCGATACATTATACCTTGGTGTCATCATAGGTAGTGAAATGAGATTCCACAAGCACGTGAACCGACTCATTCAACGAGCATACATTAATTTGAAAGTAATTTATGGAAACCGTCATCACTTACCAAAGATTGTTAAAATCACATTATGTGAACAATTGATTCTGTCGATATTTAATTACGCTGACAGCCTATATGGTCCAAATTTAACCGTCCAATATCAAAATAAAATAAAAAAAGTTCAAAATTCTTATTTGAGATTGATCCATGGCGTAAGACGGCGACAACCAATTTCACAGAAATTAAAGGAAACAAAATGGCTCAATATGACTAATAGAAGGTTACACCATGCTTCCTGTCTTTTTCATAAAATAATATTATTTAGAACACCCCCATATCTATATAATAAGGTAACATTCAGGTACAAAGGTACATTGACACCCCCACCTTTCCGCACTGAACTTTTCAAACGGTCGTTTTCATACCAAATCTGCAATGTTTATAATGACCTTCCCGCTGATCTCAAACTGCTAAATATTAACAACTTAAAAAAAAACTGGAAGCCTATCTCTTGGAATTATAATTTATTTTCTGATATCACATCACCTGCTGATAATTATGTTAAGAATCGAGTCAATATTTTTTAATGTTAAGTGGAAGAACAATATTTGATAGGTCTCCTGTCAATTATTGAACTTCGCATTTTGTCATCTTGTTATGTTTGTATTATATGATGATAATAAAGACTTTTATTATTATTATTATATTATATCCGGTTAAAATAACTGATAAAAAACAACTCTTGACAAATTAGTCTTAATATTTTCATTTCCCGTTCAACTGGAAGTGATCCTATTTCGTTATTTTTTATTGCACGCTGCTTTTATCTGGAATAAGTATGTTTCAAAATGGCCTAACAAATTCGGTTCAATTTTCTGGCCAGAGGTGACCATGAATGTTATAAATTGAGCCATCACTCAATCACTAGAATTCACAAAAAAACTTGTGGATACACATAGGTATTGAATACACTGATATGTTACCACCATGCTAACTTGGATTTACTTTGAATACATCTTGACCTTATTATATTTATACACTTTTTGGGTTAAATTAACTCATGTTAACATATTTTTTTTTATATATTGTATTTATTGAATTTATTGTATTGACATTGTTCAACTTTTTTATAGTTAAATATGAACGTGAGTTATAATACTTTTGAATGTCAGTGGTTTTAAATGCAAATCACAATTCTATGGAAATGTGTTAACGAACATCTTATTGAATTTCCTCAGTACTTACGGCGATCACATTTCCCAAGGCCCCGCTTACTTTGTGGCTATTTCATTATTAAATTGGAACTTTTGCATCCACCTCTGGTATTTTCATTGAATTCGAACAAATTAATGTGCACGGTTAAAACCGTACATAGTCAAACATGAATTTTGATACCTCCTGTGATTTCGTATAATATTTGGTTTCAACCCAATGACACTTTTGATAAGAAAGTTATGAAGACCGGAAGACTAAAAATTCAATGAAAATTACCGCATCCATTTTCTCCTTATTTTCTATAACGGAAACGAAATTACGTGGGGACTCTTTGGATATTTAACGTGGGACAATGATTTACACACAAATTTATTTTTTCTATTTCTTAATTAAAACAAGAACTATTTACATAAACAAATATTCCATTGACTAGACAATATGAATGGAGGTATATCTTTTGTTACACAAATTCATGCTACTTCCAAATCAGACGAATCGTCGTCAGTAAAACTTTGCGCTGTCAATAGATGTGTTTGGTCGGCCGAGTTCCTATTGCAAACGTCCTCCTCTTGAATTTTTCTCATTCTCTCCTGCTCCTCCCTCTTTTGTTTCCTCCATTTTGCTCTTCTGTTCTTGAACCAGACCTGAAATAGTTGAACAATGAATTAATTATTTTTATTCGAATCTACGCAGTACTTAATGTCATATTCAGTCTCCGTGGGTGTTGGGAGAAATGATGAAGGGGTGTGATAACATTACTATTGAAGTATAAGAGTAGATTGCCTTCTACCGATATTTGCATTATAATCATTCTTGAAGGAGTGTGGCTTTCATTCGAGAACAATGAAGAAGGATAAATTGAATTATTTCAAACGACGCTACTATATCACAAGCATTATATATATGACTGGAGTAAATGTTCTGATATTATGAAGTTGAATTGAAAAAAAGCCACCAAATTCGTATGAAACTTGGAATTTTGTATTGTAATAGTTACCGATATAAAGAATAACACAAAAAACTACTGCCCCTTACCCACTGAACTGTAACTGAGCTTTTTAGCGAAGCTTTTTGCAAGAATTAGTAAGTATTTTAGAATTCGCTAATTATTCGAAGAAAGTGTGATTTAGATTGCCTAAATAACAAGTCTCGTGTCGAGTTAGGTTTGGTTGGGTTTGATATTTGTGGAATTTCTCCGCGGCTCATGGCCTAATGGTGCTGTAGGTTTTTTGGATTTTCCTAGAGCTGAAAAGTGAATGTACCACAGACAATATGTATTAGGTTGACTTCGTAAAAGAATCATACGGATATTGAGTATTCTCAAAATTATTGCAAACAGGATGTGTTTCTTATAATGTGCACCCTTGTCTTATAGGAATTTGAAATGGATATGTAAC
Source organism: Chrysolina americana (assembly GCA_958502065.1). NCBI lineage: Eukaryota > Metazoa > Arthropoda > Insecta > Coleoptera > Chrysomelidae > Chrysolina > Chrysolina americana. Next base: position 67,025,852 of record OY293413.1, read on the forward strand.
TTTTATTATGGAAATTGGCAACCGGTCAGACTTTGACAGAAGTTCAGTTCAGATTATTTCTGTGGTCAAATGAACAATTTATCATGAAGTCTCTTCGCAATGAAAAATTAAAGTTCTGAAAAATATGACATTGATCTGTCAGAAATAGTATGAATATTGTCATCATCCGGGAGCTACATTATTATAGATCATTCATTTTTGTAGCTCCCTGATAATGAAAATATTCATTGTCGAAATATTGGAAATATAATGTTTTATGAGAGTATACTTTCGTTTTGCTGCTATCCTAATTTTTTTATATAGGTACATATGCAGTCTTTCAAAAGTATCGAAACGGTCTCATATTTCAGAAACGGCCCAGATAAAATTTATGAAAATTTCGAAAGTGTGGTTTTTGATGATGCCAGATTCAATGGTGTTATCGGCAATGTTGCCAAATTAACAGTTTTTCAGATATTGAGGGTAACTTAATTTTTTCAAATGGAACACTTCATTTGTTTTCATTGCAATCAATTCAGCGACGCCTCATTACTTATGTCTCCAAATATCAGACTTTGAATGTTGTTTTTGAAATATGACAAAAACGCATTTTTGTTCAAAAGTCTGGCAACATTCCAATATTTTCAATACGGTTCAAGAAAATTACGTGAAGTTTTATAGAAGACAGTTTTTGATGATGCCCGATTTAATGGTGATATCGGCAATGTTGCCAAATCAACAGTTTTTTAGATATTGACAGACTAGCCAAGAAGGAGTCAGGAAAATCCCCAATCGGGCCAAAACTCAGCTAAGGAATCCCCAGCCTGTCTGTTGCTGCAATAGATCAATTTGCTACAAAAACATTTCATAAAAACATTGACCGACGCAAGACATGCCTGGCATGAAACAATCGAAGCTCCATGTAATTGAGCCTTAGAAGAAACTCAATAGGAAAATATATTCTCTAGGTAGACAATATCTCTAGCTAGCGCATGACACGGCTCCTAACGAACACCAGACTCCTTACTACACAGAATGGTGCTTGGTGCATTGGTGCATCAGAAAAAAATCTCGTTCTGAAGAAGTAAACTGAACGCAGAGGATGACAAAAAGGATGCTGCTGAATTACTCTAAGAGAAATTTGCATGATGTGCGAAGGCTTCAATACCTGCCTACCTGTGTACAAGTACAATAAAATTGTACCTATGAATGAAAAACATGTGAATTACTCCCAAACAAAACGCAATATCATAAAATCAACATGGATTTAGGAAAGGAAGATCGACAAGAAAGACAATCAGCCCTATGCTGTATCACTTCCGTTAAAAATAACGTCACCTTTATTCGCCATTTCCGTTATTTTGCTATGATTGGTAATAGCAAAATAACGGAAATGGCGAATAACAGTGACTTTATTTTTAACGGATGTGATACAGCATAGGGCTGAATAACTGCTTCAGCGTATTGTAACACATAATTCGTATTCTGCGAGTAATTGAAAAAAATAGACATTTTGTGTTCTTACAAATTAGTACCAGAATGAAAACGTATGTATTAAAAAGCTAAAAATGTTTAATACATTTCAGAAACGAGAGAAGGTGATAAAATGTAAAATTTAGCATTATTTGGTTGAAAATTATGTTGAGAATGTATATGTTGTTTACATACAGATAATCACACGATTGGCGGAACGTGGAAGAAAATAAATGAAGTCAGTTAGATATTGCCGAGCCCCAGCCTAATTAATAAGAATAAGCAAAATTCAACCATATTATTTTGCCCTTGATAAAAATCATCAACGATTATCGATGTCGAATTCAATAAATATAAACCACCCAAAGCACCAAAATAACGTCAATTTGACTAGACGCGCGTTTCGCCAGCATAGTTGGCATCCTCAGGAGCTCAAAGCTTACTGAACTACTTATCGTATTCTAATCCTATTCATCTGAGTGGCTATCATGATACTCATTATCCCTTCCTACATCAAGTTTTCTACTTTAAAACGGAGTGTTTAGAATCAATACTTTTCAATTATTCCGGATGCTGGTCGTAAATTCAAAGCCCAGCGACTTCAGATTATTTATCAATATCTCCTTGTTGAGTATAAACAACAAGAGTCGATTCACCAATAAATTTAATCCTTCCATTTTTTGTTGTGTGCAATGATAGAAGCTCTCATGGATCTGAGTGTACTCTTACCCTTCCTGCAGGCATTTGTACATTTTTGTCGGTTTTAATTACTAAGACATCTAAGAAATGGCAGCTGTATTTCATTTTCAGTTTTTTATACGTGGGCGATATGGTTTAGAAGGGTGGCTATTCAATTCTGAAACGAAACTTTCTACGTCGACCTGTTATGTATCAAATAAGATAGTGCACACGTCGTTCATCTTTCTAACCCAAACCGTAGAAAAATAATCGAAGCTCTCTCTTGCTTTCATCACGAAGCACTCATAACCAAATAGAGAGATATAGTGTTACCCATTGCTGTAACTTCGAGTTGTTCGTAGAAGCAGTTATTGAACTGAAAGCAATTCTGCCTCATGAGAAGTCTGGCAAAGCTTGAATACTCTGTCACTATTCTGAAAACGTTAGTCAGTAACTATCTCAAATAGCCCAAGGTTTTGGGGATTGGCACGCTTGGAAACAAATAACTCGCATCACATCGAAAGAGATCTTCTTCTTCATCCAGTTTTATGTTCCTATCTAGACGTTGAATTCTAGTTTTTTACGCTCAAGCCTGGTTGGGCCACCGGAAGATTCTCAAACTCGTTTGGGAGCCATTTTTCTTCACGTCTCCAAGAGAACACTAATCAAAAAACAAATAAAAGTCGACGCGTTCGCCAATTTATACAAGTTCCTTTGGTGATAGTTCGAAATCGTTCCTGCGTCAAAATATCGATTCAGTCCTTCGCCAAAAACTTTAGTTTGTTTCTTTGCATTGTCTCACATTTATTTCCACTGTTCTATAATAATTATTTCCATATCAGTTTCACAAGGATCTATCATGGAATCTATTTATTTTTATTTGATTATGGTCTATATCATTCCCATCTGAAACCATCGTAGGCAGTGGATTCCTGGTCAACTGTTTATGTTCATGAGGTTTTTTACTCGAGCTAACGCTCTCGTGCACTCGTGGTGTCTCAGAATACGTCTCGTGACTCGGAAGTATAATCGATTATTCTCCATGCTCTCGTGGATATTACTACTGATAATTCTATCAATTTATTTCTGAAAACACCACAAGTCCGCAGAACGAGTTTTATTTAAGCACCTCATTTGTGTGAAAAGCAGTTGTTATTATAAACATGAACAATCAATCCATCATAAACATGATCAATTAATTATAATCCTGAAAAATGTATCATGACTATAAATGATTTCTTATGGTTATGATTCGACTTATTTCAACGTCTTCGCCTACAATTTATTTCTGTCAAATCGTTGCATTTTACGTTACTATCCATGGTTACATCGTTGAAAACACCAACCATGATAGGCCAATCAAAATTGAAAGTCTTCTGATGTTTTTGGGCCTGAAAGTAGTAAACGACATCAGACCATAGTTGTGTCATCGGTCACAGTGGAGAGTCAGAAATGCCAACGCAGAATCAGCCTAACCTAAATTACACATCGCTCCTTTGATAGAAATGAGATGGGACTTGCAGCTTCAAAATCAGTTTATTCCGCACTTGTGTCCTACTTGCGTTATGGTATATCATTTTGGGGGGTGTGTAACAACCAATTGTTTCAGTCAGTGTTCATTCTGCAGAAACGAGCGATTAAATACATGAGTAAAGTAAAATTTAGAGACTCATGTAGGTCACTCTTCATTAAACATGGTATCCTTACCCTTGTGTCAATATTTATAATAGAAACAGTCTCATTATAGCTATTTATGTACCAAGTGCGTTATATAGATCTTAACGTCCGGAGGGTAACATTCACCCGACGGACTTTGGCCCGAGGAATGAATGTTGCCCGATGAACATTGAAGACAGAGGAGCCGTTTAACTGATCAAGGTACCAGAAACCAAGACCTGCACCTCAAAAAGTTTCACCTTTGTTGAAGAAAGCGAAATAGGAGCCTTGAACTTAGTTAAAAAGTACATTGCACTACGACCAAAAGGATGTAAACAACGTAGGTTTTTTTAAACCTACAGAAATAATAAATGCATTGAGTTACCTGTAGGTAAAAATACTATAGGAAGTGTTCCTTCTATCATAGCGAAATACCTTAATTTGAAAAATCCGAAAGTTTACACCGGACATTTTCTACGCCGAACGTCGTCAACGCTTCTTGTTCAAGGTGGTGCTTTCTAAATTACATGGAAAATGAAAGAGTAGTACGGTAGCGGAGAGCTATATTGAAGAAAGTTTCTCCTCGAAAAACAAAATTGCTACAATGATAGCCCATTCCGTTTCCGAAAAAGAAAATGTTAACGTTCCGATCGAAACTGAATGCACATATAGGAGTTTATCATCGGTCAACTCACAGAACTTCAAACTTGGTACTAATTTTTCAGGAACATTTGAAAATTGTAATTTCTATTTGAGAGAAAATAATAAGTCCCTTTTTTATGTACAGTTATAAATAAAACTTTTGTGAGTAATTACCTAATTTATTGAACTACAGAAAAAAACTTTAAGCGGGCGTTGTGATTCATAATGCCCTCCATAACGCCATAAATTCAGTTAACCTCTCAAACGACATTCTTAACCCAGTATTTCTATGTAGAAAAGTGACAAGTATGGTGTAAACTGGCGGATACATGTGCCACTTTTCTACAAAGAAATACTGGGTTTAGAATGCCGTGTGAAGCGTTAACTGCATTTTGTTAGATTTTTAGTTGTGTCACTTTTCTATCAACGGAGCGACTTGTACCATAATCATCATTATTTCTAGTATTTGAAATTTTCGATGATTCAATGCTGTCGGCGTTGCGTCCCGCCTCTAGTAAATACAGTTTTCACTTCGGGTTTATTCAGTTAACTGTGTGCTCTACGTCGCGCCCGCTCGCTGCCGTTAACATAAAACAAACAGTCAAATTATTTCGGAGAAGTGATTGTATTTATTAATGCGATGATATGAGGTATTGAATGTGGATTTAGCGGGAATTTGTACCCGAACAATAGATGGATTATTAAATATGTTATTGTTAGGAAAACCCTCTCCGGTAACCCTCCCTCAAATACTTCAATGACGACCTTATTTATTTATTTTAAGAGTAGCGAAGAGTGAATCCGCAAGCAGACTTCCACCCTGATATAATAGAGTCCTTAATACTTATATCACTTAGCCGACCAAACCATCTACGAATAAAATTAAAGAGTAAAGAGTATATTTTTTACGTACTAGAAATTGTGGTAACGGATTCATTAATGTAATACAAACGACAAATGATTCATTTTATACTTATTTTCTTACAATGGCGTGATTCACCCTATTCCTACAGGCAATTTAGTTTGAGAGGTGCCACTAGTGCGGGAAAAATTCTTCCCGCACACTAAAGTTACTTCGAGTGAGGTTTTTCTGCACTAGTGCGGCAAGGATTTTTTCCGCACGCGAAAGTTTGTTCAAGAGCGATACATCAGATGTTTTGATGCGCTTGTAGAAAAAATCTTGATCTTAAATCATACGGAAAGGTGCTCTTCCCGTACTTATTAGGATAAAGACTATATCCTAAGAAGTACGGAAAGAATACCTTTCACGCATGCGACTGCCGTTAACCGAACTTTGCGTCGTTCGAGTTGGCCTTTCCGAATGAGATAGTATCAATATTTTTTTCTACAAGCGCATAAAAACATTATGTTGCGCTCTCGAACAAACTTAAATATGGAAAAAAATCTACAAGCGCGCATGATTCATATTAAAACCGCTCGGAATTTTGTTCGGAAAGTATTTGAGGTTAGTTTTTCCCCACTATGACGGTAGTGATAAGCATATCATACGACGATGTTATAATGAATACTACTACTCCCGAGGGGTATTACAGTTACGAGCAAGATTTGTAATTACCAGAGGAAATGAAGTAAATGTCATTATAACAATTTTCATGCTGCGCTTTATCTACGACTGGTGTATAAAAAAAAAACTATCATACTTTTCACCAGAATAAACAATAATATTGCTACAAATGATAAATTAATAGTAGATAAAATGTTAACATGTTAGGTTCACATGAAAACTTAAGACTCATTCGTTGGAAAATTCTTTTTTGTGAGGTGATAAAAAAGACGGCTATACAGGTGCCGCTTACTGGACCTATTCCATAATTTTATAGTCCGAGAGACGAGGGAATAAGTTAGCGATTATCATTGCTCACGTAGCACCTTTTCAATAGTAGCTGCCGGCTATTCCATCATTATAAATTGTTTTCGTGTATAATAATTGATTTTCATCAATTTGTACAATTAAAGAATATAATATGAAGTATTCGAACAAAAAACCAAATTTTGGGGTATCTGGTAACTTATTTTTCTTGCTGTCAACCTGATTTATATTTGGGAAGGTGACTCGCCTATTAGTAAAATTTTGTAAATCATATTTTTTGTAGCCTCAATGCATCAGTATTTAAAAGTGTTGTTCTATAAATGCCATAACTATTGGATAGTATCAACGATACGCGTAATTAAAATTTTCTCGTTAAACAAATTTCAACCGGTCTCAAAAGCTTCTTTTTCTGTAGATGTTTACAACCCTTCTTCAATCACCGAACCATCATGGCTGATGAAAGGGAGTGAAACCATATTCTATAGAATACAATAATTGTAGCCAATTTCACATTGTATATTAGTTACATCGCCTCACAGAATAATAGCACATCCGAGGACCTACAACCTGCTATGCGGAGGGAGATTCAACAGACTTTCTTTCTTCTTGTATGTCTTCAGTTTTGGCGACCGTTTGATGAAGGTGATCAAAATATTATTTAGTGACTATGTAATCCGTATTGAATCATGTCTTTTTCCGAAAAAAGAAAGCATTTTCTTTCGTCTACGTCAGTTTTCTCCTAGGAGATTTCTGTAAATTGCAAAAATAGTGTTTCGATCGAGAACACTGCTAAAGTCCATGTTTGGATCAGCAAAAATGAAAAGAATAAAATCGAAAATGTCTTTTCTCTTCACACGTTTCGACAAAGTGGAAAAATGAGGTACACATCTGTCAGAAAATAACTACTTCCTTGGCCAATATCACGACAAACATTGAACTACATATGACAGATATTTGTGCAACGTTTTTCCAAGAAGTCCCAATTGCAAGTGCTTATTTTGTAATTATAATGTAGATTATCCTTTATTTGGCTGGTGATGACCACTTGCAGACATGAAATGTATCGAGGTTTTGCCTCTCGTCAGTGCTAAGGTAGGTCGGACAACATTAGTGTCATCCTGTCCCTGCCCAATAAATAATTATCAACTGTTTGATTTATATTCCCTCCGAAATAAAGCCACGACTTATACTAAGTCGGTCATAGCACCATCCGTACTACTTGCAATTTGGTCTTCTTGGAAGAATGTAGCACAAATATCTGTCAGATGTAGTTGAATATCCGTCATGGTAAAAACCAGTTTTCTCTCAAATATTTGCCTCATTTTTCCACCTTTTGTAAACGTGTGGAGAAAAGGGTAATTCGACTTTGCCGATTTTATTTGTTTGATTTAATATCATGAATGCCGATACGTATTTCAGGCCCGGTGCCTTTTTTGATGTTTACTACAACTTTTCTATCCCACCTATAGAACCAGGAGTGGACAACCTTACCTATGGTAATTTACTGTATATTTCTTTACACATAGATAATTAGGAAATTCAGTTATATTTTTATGTTTAACTGACAAATATTAAGAAAAAAATTATGATGACGAGAAACCTACCCGTTTTCGATAAAAATTTCTGTCAATACACCTCCATATTTTGAGACCACATCGGTTTCAACATTCACTTCTAGGTCAGTTACGAAATCGCATAGAGGTATAACCAAAATCAACTTGTACATAGACTTGTACATAGACAAAGAAGTAAACATACTCTTCCAAGTTACGAAGTGGAAATATTATTACTATGGCAGTTTCAAAAAATATTTATATTGGCTAATATAGACCACTTTGTCACTGTTTCGGCAGTCAATTCTATGCCTTCATCAGAAAACGAACGACTTAGATTTTTCGGAAAATGGAGTGTTAAAGAAAGTGGTAGTTCTTTAGGCCACGTCAGATATCAATACTGGTATTGATGACCATAATGCTTACTAAAACTCTCTGGATTTATGTTACTTCAGTAGTGAATGCCCAAGTTTTCAGGTCCTCCTGAATGGTGTTTTGAAACCCATACACCATTTTCCCATAACTCATTGAAAATGAAAACGAGAAATTTTTCTCTATATGAACCCTTCTGCGTTAATTACTATTATCGATATAGCAATATTAGCACAAGATAAATAGAACGGACTGTTTACTATTTTAAATTCATAATAATCTGCAGCCTACAATGACTGCATTTCATTATTTAGTATTTCCCATCATGGCTATAATTCAATTAAGTCGTCTGTTTTCCCATTCGTTGTTTAGCCAACTTTCCCCGACCTGCTGCGATGAGCGAGAGCGTATTCGCTGCTCGTGTGTTTTAGCAGCGTTACTGGGTGCCTGCCAGATTATTCTATTACCGCGTATCAACATCGGGGAGGGCTAATTTTGTTTATTCTCAAAACATTTCATTGTTTCAAGTGGATCAAAAATTCAGCGGAAGGTTAATTAGAGTTATGCGCGCCATGGCATTGATATAGCTGCCCTCGGGGATGGATACGAGACGCGCGGGATAAGCAAAAAATGGGGTTTCACGAGATCTGTTTGGAGCAGCTCCGGAGATTGTTACGAAAAAAACTACTGGGGATGTAGATCAGTAATAACCATACGCAAAAACGTATAGCCAGGAAAATAGTTTCGCTCTATGGTGGCGATAATTGTTTTGATACGAATTAATACACAGGGGGAGTTCAAACTCTTTAACTCTCCTTGAGCTATATTTATCAAAATGGATATTTAAAAAAAGAATAAACAAGCCGAGAACTATTACCCTAACTATTTAATATAACGATTGAGTGGCTGACAATTGTATTTGAGATATATATGTTACGAATGATAAAATTCAAATTTCTATGAAATGAAAAATACGTGTTAACATCTATAATAATAATAATTGATAGTAGCCAATGGACTGAAGTCTTAGCCATACTAAGCCAGCGTTAGCCACTAAAACAGAAACGCCACTAAGGCTCAGTTACTGCAGAAGTTTTTTTGAGTTCACTAATATATAATATATACAGTGTGTGCGATTTAAAACGGCAACACCCTGTTATTTTGGGACCCAGGGATAGATTTTGAAAAAAATTAAATTTCAAGTTATAGTACTCGACGAGCTCTACCAAATATTTTGAAAGATAGGCCTACTATTATGCTCTGCTGAATGTGTCGAAATTTCGAGAAGTATCGAAAGGCATTTTTTTTCGACAAAGTGGATAGCCTTTTCAGTTTGGCATATTTTGAACACCTATATACCAAGTTTCAGCCCAATATCTCATATAGGGTATTACTTATGTGATGACAAATTTGCAAATTCATGCTTTTTTGATCGACCCTATATAAAAGTCTACAACCTTTACAGAAAAGATGGAGTAGCCATTCAATGGTGGTGGTGGTCGGTGGATCAGCGGTCTAATGCATAGGCAGTTCGAAACTCCAGCATAGCGATAGTCGGTTCGAATCCGATGTAGGTACGAGAATTTTTCTCAACTACTTTATATCGGATCGATAGGCGGCCGCATGCCTTGTTGAAGAGCAAGTGTATTGTGAGTTGTCTAGATGCCAATCTCGTCTAGTGCTAGCTTGGAGTGCAAACCGACCACCCGAGGTGGGTTTTCCTACAGCTGAAAAGTGAATACATCACCTAAATATAAATAATAATAATAGCCGTCCTCTACCCGCACAGGCTATGCCTTTAGGTACACTCAACGAGTGTTTATGAGGGAGTATTATTATTATTATTATGTTGATAATTTATTCCTTCAATTTTGAAAAGTAATACATCAGGAAATGAACCCGAGAAACGAAAGGAAATTGAAAAAGTTAGATTGAGACTGAAAAAGAATACATGGGATAGATGACATAGATAGTGATGTTTATCAATGGTTAGCTGATTATTTGTCTCATAGAAAGCAAAAAGTTGAGTCCAAGATAACTTCTCACAATAATATGGTAAAAATAACTTAATTTTTTTTTCATGTGCTTATTTTAGAGACGCTAACGTGTATAACGTGTAAATCTCGTGAAATCTTCCCCAAGCCATTTTTCACGTAATATTAGTGGAAAGCGTTTTGAGGATAATTATCAAGCTTAGTTTCAAAGCCTGCTATGGAAAACAGTGTCGGCTTATTGATCTAATCTTATGAAATGGCCATATGAAAGAAATCATGAGAATTTTGCCAAAATGTGTCTCGGGGTTGAGAAGAATGTTTCGAAAAAAGCATAGAAATTAAAGGGGTATTTTTACAATCGTTAACTATTTATTAAACTGAAGAACTAAAAGATAAGTATAATACTTTTTCAACCTCAGATTACAGATTACCATGATATAACTTCGTATCTGAATATTCGATGTATTTCTCATTTGAAAGGGCTACTTCACCTTTTCTTCAAAATGTACAGACATGCAGGGTCAGTCAAAAAACACCCTAGATATATGAGACATTGGGCTGAAACTTGGTATATGGATGTTCAAAATATGTTCAAATCGAATAAGATATCCACTTTTTCGACTATAACTTGAAATTCTCATGTTTCAAAATCGGTTTATGCTTGGGTTTCAAAATAACAGGGTATTGTTGTTTCAAATCGCACACAATGGATATATACTGTCGTGCTATTATAATATTACCAATAAAATCCAAAAATTTTTGATAACGGAGACGTCAACACTTTTTGAAAAAAACAGGTATTAATTCAGATGTCATTTTAATAAATTTTTTCAAGACAACAATGTTGTTAACGCAGTAACCAACCTATCGGGAAAATTTGATTAATCTGCCCTTCTACACTTGTGAAGATTTTTTTATTTGAAATATTTTCAGACTGCACGTAGAATATTCAAATCCCCCCCCCCCTAAAAAAATATGTCGATTCTCAGCGAACTCTGGAGCATTGATCAATAATTATTATTTTTGAACTCATCTATTTGGATGAGTGTTCACTTGCTTTCTACTGTTCGTATTTTTCTACAAAATACTCAACTTTTCTGGCATTGAAATCAAACTTGCATCTCTTATGTGTAACCAAAATTTAGTTCTATCGCTTCAACCTCTAAATAATCATCGCAGACAATAATTTTTGCAAAAAACTGTGCAAATTTGGTATTTCAGCTCCTGGGAAATTAAACTTTAGTTGGCAATGCAATCCGTCACTTGCTCGATAAAATATTGCCTTTTGGCCTTGTTACGTAAAACCCAATTAGTGAAAATTATCAACTGATATCGATTGGATATACCTAGATAATTATGCAGTATAAAAAAATTTAAAATACCTACTTCGTTCCGCGAAAGGGTATGCCATTAAACTCATGAATCTCTGATACATTCCCATCGAGTAATGATCATATCTCTAATGGTTTGCAAGTTACAGAAAAGCGCGATGACAACTCACCCGGTATAATGATTTATATCTTCATTCTCTCTGAGGCATCTATTGAAATATTTCCGCAAGAATGATCGCATCAAACTTCATATCACCCAACAGACGCCAATGAACAAACGGCTCGCACAGGTATACAGTACTGCTAAATTGGAATTAGTTCTACATGGATTGTTCGACAAAATCGCGCCTCGTAGCTTCAGATCAAACGACAGGTGACGGGAACAAAGTAGACAACAAGGTTTATTATTATATAAAACTGACTTAAATAGCCCTTTGATGTTCAAATAAGCGCGATAATTAGTATTATTTATTATGAGACATAGAATTCAGCTACAATGGCATTTGAATAGCCGTTTACCTAATTACGAACTGCTGTCGGTTTTGATACTTGCAACTCTTCAAAAAATTAATAAAATGTTCATGTACTCCAGGAAGGTTTTTTAGACATCATTTAGAATATATTTCACACATATTGTAATTTTAACTTCGCACTAGTGTCGTTGTTCAGAATTGTTCTTTCTTTTAATCAACTGTCTACTCAAAAGCAACACTTTTTTTTTCAATTTTCAGTTGAGAATGTTTGCCTTTTCAATATTCTTGAGACTTGTGAGAGCTAAGAAAAATCAGGGTCTTACTTTTTAACGTACGATCTTAGACAAGAATTGACTGAACTGTTCGTTACTGGTCAAAAAACTAACTGCGTGAAAATTACTTGATTTCAGATTTTGATACCATCCGACTAAAATGCTGACTCGTCGACTACGTTGATAAACGGTATAAATTTCCAAATAAATGGAAGAATAGCTATATAACACCAATATTCAAAAAGGGGACAAGGCCAATATTATTAACTATCGCCAATAACGAAACTGTCAGCAATTCCAAAATTATTTGAACAATTTATATCCAGATTTTTAACATGGCACTGCAAGTGCATTATTGTCAATGAACAGCATGGGTTTACAACAGGAAAGTCTACTGTGACTAACTTACTATTATATCAGAATGATATTGTAAGTACTCTAAATTCTGGGAATCAAATTGATTCCGTATATGAGGACTTTTCAAAAGCTTTCGATAGTGTGAACCATAAGTTTTTGATTCGTAAATTGGAAATGCTTGATTTTCCACCATGGTTATTATCTTGGCTGGAAGGAAGAAAATTCAGTATGTTGAAATTGAAAACCATCTCTCCAATCCGATACAAGTCACTTCAGGAGTTCCACAGGGTTCTCATCTAGGACCATTAATATTAAATTTTTATTAGATTTTTACATCATCTGCAAATATGAGAGTAATCAAAGTGAGATGCTAAATCATTTATGTTCCAATACAGACTTCGAAAGATTGCTTAAAACTTCAACATACGAAAGTAGATATATTATTATTTGACCATTTGTATTTCTACTTTTAAATTTATAGAATTATTATCAATATTCAATTGTAGTTTACTGTCACGAAGGAAAAAAAATAGGGTATACTTACCTATATGACAATATTCTTTACTCACAATAAAGGTTTCATGGTATCGGAAACAATACATGCACCTCCTTAACAAAGGTTTTGTTGTATGCACAATATTTTCCATAGTGGGAATTCTATTTTCGTTAGCAAAATGGGTAATACAGTTTAAACTGTTAATAAAACTGTGAATAGTAAATTTTCTGAGTTTATATTTTGGCGTACAAGGCAGTAGTTGTACCAGTTACTAGTGGTACATTTTCACATAGGGGTTTGGTTTGTAAGATTGAGAATTCGGATTTCTTCTTTACAATCATGTCGTCTTCTATTATTCGATGACTTGCATCTACAAATTATATTGAACAGTTATGACATAAAGCCTGGAAATACACTGTTTGTAGTAACTTTTCATTTAATAAATCTAAAATCGACAAGAAACTGGTGAACATTTTGAAATTTCATGGAACTGTTTTTCTCATGTATCGTTCATATAGAAAAAACCCAAGTGAAAGTGAAAGAGTATGGAGCCTACTTATCAAAACTTCAACGCTCAAAATTCTACTACATAATGGACTCGCTATCATCAACAAATGAAACTAGTGCGGATGAGCTGGCCAATCACAGTGAGACTGTTGAGGTAGTGTAGAAATCTAGGAAGAAAGGTAAGAAAGGCTCCAGAAAAACTGGCATAAAGATTCAGAAGCTATGATTAAGAACCAAAAATTCAATTCTCAAAAAAAATTGAAATGTTTCTGCCGTCCATCTTCGAAAACTTCATGATGAGAAGTATGCTTAAAGCAACACGAAATTAGCAAGATTTGCGAGAGGCGTGGAAGTGAATTGGACGGAAACTGAAGATTCAGACGAAAAAAACAGTTTTCTAATTATTGTTCCAAAACTTTAATATCACCACACAACACGCAATTCTTGAGCTTTCGAAATATGTGATATTATTTGAGTTTTCATTAGTTGTTGACGTTTGATGATATTTGATGACGTTTAAGGTCGTGGAAGCAGATCATGGAGAATGCAAAGATAAAACGCAAGAATACATTTTCAGAAAACTTATCCAATTCAAAAAAGGAACAAGTAGTGGGTATAGAACAAGATCTGAAATATTATAAAGGAATACCATAGAATGAAAAAGCTGACGAACGTGCTGAAAATGTATCAGCGTATGTAGTCCATGAGTTGCGTACACCCGTAACGTAAACCATCCACGGACGCTGACGCAAAAAACACAAAACTGTTATTTGTACGTTAACATTTACTCTCAAAATAGCACTTCCACTCCCTATTATAGCCGTCCTCTGCCTGTAAACGCTAGGCCTGTGTGTATATGAGGGTTTTTACGGGAATAAATTATTATTGTTACTTTTCGTAAAGAAGCTCCGATACTTCCGGAGGTCACGCTGGATCATATGCCCCAATAAACACTTTCCATGCCGTGGAGTAACTATTGGGTCCAAGAGCAGGCGGAGTGAACCAAGAATGACGGTCGTCTGCATTCGTCCTATGATTACATATCACAGGGAGCCGTTATGATTTTTAGATTCGAGAGCAGTGTGTCCATCTTTCCACCTAAAACTCCTTTTAACAGAACCACCATTTTTACCGAATGGTTTTGGTAAGGCCTGCGGAGTTTGAAGAGTAGATCTCGATATTTAGTTCGTTTTTCTTCCTCTTTACGGAAGATGTTCGTTTCGCTAGGAGCCGAAAACTTTATGACAAAAATCGTTTTAATTTGTTGGTCGAGGAGGACTACATCAGGCTTATTGGCTCGTATTTGCCTGCGGATGGGGAATGATTAATTCGAATAGATTTGGCACTTCTCATTCTCAACAATGGATTATTCAATGTCTCCCGGTGTCTCGTCAATACCGTACGAGTGTCGTAGGTCGGAGGGCCGCGTTATGTCTGTGGATATAGGCTGAGATCGCATAAGTTGGACAAGCTGACAGCAAATGCATTATGGTCTCAGCTGCCCCACGATACGCTCTGCATCTAGGTCAGGGACCTCTATACTCATCACGTGACTACGGTAGACGAGGGTTTGTAGACACCATCTTGGCAGACCATTATGAATCCCTCGGTTTTCGACTTCAGCCCACTTGACCTGAGAAAAGCAAACGTCAGGTCTTCAATGATCTTGAAGAAGACCCCATGCATTGGCTTATCCTTATGTAGCTGTAGGAGCCTCTCGCTCTTCGCAGCTTTGACGTGTGCTTTTTGCTGAACGGTTCTAACTCGGTGACAGAGTTTGAGTTCGTTCGTTCAGTGTCAAATACGAGACCGAGTTCATCGGCTGCACGGGTTGCTGCCTTGAAAAATAAAGCTCCAATGCTCCAATTCCTGCTTTTTTATGAACGCAAACTAAGCAGAGAAGGGAATCTGAACTCTTGATGACTTTACAGGCTCCATCTAGTACCATTCTGTTATGTAGATACTCCAAGCTCAAAATTCCACGGGATTCCAGTTGTCTGGAGTATCTGGGAAAGTAAAACCGTAGAACAGACGATTTAAGATGCAAGCTCCTAAGAAGATGCACAATTTTTCGAGTTTTTACGTCAAGTTATCGCAGCTCTTCCTGGGCCCATTTCATCACTTTAAAGGACTATGAAGACCCGGAAAATAGTAATTAAAAAAGGAGTGTTAATTAAAAAAAGGAGAATAATTGGTTTTCAATTTGCCGAATATTTTCCAAACCAATTTTGATTTCATCATGTTACATCGCATATACATAGTCATTTATGAGAATTCATTAAACATAATATTAAAAGAAATATAATCATTGGTACTGTTGTTTCTGGAGGATACTTGTAATACTTTGACCAATACTATGAAACAGTTTTTAATTATATTTTCGGTAAAACAGTGAAAAGTATCCCGGTGAAACCTTTGTGGCAGATCTGTACAGCTTTACTTCAGAAATAGACCAGAAATACCCACTGTTCGGGTCAATTATACTTCACAACGAATATTCAACATTTCATTGCCTCTAAATAACTGTTAATATTCAAATTTCAATTACATTATCCATCGACATTAAGGATGGGATATTTTACGCCGGTTGTTACGGTGGTATTGAAGTACAAATATTCTGGGTGGCATTAATATGTGTCAGCATCTTTTCTATTGACACACAGCAGTTGAGAGGTCTGCATCTACCTCATTTCAACCTAAGTGGATGCTTGTCTCCATAACTAATAATATAAGTTATAAGTAAACAAGTTAAATCTCACTCCAGCCCATAGACATGATATGGTGAAAATAAAATCAATCGTGCAGTTAAAACAGACTACTTCATCGGATATGTAAATAACGCAACGGCGGTAGGTAACTGAATAACTTGGCATTTGTCTACATTCAGAAACTAGGTACGTAATCAGAAAGCTTAGGTATCTGAAAAATTACTATACAAGAAAAAAATTTTGTTTCTTCGACTTAGTACTTAATTTCGTAATCACTTGAGCATCCCGCAATGATCTCCCTTCCCTGGAACCAAACCATTGATCGGAAAGTATTCCAAATGTAGGTTCTTTAAATCGGACATGCCATATTTTCTTTATTATGAATTATAATCCGAAATTAGAGTTTACGCGTGAATGATTCGATTTTGTTTTAAACAATGGAATGTATCAATCTCTGAGGATGCACACAAGTGAAGTTGTTTCAAACTGAACATTAATGGTATAATTTCAATATCTGATTATATCAGGATTCATAGAATCTTATATAGGTACAAAATGAAATCGAATGGGGAGTACAAAGGAAAAATTATTTTTCCTACAAACGTGCGTGATTCACCCTATACCCGCACGCAATTTAGTTTGAGAGGTGTCATTTTCCCGCATGCTCAAGTCACTTAAGTGAGTTATTCTCGCACTAGTACGGGTAAAATTTTTCACGCACGCGAACGTTTGTTCGAAATATGAATTCTTTTAATTCGCTTGTAGAAAAAATATTGATCCTAACTCATACGGAAAGGTAGTCTTCCGCACTCGGCTCCTTACTTGAACTCCGCTTTGCGTCGTTCGGGTAACGGCAGTCGCATGCGGGAAACTTACTCTTTCCGTACTTGTTAAGATAATAACTATATTCTATATAGGCTCGATTAACCATTGTTCATTAAATTTTGGTTTTCGGTATAACATTGTAGGAATTAATCAAAGAGTTATCTCGATAATGATCATTCAACTCCTAGAACTGTGAAAAGTTTTTGAACAGGTATGGGGTTTTTTCCATGAGAAATTGGTTGAAAAAAATATTTTCTGACTATTTTGAGAATACCTACTAATTTCACCCCTTGGTCATTCTCCGTCTAAGTGTGAAGTTGCTGGTGCCATTGATATTTGATAGATATAGTTCAACGTCCAGAGTGGTCTTGAGCGGGAATAGTTATTTTCTGTTCGAAAAGTAGGTATGTTTCTTTCTTTCAAATTTCAATTGGGAATGTTTTCCTTTTCAACATGAATCCCTTCCAAGAAGTCATTTTGAACGACGAAAAATAGTGACTAAAGTTTGTCTTTCAGCCATGATTCCATGTGTGATTTAAATTGTAAAAATTGTTATTTCCGTCAACCAGCTGTACACCCTTAAGAATACAACCCGCAAAAGTCTTCGAAAGACTTGTCTGAGCTAGGGAAGACGCAGCCCTTACCTTTTAACGTGTGATGCCATGCACGAGACCGGTGACCATGCTGGGAATCGAACCCATGACCCTTAAGTTAAGAGACAAGCGCTCTACCATCATGACCATCACGGCCCATTTAAGGAACATTCTGCTCATATTTTCAAGAAATCAAAATATTTTTTCAGCATCTTTAGTCTATTCGGAAGTACCCAAGTGAAGAGTAGATCCTCCAATCTGATGAGGATATATTTTTGTCATGATTTTGAAAGCAGCAAAAAAGAACATACTTTGAACCCGTTCAGCAAAAATCTCACCTTAAAACTGAGGAGACAGAGGTCCTCCTGCAGCTACATAAGGATAAGCCAATGCGTCTTTTTGAAGAACATCGAAGACTTTGGTTTATCCAAAAATTTGGCCATCGCATTCATCAGGTCAAGTGGACTGAAATAAGAGACCAAGAGATCCATAATAACATCCCGCGATGGGATAGAATTCCCTGGCACAAGATGCAGTGCTTGTGGTGGGGTATCTGAGACCATAATGTTTGTGCTCTCAACATGGAAAACCGCAGGCTCTTACATTCAGCATGTCTTTATCGTAAGATTATTCGCAATAAAATGCCCACATACTTGTACAACACAATAATTTCCGCACAAATGTGCACAATCTGAATGTGAGATACAAGGAACTATTAACTACTCCCATGCACGTCCACGAATTTTTCAAAAGGTCATTTACGTATCAAATTTGTAACGTCTACAATCAACTGCCTTCTAATAGTAAAAAATTTACATCTGAATTATTTAATAATCAAAATTGATATAACAAAGGAATTCTGAAAGTATAACTGGAAGTATCACTGAATATGTCTAATGATATCGAGTAATACTATTGTTATCCATGCACCATGTTTTTTTTCTCTATATCCTGGTATATTCTTGCTCTTATTAATTTCATGTTGTAAGCATGGTTTTTTTTGTATTAATAATATATATTTTTTTATATTTTTGCTAATTTGAAAACCAGCTGCGGAGGTTAAGTGGTAGAACAAAAACTACGGTGTCCCACTGTAGTTTTTGAACTTCCGCCTTTTGTCGTATTTTCTTATACACCCAATAAAGACCCTCATTATTATAATTTTTTTCCTTTGTGTTTTGGCATCGACTGCTATGGTCATTAGCCGTGTGTTCTGGATAGGCCTTGTTACTAACTCCATACGCCACCTTAGGAGCAGCAAATATTCGTGAAGTGAACACTGTTTTCAAGAGCTCCACATAAAAGTGATCTTTTTTTGGTTAATCACCAGTGGAACAAGGTAAAATTTATACTGTATTATGTAGATTTGAATTTCCTTAATCCGATTTGCAACTTGCTTATCTAAAAAATTGATTGTGCCAAATCATTTCAATGTAAGAAAGACTTGCATTATTTTCACACAGTTCTGGACAATCTAGTAACAAAAAAGCTACGAATCATACATCTGTTAAAAGATAAATTTAGTCCGAGTGATTAATTCAGAAATGTCTATCGATTTCACTACAAACAATGCCCTCCAAATTCTTAGAGAGATAAAATCGGATATTTCCGCGATCAAAAACCAAAATTAATGTTTGTCGCAGCAGATGATTGATCTGAAAGATGAAATGAGAATATTCAAAAAACAAGTCAGTATACAAGTAAATGATTTGAAAGAAGAAAATGACAGTCTGAGGAAGGATAACGTGCAATTGAGAAATAGAATTTTGAATACCGAAAGGAAACAGAAAAATATAATATAATTATTTATGGATTGAAAGAAGACGAAAAAGATGTTGTAGACGCCGTATCTTCGATTTTTCGTGATAGACTAAATATTTCTTCCCCAGAAAACGACTTGAGAGATGCTTATAGAATTGGGACATCAACTGAGAACAAAACTAGACCAATAGTTGTCGAACTTCTAAGAAGCAAGCTGAAGGATTCTATTCTAAAAAACTCCTTCAAACTCAAAGGTTCAGGTTTGGTTATTGCAGTAGACTATATACCTGAAGATTACCAGAAAAAGAAGTTTTTGGTGAACTATATGAAAGAAGCCCGAGAAAAGGGACAGTCTGCAAAGCTCAAGGGAAACTTGGTTGTCGTTGACGGAATTCATTATAGTTACGAAGGTTTAAAGCAGTTTCTTGAGAAAAAAAAAGTCCACCGCACATAGTGATTACGAAGACTTATCTGACTTTGAAATACCTGGGAATTTTGACAAAACTTCGAAGAAGAGAGAAGAAGACCAAGCATAGTCGGACGCTTTGAGAACCAAGAAAACCACCAAAAACCTAAGATCAGCCGGAAGAAAGCCATAGGTCAAATAATTACTAATCTGTCTCGTTGTTTATTCTATACTGATCACCTGTACTATCTTTCTTCCCACAACTTTGGGCTCCATTATCCTTGTAAGATTTTTATTTTTAATTTTTTGTTCCTCTATTAAAAATAACGAATTTGTACTTTTGCTCGGCTTGTTTCTTATCTATAAAATGTCTGATATTAAAATTGCACAGCTGAATATACGTTCTATTTTACCAAAAATATCATTCTTTGCCTCACTGAAACATGGCTGACTCATGATATTGACAATCGAAGGCAAGGAAGGGGAGGTGGTGTGGGAATGTATATAAAAAATGGGATTCATTTCACACTCATTCAAGCAGATGATGTATCAGAGCAACTTTGGGTAAGCGTAAAATTTGGAA
This sequence comes from Chrysolina americana, assembly GCA_958502065.1. Classification (NCBI taxonomy): domain Eukaryota; kingdom Metazoa; phylum Arthropoda; class Insecta; order Coleoptera; family Chrysomelidae; genus Chrysolina; species Chrysolina americana. The sequence goes on from OY293413.1 coordinate 67,046,342, forward strand.
ACTTAAAAGTAGCCGTGGGAGTTGTATACAAACCACCAGACTTTTCAGTTTCTGATTTTCTCAATCGAATGGAAAACAATATAATGGATATAATCCATCAATATGATGAAGTACTCTGCTTGGGTGACTTCAATATTGACATGTTCAAATTTGACTCCTCAGCCTTTAAAAAAATGTGTGCCATGCTGGAAGCTGTTGGTATGATACAAGTAGTAACTGAACCGACTCGAATTACTTTTCGTCGGCTACACTGATCGACCTGATTTTGATAACAAATAATGAAAACATACTCGCGGTAATTAGTTTAGATAACGTATCAGATCACGAGTTGACTTCAGTCTCGAGGTATCAGTTCCTATCTTCAAAACCATACGTGACTTCCGGTTTTTTGAACAGAATAGTTTCTATTCTGATATAATCACATTTCCGTTTCATCTCATTTATTCCATGAATGACATAGATGACAAGGTAAAATTTCTCAGTGAGAATATTCTTGGCTTATTCAATATCCACGCACCATTTAGAAAAATTAGAATAACTAAGAAATACTCTCCATGGATAACGGATAACATAAGACTTCTAATGTCTCTGCGAAACAAAGCACATAGTCGATGGAAAAGAACTAAAACCCCAGCTCATTTTCACTATTACAAATCACTGAGAAATCTCACTACATTGTCATGCAGAAATGAGAAAAAAGCATACTTTCTCCATTTGACACGTACTCAGGGTGTCTCTGGGATTTGGAAAGATCTGAAAATCCTAAATATAGGTAACAAAAATAATTATGAGATCCCCCCCAAACCTTAGTGATGCCAACTCATTAAATGATTATTATGTGAATGGAATACCCATAATAACACCAGATGAACATATGATAATATTTTATAATGAGAATACTCTTCAAAATGTTGATAAATTCAAATTCAAACAAGTGACGGAAGAGCGGGTACAGACTATTCTTTACATTATGAAGTCGAATGCCCAAGGTGGAGATGGCATAAACTTGAAGCTTTTACTAATGTGCTGCCCATTTATTTCACCATTTGTCACACATGTCATCAATGAGTGTTTGGAAAATAACGTTTTTCCTTGCAGCTGGAAATATGCGATCGTACAACCGATACCCAAAAAGCAAAAGGTAGAGAGCTATAAAGATCTTAGGCCAATAAGTCTACTGCCATGTCTATCCAAAATTTTGGAAAGAGAAGTGGAAAATCAATTAATGGTACATGTCGCCAAGTTTGATATAATTCCTGAGGTGCAATCTGGGTTTCAGAAACGTCATAGCTGTGAAACTGCATTGTTGAATATAACCGATGATATTTTGAGAGGGTTGGATGAGGAATGTGCAACAGTGTTGGTTCTCCCTGATTTTAGTAAAGCTTTTGACACTTTGAGTCACAAAATGTTATGTGCTAAACTACATTACATAGGCTTAAATCCAGAAGCATCAACATTTTCGCGAATACTTAAGTCGTTGGAGTCAGCGGGTTAGAATTGGTGATAATTTATCCACATCTCTTCACATATCAACTGGAGTTCCACAAGGCTCGATTTTGGGTCCACTTCTTTTCTCAATTTATACGTCAGATTTCTCATCTTGTGTTAAACACTGTAAAGTGAGCTTTTATGCTGACGATACTCAATTATACCTATCGTTTGATCCTCTCCATATAGACTTAGCACTTTCCAGAATAAATTCTGATATTGCCGCACTATTGGATAAATCCAAATCTCATTCACTGAAAATGAATGCCTCAAAAACCTCTGTTGTGCTTTTTGGATCTCAGATCAATAGAAACCTGTTGAAAGACCTTGTTGAAGTTGAAGTTGATGATCAGTTAATTAAACCATCCAAGAAAGCAAAAAACCTCGGACTCACTTTCGACGATGACCTCAAATTCAAATCGCACCTAAATAATGTTAGGCTTTCTATAACTTGAAGTTGATATACAATTCCAGACATTGTTTGAAAAAAAAAGTTAAAGCACTTTTGTGTGACACTTTGGTGCTTTCTAGGTTCAACTATTGCGACGCAGTGTACGGTCCATTCATTGACGCCGATGATAAACGACGATTGCAAGTTATGCAAAATTCTTGTTTACGCCTCATTTTTGGCGTGAGAAGAAGGCAAAATATATCACACAAACTCGATGACCTTCAATGGTTGAATATGGCACGTAGGAGATATTTGCATTCAGCTTGCCTTTTTCATAAAACCATCAAACTCAAATCCCCCAAATATTTATGGAAAAAAATCACCTTCAGAACTGATGTCCACAACATTAACGTTCGTTTCAAAGGTACACTCACACCACCTACTCGTAGGACTGAAACTTTCAAACGGGCTTTCTCATATCAAATGACTGTATACAATGGTATATCTCAAAATATCAAAAATAAACCAATACATCTCTTCAGAAAACATTTAAAAAAACAACTACTACATGAGCAGCTCGTTTCTGTGAGGTGAAGGTATGACTATTTCTACTTAAAATAGTGATATTTATTTTTTTTAGGATCTATTTTTTACTTTATGTATATAAATATATGTTTAAAAGAAACATATAATTGGATTGATTCTAAACTAAGAAATATTGAAGTTGATTTTCGTGAGGTCGCAATCTGTTGTGGTCTTGAAGAAATTTCTTCATTATTTCCGCTTTGCTTTTTCTTCCTTTGTTGTTTGTTCATATTCACTTTTTAAGTATGTGTCCACCGCTTGGGAATAATAACAGGGACCCAAGTACTATGTACAAGGGTTATCTGATCCTCGGCTTTTTCCCAACATTATTACCATTATGTTATTTGAATGTAAATATTTATAAATTTATACTTATAATAGTTAAATGTTGTAATTAATGCTTCATGGGAAATAAAGACCTATCTATCTATCTATCACTGTTAATTATTAACGCAACAATGAATCGTGGAGGATTATTCCCAGCCGACATGAGCTTCAATCATTCAGACTTTCACATATGAAAAAAGCCCGCCCCGGCTGGGAACCGAACCTGGAACCTCTCGGTTACCAGTCTGGCGCTCAACCACTGCGCTAATCCCCGCCACCTTATTTTTATTATTATTAGTTTCTCAAGCGTATGCTGTCTTAGTCAATATCCACAGGTATTATACTTCATCTACGACACTAGTACGATATAAATTGTTAAAAAAAAAAACAAAAAAAATTGAACTAGAACTACTCATTCCCCACACTCAAGTACGATATAAATTGTGAAAAAAAAACAAAAAAAAATTGAACTAGAACTACTCATTCCCCACACTCAAGTTAATATAAGCCATTAATTTGAATCGCCCTTTTCTGAATTTTTAAAACCCTTACGGCCTCCGCAAATTATGATACTGTAGTCGGTACTTTCATAAATGTTGATGATCTTGTGTTCAAATTAGAATTTTTATACACCACACAGCAGGTATGGCTCATATTTTAGAAATTATTGGTATTTAGTACCTATATTCTGCAAAACGATATTTTTTTCATGATTGACTTCAATTTAGACAATGATGAATGTGTCGAAATCATGACTTCATTAAAATCATCAATCGGTTCCAAAACCGCCTTCTCACAATCAATTTTAATAAAACTATGTTCCTGCCTTTTACTTCGTACTCCCGTTACCTATCAGACTACGATACGCTGACCTTCCCTTCAATAATACATCAACTTCAATTCATTCTAAACCATACATCAAATATCTGGATGTATACATAGATCGCCACTTGAAATGGAATATGCAAATAAACAATGTAGTAAAGAAACTTCGCTTTGTATAAATTAAAATATCTTGTGAAAATTTTCGCTATTGATCAATTGAGGATACTATTCTATGCATTGGCAGAGTCTCACCCAGATATGGGTTGATAGCATGTGGAGCTGCCACCAACAACTATATGATACGCCTAGAAAAAATCCAGAAATGGATTCTGAAAATAATCTATGATAAACCATATACCTGCCCAACAAATCAGTTAGAAACGAAAATTTTCGATGCACAATTATATTTCCTAACAACTGTCACGAGACAACATTAGTTCAATTCGAAACTCTCCTTAAACCACAAATATGAAACAAGAAACAAAAACAAATCTATCATTCCGAGACCTGAAAAAAACGCACTTCAGAGATGTTCCCTATACCTATCACCGAAGTTCTATAACACAATACCTCCAGAATTCAAAGGCATAAACTCGATGAATCTATTCAAATTAAAATTGAAAAAATAGATTAGTAGTATACCGGGACTTATGATACACCAGTATGTTGACGTTATTAATATTCTGCGCCTCGTCTTCGAGATCACAAAGGTAGTACCTCCACTTTACGTCAAGATGTCGCCACTATTTTGAAGATGAACAGGCTTTTCCCCTGTTTACGTACGGCATTCCTCGTCCTCTACGTTCCCAGCTTCATTACTTCGCTTTGGCGTTGAAGTGTTGCTTCGTTCACCGCCATTATAAAACATTTTTATTGTTTTCAATGATAATTGTAATGGATTTATCCAGAAAAAGACGCAGATTATCATCACAAGTTTCCGAAGGGAAAATCGACTCTAAATAAGTGAACAAGAAGTTGAAAAAGTTGCAAGAATTTTTGATTATATTGGAACAATGGGAACGCTGTCGTAGGCGCCATTACAGTTCTAGTGCGGACAGCACCTGTTCAAGGCGACAATTACTAATGGTACCAGTCGATTACAATAATCGATTGGTAAGTTGTTTTTCAGAGCAGTCACATCACAATATGGATTGGTATTGCGAATTCACGAGATCTGTCTCAATAACTTCAAGCATCAATGGCAGCTGACAGGAGTGTATACCGCAGCAGTGCTACTGCAAAATATCACGAGTTAATAATTTATGGATCAGACGAGTTCTGATGATCTGGCAGTGTAAATGGAAGTCCTTCCCTCATTAGACGAGTTCTAATTGAGGAATTATCATGAGTTGATATTTGTAGAGTTAGACGAGATCTAAACCTCTAGTCGGTGCTTGATGTCACGGCAGTACGAGTATGGTGTCCAACAGCATTGCACAGGTTGGTAGAATAGGTTGGTAAAACAGGTTTTTATATACCACATTGGTATGAAAAACATCACGAGTTGATGTTTTTTTGAAGTATTTTCAGGGAGACATACAAGAATTACAAAATAATGTTTTGTAGACAATGTCTTACGACATGACCTTATGGTAGAATATTGCGAGTCAATATTAATATATTTTATACTACAAACCCAACATATAAAATCAGGAAATCTTATAAATGCTTGCAGGAGATGTACATTCGATTCTTGACACACAGATGATATTGATCCTCAAACAATATCAGATGTTATTCCAGTGTTACTAGTTTATTTTCCCATTTATGAATATTACAGGTAGTCTTTCAGAATATGAAGAAGGCCGTGGGACATACCACCGGCCCCACCTGTTGGGGACAAAGATGTAACAGAAGAGCAACCTCTCTCGCGACTTCGTGGGAGCATATATTGAAGAGTTGTCTGAATGATGAAAGCCGGGGTGCACTGATACAACAGATCCGACACCAGCTCATTGTCTCCTTCTAGGTGCTCCAAGGCTGAATGAGGAAGTGAAATCTTTGGTGAATGATTCAACTATCAGGAGAGATGACAGATTGACACAAATAAAAAGTCAATTAGTAGCTGGACTTGCAGCATTAGGCAACATCCTATCAACCATGTTGTCAGAAGAAAGGGAGGGGGAACGGCCCCTGCCGGCCTTCACGGCCTTGAGTGACGATGCGAGATTGTTTGCTGACATTCACCCTGGGGAATCTGAATTGAGAGGAATGCTGATATCTACGGGTATCAACCAAGACATGAAAAATACCATAATAAAATTTTCCATTAATGTATGGCTTTTGAAGGAAAAATCTTGTCAGGATTTCAGGTCTCCAGCCACTAGGGCTCAACAATCAAAACAACATTAGTATGCTGGTAGATTACAGTTTTTCATTGATTAACGAAAATCATAAGCTTGTGATCCAATGGTTCTGGGGTGGCTGACTGGATACCCTCTTACTTTTGTAAAGAAGCCCCAAAAACACATTTTACATGTAAGTCCGAAGTGGTCTCTACAGGATATGATAATTATAACAATTGCGATTGACAAATTGTAAAACATTGAAGCAATAACTGAATGTCCCTCATGTCGAAACCGTCTCATTTGGAATTTGAAAAAGTTTAATGAATATGTAGGTTGTCAACATTTCAAGTTGAAAGACATGAGACAATTCTGAGAATAATATTTCATGTCAACTGTCGATCTGAAGAACGCTTACTTGCTATTACCTATCCTGAATAGTCACAAAAAGTTTCTCAGGTTTTAATGGAACAGCAAATCATTTGAATATAACACCTTACCTTGAGTACTGAACACAGCCCCGTGAGTTTTCACAAAATTGATGAAGCCAGTCTTGGCTCACCTTAAACCCAGAGGTTTTTTATCAGTCCTATATTTGGATGTTTTTTTGTTATTTGGCAATAGCTGCGAGGCATGCATTAACATGTACAGACAACTTGATATTTATTGAAAAAATTAGGGTAACTGTAAACCTTGACTAAACTAAGCTAGAACCTGCACAAGTATGCAAATACTTAGGTAATTCACACCAAATGTCAATATCACCTTCCTCAAAGGAAGAATTAATAATCAAATTGGTCAACAGAATTCGTTTAATGCAAACTATCAAAACAAAAGAGTTTGCAAAACTTTTAGAAGTGTTGATATCTGTTTGTTCAAGTACAAAATATAGCTGGTTGTACACTAAGGAATTTGAGAAATGCAACTACTTTGCGTTGATTCATTCCAACAATAATTACAATACTTTCATGTCACTCCAAGGTAATTGAACGATGATTTCAACTGATGGAAAATAAATGTGAAGAGATCTGGTCCCTTCCATCACCGGTTGGAGTACATTGACCACTCATCATCTCATGTACAGTGGAATATAAGCGAGAAAAAGTTTCACGTCAGTTTTTAGAACTGTAACATCTTAATAAGAATAAAAGACACTACTGCCATATGCTATATAAATAGGATGGGTGGTGTGCGATATCCACTCTTCAACAAACTATCAAAACGGATATGGCAGTGGTATAGGCTCGAAATAGAGACAGTGGAAATTGTCGACGTATGATTACAATGAAATTATTACAAAATTTCCCCCACCATCTGTCGACCAATTGGCAACTCGACATATATTACAAAATGCAACAAGTTTGTCTCTTGGTGAAGAGATCCAGAAGCTTTCTGTGTAGATTAGTTCACGCTGCATTGGAAAGATTGTTTTTTTATGCATTCTGTTCATTTTCTTTAATCCTCAGAGTTTTTACAAAATATAATTAGCGGTGAAGCAGAGGGAATCTTAGTTGTCCCTTCATGGTGCACACAATCATGGTTCCCGTTGTTTCGGTCCCTGTCGGTTGAAAAATCAATTGATATTCAACTAAATGTTAATTTCGTTTCATAATTTTCTGGACCTGTCATCCACTCTGGAAAAAACTTTCCCTGGTGGCAGGGCACTTATCACGAAAGCGTACTTGAAGAAAGTAGTTTCAGCGGCCTCCTTAGACATCATGTTATCCTCAATTAGCGAGTCTACATAGAGGCAGTACAATACTGGATTTACTCTGGTGGAAATGAAACTGATCACTGTCCCATCCCTACCCAAGTTAAATATTAACCCCTAATTCAGTTGCAACGCATAGCTTGAAAATAAGTAATGAAGCTGGGAACGTAGAGGACGAGGAATGCCGTACGTAAACAGGGGAAAAGCCTGTTCATCTTTAAAATAGTGGCGACATCTTGACGTAAAGTGGAGGTACTACCTTTGTGATCTCTCGACGAGGCGCTACATATAATTAAAATCGAACTTCGCTTAAGGTAAGTTCGTTTGATTTTTAAATAACACTTGCCATTTCTGAAGTATATTAGTATTCATTCCAATTTGCGTAAATTCTCTCAACCACCCTATCTTACCTCTATCAATTGTTTTTAGCCGTTAATAATGTCATGAATATTTTATAGTAGATATTATTGTCTGTTGAGAATCTTGTTGTCACCTTTATTCACAGAAAATTTGTAAAAAGCTGGTGTTTATAAATTTTAAATTTTAAAAAATTTTTTGCTGTATTTTACTATTTAATTACTTGACTGTCCTACAATACTTTACAATTTTATTATTATTATTTTATTATTTTAATGATGTTACATAGAAAGTTGTCTAAATAACGATATCACTTTCAAGGCCTAGCCTTTAGTGATTACAGTGTTTATTCCTTAATATGTTTAATGTTTGTTTAATTTTTATCTGTATTGTAATTATTATGCGAATAAACGATATTATTATTATTACATTGAATAATACCAATTTGAATTCCGACAAGGGTAATTTTTAAATATGTCTGTGGACCAATATCGGTTGTTGGAGAAAAAGTGATTTATTCATAAACTGATCTACATCACCTGTCTCATTATTCGAGTTCCAGTTGCATGTTCATTCAAGATTATTTGAGAAGTCGCCTTATGAATTGAACTGTATATTTGAATAATTTTTGTCGATCTAGTAAAATTTTATCGAAATGACAAATAATGATTGAGTATCATCACGGTATATCGAACATTTGAGTAGCTTCCTTTATTTTTCCTACGGCACTGTCCATTATATAGGTGTTAAATATGCTTAGAGTATACAATTCATATAAAGGAATATGAATACAAACTGAAACCAAAACAGATACTTAATGTACATCCGATGTAGTGAAAATCTTTAGCCGAGAGGCATAGCGTCACGCATGCTACGTTTTATCCTCGAGATTGGCTTTTCTTTTCGTATGAAATCTATGGAGTTGTTGCTCTATGTAATTGCATTATATGTTTAGAGGCGTTTTCCATGTTACACATAAAACTATGTTCATGTTTTCGTTGTAATTTCTTTGTTAGGATGCGGGATAATTACTTCTATATTCATGAACTCAAAATCTACCTTCTTTGGAGCTTACTGTTACAATGCACTATCGTTAGCAAAGTAGAGAAACCGACTGGAAATAGTTAAATGTATTTCTCAACACTGTACGGTAAACCTGGAAATCAGAAAAAATAAACTTCGAGATATCTATACTATTGCTAGTTATTGGTTACAATTTTAGTCTCGAATTTTCTATTGTCTCTTTAAGCCGCGTATCGATTTTGCGAGACAGCCTCGCGAGGCATGCTTCGCAAAATCGATACCTGCCTCGCACCTGAAGCTGCCTCACACTGAGGCAGTCTCAGGGTGAGCCTGAGCCATCGACAGTCGGTGTTTGGTCGTGCTCAAAGGCACCTCGACACTCTCGCCTCGCGCTGTTTGTACCGTGCTTTGTCGTTATTTCTGTCGCGCTTGAGAAAAGTCAAGATGGGAACGAAAAGTTTATGGTGGAGTGCCTCGCACTGACTGTCGTCTCGCTCTGCCTCGCATGCTTGCCTCATTTCCGTTCAAAATCACCCGTTGAGGCAGCCTCGCGAAGCATGCCTCTTGAGGCAGCCTCACGAAGCATGCCTCGCGAAATCGATACGCGGCTTTTATAATTCATTGTTTTAATTCATCTCAGTATTCAAGAACTTTGCAAAAATACTCAAAAGGAGCAATATTCGATACAGTTTGTGTTGTATTAGAGAATCATTGAGTTCATCAAATTGAGATAATCCGAAATGAAATAATCAGCCCTATGCTGTATCACTTCCGTTAAAATTAACGTCACCGTTATTCGCCATTTCCGTTATTTTGCTATTACTAAGCAATAGCAAAATAACGAAAATGGTGAATAACGGTGACGTTATATTTAACGGAAGTGATACAGCATAGGGATAAATTGGCTAAGGCTTTCGCAGCCGAAATTTTCACTATCACTATTTTGATTCGGGTTTGAAGGCCGTCGTGATTTGGAATAGTTTCCTAACGTTTCGCTAGCGCGAGTGGCTAGCTTCCTCAGAGGTCTGTTCATCTCCGTTCTCTGATGACTGCGCATGCATATTTTTCAATGGATCAATGAAGAATTCAAATAAAATAACTTTTGGCTTTTTTTCATAATATAATGCTATTCAGATAATGTAAGGATAATTTTATTTCATCAACTTTGACAAGTTGTCAGTGTTCTGATTCGGATTCAATTTGAAGTCATCAAAATGAATTTTGACATAGATTAGCTCATTGTTATATATTTTTATATTAGGAGATAGCGGCAGGAATTGCCTCCTAGCTAGTAAAATATATGCTTCTCTTCATCCTGGAAAGAAGAGATGAACCTTCCACCCACCAACGAGAGAAACCAGTTGATGGTGTTACTGTCTGTTACGCTGTCTGCAAAAGAATTGTTTCCACCCGTACCACATTCTGCATCAAGCCCTCAACAATACCGATTTCAGTCTAATTGAATTTTGGGATTGGCAAGACTGATAATACAGGAAGATTCCATTTTCTCCAATTATGATTCGTTTTCTGGTCAGGCAACTTTCCTTACTAGAGATGGGTGTGTTAATCAGCACAATATCCATTTCTATTCCATGGAGGAGAATAAACCAATGATAATTGAATCAAATAGGTCCATCATCATTGCCTCATAAATCATAACATATCTGAAGTTTCAGATTTTGGAGATATCTCCAAAAAACGTAAAAGATGGTCCAAATATTGAATAATTCAGTATATGAGTGTGCATTCTCACATCTTCTTACCAAAATTGTCTACAAATAAGTTCATATCAGCATAAGAAATACAAATTGTATTTATTCAACTTCACTATTTAGTATTGACCATCATCAGTTTTTCGGTAATATATCCTAGATATCAAACTTCAGCTATGTGAAATGTCGTGACTTTTTTGTTGAGCGATGATGATGCTGAAATAATACAGGCCGTTTCTTTCATCATGTGGTAACATTGCTATCTTCTAAACCGTAATAGATACAAAGACGATTAAATGGAAAAAAAGGTAACTATTGTGGTGAGCAGTAAATTGGCCATAGAAAATTTACGGGGATTCTCGCCCTTCCCAACTTATACAGGGAAAACTGAAAATGCTGTTTTCAGCCTTTTACGAATAGAATTGTTATTTCAGAAAATATAAAAAAATTAAAAAGGAAAGTTTTATTGTATTCAAAATGTACTAGAACTACGTATCGATAAATTTTTGATCAAACGTTGCGTGTCAACACCGCCATCATCAACAATTTTTTTCAAATACGGACCTGTCTATTTCATCACAAATATTTATAGTACATTTTGAATACAATAAATTTTTCCTCTTTAATTTTTTTATATTTTCTGAAATATCCATTCTATTAGTAAAAAATCGAAAACAGCATTTTTAGTTTTCCCTGTATAAGTCGGCAAGGGCGAGAGTCCCCGTAGATTTTCTCTGACCAATGTACTGCTCACCACAATAGTTACATTTTTTCCCTTTTAATCGTCTATGTATCTATTACGGTTTAGAATATAGCAATGTTACCACATGATAAAAGAAACTGCCTGTATATTCAGTATTTATTAGTCCATCAGTAATAAATACCACATATTTCTAAAATTTGTGGCAAACAATGTCATGTTAAGAAGTTCATGAGTGCATAACATCCTTAATACAAAATTTCAGTTGTCTTAATTTTTGACCAGTCACATTACAAATTGAATACATAATTTTTCTCGAGGTTTCAACACTGACTGAGGTATACACTCGGTCAGGATGAAGTTAAAGGGGAGTTTATGTATGTTTGTTTATTAAATTATGTTCATGTAAAGAATCAGCCCACAGTTTATATCTATCTCATTACAAATAACCCAGTACATACGAATGGTGGATTCACGTAACTGAAGATCAAGTATTTTATTAAATTTGAGAGTATCATACTGAGAACCAGTCAATGACAAACGTTCCATAATGCGCTAACTTCCCCGTAATGAAAGGGCTTCATTTCATTCGAGATTTTAACTACAGAGGAAAACCAAAGAATATTAATGAAGTTGTTTCGCGATTTGCATGTTTCTTATTAATATTGCATTCAACTTTGCCTCATTAACTTTCGCTTAACTTTGATTATTTTCTGAATGGTTAGTTAATTACAAATTTAGATTTAACAAGAGAGAAAAGTTATTCCTGTAGCCCCTTCTCAAAGATATTTTATTACATCGTTAATTAGAGCAATCGCAACTTGTTCTGAATATTTCACTAAATAGAAATTTAATAAATGGAGAAGTTCAGAAATTATGCTTTGAGCTTCAAAACTTAAGGAGCAGGATGGGTTCTCGAGATTTTATTGAACTTTTCACAATCTCCTGGGATGAAATGGTAGGAAAACTCATTTATATGAAAATGATCATCTTTCAACTGGATACTCTACATGAGAGTGATAATATTTTTTCTCTAGAGATGAAAATGAAACAAATGAATATTATCATATGACATCATGGGTATATACTAAAAACAATTTGATGGATTTTTGACACTAATGACATTTGATCTCACTACTTGGCACTTGAATCAGCAAACGAACGTCACTTCATTTGACAGTTTATAAACATTTTCACTATTATATTTGAACTTCTCTCTTCAACTATATCTATCGTAGAAAAAATTGCATTTCATACTCGAGATGAAATTAGTTTTTTTTTTCGTTTGTGAGATTGCCTCACTCGCTCCGCTCTACTTCGCTCGTGGACAAACTCTCACCTCACGAAAAAAACAGTATTTTCATCTCTTGTTGAAAAATATACTATTTTACGATAGGAATAATCAGAATTGTCCTTCTATAGTCTAGTTCCTAAATTGTAGATAGTGACTCATCGTACATTTTCTGGTTTTAACGGGATTTGAAAGTGCGGAAGGAATGCACGAAAGTGGCAAAGTAAAACTTGATTTGAAGCCAAAGTACCTAACTTATTTCTGTTATATTTTTTGACCTGCTTTATGTGAATTATGAACCGTACAACCGATGAGTCACTATCTACAATTCAGGAACTAGACTATAGTCATTCTATAATTTTATTTTTCAATAGTAAGTTAGCATATCGAACTAGTATTTTCATCCTTAATGATTTCCAAGGGAAAACAAAATTAATCAATTAATTGCTTGTGGATTTGATAGCAATAGTTATTCATGCAACAAATGCAAAAAGTACGTGTTTATTGCTCTGTTAACTCCACTGAAACCATCGAAAAACCACCATACAATTTTCACCAAAATGTTTCCGTACGAAGGAAATGTGCTGATGGCAAATTGATTAAAACTTGATATTCAACAATTAAAACAGATATTTTTATTTTTTAATTTTAATATCCATTTCCAATCGAAGAAGTGTATGGGGCCTTTTTTATACAAATACGTATTAATTTAGTATATCAATAGTTTTTCCGCTAGAGGCAGTAGTTTTCAAAATACTGAAAAGAAGGACCTTTAAAGACCCAGCCAACCTTAGCTTCACACCCACCCATCAGTACTTGTGGAGGTAACCTTCCTCTTCGATTCTTTCAAAATTGGCTTTTATATGAATTATGGTTGGTGTATTCTGTAGTTGAATGTTGGTGTATTGAGATCAATGTAACTAAAAATCCACTCAATGATAATGAAGTGTAAGGCTAGGTTAATGGGTTCTTCTTCTTCTGGCACCTATGGGCTGGTTTTGAATCCCCTGCACGTAGGTCTCTCAGTCTGGACCCTTTGTGCACCAACATATTTGGCCTTAGTTGGTAGCACTGTGTCGGTTTTCCTTATAGGTGGATTCGGGGGTCCCTTGCTAACTTGTATGTTGAGCGTACCTTCGGTTCGTCTGGATCCCTTTTTTCGGATGCCTGCCTCCGCATCGAGGGTTGCAACGTAGAGGCAACCTTTAGGTTCCTCGAGTTGGCGCTTTTGGGACGGTTGGCTTGGCTCCCCTTGAATGGGTCCCAGAAGCCCCTGCTTCGGCTTCCCTTATAGGTGCGGTTTCGGAGGTTCCTTGGGAGATTAACCTTATAGATGGTTTCGGGGATTCCTTAGGAGATTACCCTTATAACTTGTGTTTTAGGTGTACCTTCGGTTCTCCTGCTCTCCTTTTCTCGGGTGCTCGTCTCAGCTCCTAGGGTTTCAATTTAGAGGCACCCTTAGGGTTCCTCGGGTCAGCGTCTTCGGAACGAGTGGCTTGGCTCCCCTCGAATGGGTTCTAAAGGTCCTTGCTTTGGTGTAGTATTATAGTCGACTTTTACGACAAGCAGACTGTACCTGGAATCTATTCTTTCTAGCCCCGAGTACCCAGGAGCTGGTAGGTAATGGGTTATGTTTATGAATAATCATGTGTGTACAGTGTGAACATTACTTGTAAATCAGTAGAGCTGAGTTTCGTTGTTGTGGGGGACCAAAAAAAAACACCACGATGGCAAGAACATTCGTGGATTTAAATTTGTCCGACTCAAGAATATACGAAATATCAACTTTTAGGTAATCAACAGGACTATAACAGCCAGTTCCATAATCAACTCCTTTATTAGAAATCGGCTTCATGATGAAGTGTTCTTTGAAGTAAACTTTGAAGTAACTTTCGTTCCATGAACGTATCATCATATCCTGTTAGATAAAGTATTCTTTAAAGTGGAATTCAGTGTGTTCTTTACTGTTGGCTATCCTGACGACTAATATTTTTAGGAATACAGTTTTAATCTTGTTAATATTCAAGATTAAGCGTGTGCTCTGCGGTTCTGCCATCTAGTTTTATGGGTTTCTATTCCTCTTGATCTGAATTATATATAATTGTTATTTGTGTAATAAGGATCATAATGAGAAGAATTATGGTATATTATCGGGAGAAGCGATGAGTCGAAAACGGCATGCACCGTTATGATCTTTTATGATCTAAATTATACGCTGGCATCAATAAATAGGAACATCAATTTCAAATTTGGAGGCTCTACTGTAATAGACAGTTTTTCGTCCTTGGTACATAAATAACTATTATCATTGTACCTATCTGAAAACATTATATTTACATGCTAGTGTCATTAGCTGCCTACTTACTTGTCAAAATAATCTAATTTATTATTGACAGTTCTCTAGAAAACAAGTTTTCAACTACAGTATATTACTAGTTATCTGCTCAGCTAGAGTACAATAGTGTGAGTTGAGAGTTTTAGAATTCATTGTACCTTTCCCCGAAGACCATTCATGACTCTCCAAGCTTCCTTTATAGGGTTATCACTTTGTTTTAGAGGGTTATTAGCATTTTTTTCTGATGAATTTTTTTATAGTATGCAACGATCGTAAGCTAGAAGCAGATACTTTGATACCTAATAAAATCCACGGTATTCTTCCGTTGTGTTTTATTTTTTGTATAGAAAATGCACTATTAAAAGTATTTTTAGTAGATTTCAAATGGAAAGTCCATGTTTAATATACTGTACCAATTGGTTTGCATACAGAAATTGTGAAATTTTTCAGTTATTTTTACAGTAGAGTATCCCAAAATGACTGGTCTCAGTTCTTGTCCGTTAGGTATGGTAACACAATATACACCCTCATGATCAGACATTCCAGAGGACAGAACTTTTGATACCACGTTATCGAGGATGCTGCAAACATAATCAATTAATGATTCCTTGTCTTGAGTTATACATGTTGAATCAAATACATGCATTTTCAGGTGACAAGATTCCAGAATATTCCTTTATAATTGTGTGATATTATATTATATTTAAGTCAATGTTGAGATCACCCGTTGCTGCGAATGAGGACTTCAAAATCTGACAATAAAATTTCTAACTAATTTAAACATTGAGTTTCTTGCAATAAACTAGTTATTCGTTAAGGGTGCAGCCGGTTGACGGAAATAACAATTATAACACACAAAAAAAAACAATCCCTGGGCGACTAATTTTCACCAGTGGGCAACATTTGTTTGCCTATATTTGACTAGTTTAAAAGATGCTCTGCCACTATCATCAAGTAAACAGTACTGTCCAAACATTCCTCTTTGAAACTGTCTTTCCCAACTGATATTTTAAATAGTTCGGTCATGTGTTGACTCGGGCCATCTCGCTACGATATTTCTGATTCTGTGATCTACATCAGAATTTTTAAGACTAAAAAAAAGTTTCTTTGAACGAAAAATGTCTGCATCATTTCCACCCGGATAAATTATTTTAATTAATGTGCATTCTGTAGCACCAAAGACATGTGGAAAACCATCAGAGGCGCGACATTTTTTAACAGGTTTTCTCATTTTATCAGTACCTTTGCTCATCCCTATGTATTGTGGAGGAAGAGATGCAATTGAAACTTCGAACTATTCTACTAGCGGAAGTCTTTAAAATTTCAATAAAATCATACGTCGTCAATAACATATTGCCAGATCAATATACAGCCACCCCTAGAAATTTTTAATGTATATTTCTTCTACCGAAAAAAAATCCCATTACTTACCTATTAGTTGGAAGATGTGAAAATTGACTTTTGTTGCAGCAGCGATAAAACTGTTCGTTTCGTTAGCATCGATTGGAAAAATCCAACTACGTTATTTTCTTCTATATATTATAAGACTTCTCATACTATCAATTTCCAATCACCTGATGAAGAATAAGAACTGGATGAATTCATAATACTCTTGATAATAAAGTCTTCCTTAGATAAATTTTAACTTCAGTGTAAAAATGGAATATGACAGGCAAATTGTAGGTTATGTTTATCTACTTCATGGTAGAGTTACCTTTCGTTTGAAAATTGGATTATGGAACGTATTTTGCCATGAAAAGTCACTTTAATTTTATTTATGGAACTGGACGTAAGCGCCGTCTTCGAATTCCATACAAGCAATTGAACTTGAAGGCAGGGTTTCATCGAGACGCGAAATAAACAAACTCTCGTCTCGATGTTTTTCTCGAAGATAATTTCTCGAAATTTCGAGAGTCTCGAAAACAAAAACTGAATGTTATTAAAAAATGCTATGTATAAGTTATAACGTATAACACAAGGCCAAGGCTGCACCAAAATACAGGGTATTACATTTTTTCTTAAAAAAATTACGTTAAAATACAGAGGCTATATGCTATGAACTAAAAGCCACGTATAACCATAAAGCCGCCGAGTATCAACACAAAAATTAACCATATTTTTTCAATAAACTAAAATTAAACGAATCCTTGATGTTTTAATTTAATCTTTTTTCTATACATTTAAAATATACCTAGGTACAAAAGGTGAAAGTTTAAAATTGTTTCTTCGTTCGTGAAAATAAGAATGCACCAGCACCAGCAACAAACTCATTTTTTATAATCGAAAGAGAAGTCTGTTAAAAAAAAATTATCAATATTACTCAAATTATTTTATCTCAATAGTGAAATTTATGCAAAAATGGCGCCATAAGTCTGCCATAAGAATAAGAATAAGAAGTAATATAGTTATAAGCTTTTAAAGAATACAATAGAAATAAAGTTGAATTTATGACCCTTTCTCTTTATGAAATTACTGTACCATGAAAGATCAGACTGACCGAATAGTGTCCTATCAATTAAGTTTTCAAGTAATAATAATTATCTTTTAATTATTGTAATAAAGAAATATAAAATAGCATTGTACAAGACTTCAAAATCATTGTTCAAATCTAATAAAAATATAATGATATATTGCAGCATATATATTTTTTTGAGATCGAGAAATCTCGAAATAATTTCTTGATCTCGAAAAATCTCGAAGTGTTTTTCTCGATCTCGTTCTCGAAAAAACCCATTAGTCTCATCTCGATCTCATCTCGAAATCGAGACAAGACGAGACGAGAAATCTCGAATTTCAAGAGTCTCGTGAAAGACTGGTTGGAGGAGATTTACCGGATTCATAATACCATATTCAGATTTCGCAATGCATAACTTCCCAAGTTCTCAACTCATAACTTTCTGCACTAATGAAGTAAAATAACAGATTATCTGCCTGAGTTTTGAGGAGGAATCTGTTGTTCGAAGATGTCGAGAAATTTTCAAAAGAGATCAAGTACTTATGCTTATGAATTGAAGAAGTAGTAAGATATAGTTATTATCTTTAAAAGTACAGAATGAGTACCTTTCCCGCGTGCGACTGTCGTTACCCAAACGACAGAAAAAGTCAGACTCGACTCAGAGTAAAAAAAATTGTGTGGTTTTCAAATATTTTCAGAATAATAGTTGAGTAAGTAATAGTCTGATATATAAAAACGAAATATTTGAAATAAAATACCTCAACCACGTCGAACATAAGAACAATCATGCTCGTATTTAAAACTGAAAAACTGCTCTTGTTACGGTTCATTCGAGAGCTTCATCTTCCAAGGAACGAATATAATTTTTGTATTTATATGATTCGAAACGACGATATTTCATTCCATCGTAATCGAGCCGATATCCGCATCTAGAAGCGAAGGAAGACTGTCAAAACATTCGCTCCATTTGCTAAACTAACTAAACTGCTTTGCCTGTTATTTATACTATAGGGACGATCCCGCCACCCATTACTCTCAGCACAATCTGCCATTTCTCATATTGAAATATACACGAAGAGAAAAATATATCTTGTCGAATGAACCGGTTAGTGAGGTCCATAAAGAAAAACTTTATAGAGATTTGATAGGAAATGGTAATTTGTATGACCAGTATATCTCGACGAGTTAACGAGATCTTTAAATAGAGCGATTCTGAAAATGGGTAGGTTGGGTTGGGTATAGGGTATGATACATGAATTAGAATAAAACATCTGAGGAGCATGAAAATGAGGTGAAATACAGGGCGTGCCATCTGAGGACCTAACTTGAAGGGAATGTATACATATCGTTGTTGAGAAAAACAAGTGAAGATAAGAATTTGGCGGCAATGTACCAAAAACTGGCAAATTCATGAGAAATGGTCGCTGTTTACCGATGGAGTCAGTTCAGCACTTTGTGAATAGATTGAGCCATAGCTAAATTCATTCACGACAATAGTAATACTATACATCAAAATAATGAATCAAAACAGAATGAGAGTTCGATAACAAAAATCAAGCATAGCATTGAACTATAGAATGCAATAGAACACGTTCGTATTGGGTGGTGAGTATGATATCTCCCGATTTTATATAATATGTCAAAGAGATTTTTTCGTATTCACTTTTAGATTCCGTCACATCGTAGGCGTGTATGTGTGAGGGAATATGACAGATCAACATATTTTCGTGTTCATTTAATTAATAATATCGGGCTCCATCCAGAACATTTCTCTAATATATTTTAGAAATTTCTTTCCATAGAGTTCCAACTCAATGGTGGATAATTTTCTAGAATTTCACTTGAGTGTCTTGTCACTACTTTCTAGAACCTTCTGGAGTGTCTAGTTCATTTCACAGTTTTCTCAAATATTCCAGCATTTTCCAGAAGTTTAGAGAACATTATTCAAGAATTTTCTCTCTTATATTTCAGAAATTTCTACGCCCCTTCGCTGGTGGCCGAACTCTTCAGAATTTTACTTGAGTGTCTTATCAGTAAGTTTGGAGCCTTCGTTTGGTTCATTTGGTTCAGTATACAGTACGGTCCATAGGAGGTAATAAATGAATTTTTAGCGTTCGAAAGGGATTTTCATTGTCTGTTCGGCAATACTGAGTTTCTCATATTTGGTGCAACCATAACTACGAAAATTTGTTATTAAAATTTAAAAATATTGACTCTGTAAATTATGTATCCGTTGAAAAATCATTTTCTATTCTCAATTTAAAAATTTACAGTTAGAAAATATTACTCCCTTCTAGCACCCCCTCAATATTGTTGATCAGAGAATGAAAGTGCCACATACAAATATTTTGAGGGGATACTCATAATTCAGTGGGGATGCAAGAAGGGAGTGATATTTTCATACTGCAAATTGTCAAATTGAAAATAGAAATCGACCTGTTTCAGGTTTTTTCAACGGATACATAATTTAGTGTCAATATTTTTTAATTTTAAAAACAAATCCTCTCAGTTATGGTTGCACCAAATATGAAAAACTCGGTATTGCTGAACAGACAATGAAAATCTCTTTTGAACAAGATGCCACACGACCCAACTTCTCATTAGACATTTTTGAAGGGAAGGGGTGCTCATAATTCAGAGAGGGTGCAAGAAGGAGGTTATATTTTCATACTAATAATTGTCAAATTGACAATAAAAATTGACCTGTTTCAGGATTTTTTTATGAAATACATAATTTATTAATTCCATACCTATGGACCGCACTGTATATAATTCTTGATGGTTTCTTTCAGATGTCGTCTTTCCATAAAATTTCATCTAGTGCCGTTTTTTGAATATTTTTGATGCTCTTCAACATTCATAACAAAGCTGAATAATATACAAATCAATTGAAATGAACCATACCTACCTACAAAAACGAAGTCTGAAGTTGCACTCTCGTGAATGGTGATCATAGATAAATGAAAAAAATAACTTTTGGGATCTTATATTTCTAGTTTATACTGTTTTGTATTACAAAATACACATGTTGATATCACAACAACAGTATTCGATTGTACTTTTATCGAAAATCATGTCTATTCAGATATTATTCAATCAGAATATGAGTTGATAATTGAATATATAAATTAAAACCAAAAGAAATGTTTCCTCTGACAATAGCGTGATACCTATTTCATATCAGATACTGACGAACTAACATATGACGTAGACTAAATGAAACGAATCATTTCGACAAAATCCCCGCCTCTGCATCCTACAAAAGTGGAAAATTTCAGGCAAATATAATTCGTATGGCCAATTTTCTTTTACAGATCCTCTGACAGATATTTGCCTGAAATTTTCCACTTCATCGGATACTGTGGAGAGAAGTGGATTTCGAATTGTTTCAAAATAATTCGTTTAATTTATTTGAAACTCTCGAGCACATTTTCCCGAATAGGCTCGAATTCATATATGTTATGTTCTGTCGATTTGTTTGATTTAATGAAAACCCTAAATCTGTATCCGTCCAGTGACTTGCTCAATACTTGAGTGAAGCCAATTTCACTAGATGGACAAGCTTGTAGACATTCACTCAAGTAAAATAAAGTTATACGGCTGTAAGAGATCTATTTTTGATTCGAACACCATCTCAAAACCCGCAAAGAAAGCAACTTAGCTACACGATAAAGCAATTACTACAATATTCACAAAAGACCGTAATCCACTTAAGGGACTATGCGCCAAAGGCAGGTACATAGTTAATGGATCTCTAGTGGAACTCCACGAGGGACAAAGAAGACGAAGAAGATTTCAGTAGTAAGCTCCACTTCTGTTTCTGCTATAATCGCATGTGTCGAAGCTGACGGTTTAATATTCCAGTTGGAAAAATCGAAAAGCTTTCAGTTTTTGATTTCTACATGGTGTTGTTGAATTCATACTGTAATATACCTACTGACCGGCAGAAAAAGTGAGAATTGAGGTTTACGAAGCTAGACAAGAAGAAAATGAAAGAGTTAGCAAATGGTATGCAAGAATTCATAATCTTGCAACGAATTGTAAATTTGGTCAGCAGTTAGACAAGATTTTGAAAGACAAATTCGTATGTATGATGCAGAAGAGCAAAATAAGAGATCGTTCATGTGAAGAAAAGCCTGATGTTAAGTTGGATAAATTATTAGAGATAGCCCTTACCAAAGAAGCGTCGAATTTAGCTGAAAACAAACTTGATGTAAATGTTCTGAAAAATGGGAATTGTTAACGAGTGAATAGAAGAAATGTACAAGATGCTTCGAGTAGGAATCAATGGAATCATCAAAATTAAGAAAAATGGTAGTCATTAAAATGTTAGAAAATCACCAGGGAAATGAAAATGTAAGAGTTGTGGACATTTTCATACAGGGCAGCAGAAATGTAAATATGAAAATTATGTTTGCAATTTTTGTAAAAATGTTGGACATCTTTCCAGAGTTTGTTCTAGGAATAAAAATTGACGTCAAAATGTAATTGAAGTAGAACATGATGCAGTTGAAATCAACAACATTTATTTTCATGATGACAAACCTCTGTATTTGGATATTCCTCTCAAAAATAAAATTCTTAGAATGCAAGTCGATTCGGGTTTATCTATAATTTCTGATTCAATTTATCATAAATATTTGCCGAATTGTAAATTGAATGATTCTAGAATAATTTTACGAAGCTTTTCAGGATCTAAAATAAAACCTTTAGGATATATTGAAGTTGATATTGTAAAAATTTCATGTTACATGTGGTCGAAAAAGGAAAAGCTAATCAAAATTTACTGGGTAGAAATTTTTTACAGAAATTCAAATTTTGCTTGACCGAGATGAGTTAACAAAGGAATTTGCTGAAATTTTTGATGGCAAATTGGGTTGTTATAAATTGAAAACTATTCATTTACAGCTGAAAGAAAATTTCCAACCAGTGTTTTTGAAATCTCGATCCATTCCTTTAGCATCAAAAGAAAAAGTCGAGGGTGAACTAGATAGATTGGAAAAAGCAGGCATCAGTTCACAAGTTGAAACTAGTGAATGGTACCTGTATTGAAAAAAGATGGAAGTTTAAAATTGGCAGGTTATTTTAAGGTTACATTCAAAAAATTTTTGGTGGATGTTAATTATCCAATTCCTAAAATTGATGAAATTTTTTCTCAGTTAAATGATGGGGAAAGTTTTTCAAAAATTGACTTGAGTAATGCTTACAATCAGTTGAGATTACACGAAGAATCTAGTATGATTTTATGTTGGTCAACTCATAAAGGTCTATTCAGATTGAATAGAATTCCGTATGGTATCAAAGTATAGCGCCCGCCATTTTTCAAAGAACTTTAGAGCAACTTTTGAAGGGATTGAAGTGTGTGGCAAATTTTCTAGACGATATCATTATCACAGGAAAAAATAGAGTTGTACATGAATACAATATTAGAAAAGTTTTTTCTAGGTTAAGGGAGGCAGGTTTTAAAATGAAATTGTCGAAATGTGTGTTTTTGAACAAGTTTTAGGAAAAAGAAATTTTTTTTGTGACGTAAATGGAAAGTTTTTGAGAAGGCACATGGATCAGATTAAAAAATTTGGTCAACAACAGTTGAAACAGACCAATTCTTGTAATGATAAAAAAATTAAATCTGAACTTGACATAATTCCAAAAGTTCCTGCGCTAGTTTTGCCTATTCCTACCACTAGTACTTCAGGTACAACCAGTAAAGGTATTGAATCTTCAGAAGAAATTGAAAATTTGTTTGAATACCCCATTACCAATAATGACCCAAATACAGATGGCTTCAGTTCAATAACTACTGAATCGATACCTACTTCAAGACCTAAACGTAATATTATGAAGCCTGTTCGGTTTAGAAATTGATTTGTATGTTCTATCTAATGAGGGAGAAAATGTAATAAATTTAGCATTGGATTCACTCTATATAAGATTATATGTACATCATAGTAGGTGTTGTTTGTGTATAAAATTTCATTTTTTTTACTGGGAATGTCAATCAATCGTATTCCATTTTGTATTGCTTTTATACTTAAAATAAAGTTGTTACCACCGGCTTCCTGGTTATTACACATACGAAAACATTAAGGATGAGATTCCTCGTTGTAAATTATGAGGATATTATCCTGTAAACAAAAATCTCAGCCCAACCCCATAAGTACGTATCAAATATTATATTTTTTTTTATTTTTTTGTTCTATGGAAAAAAGAGAGGTGACAAATTAAGGGATACAACAGACATTCTGAATAATATTCTTAATCAAGAACATTCAACCCCGTAAAAAAAAATTTGACATAAAATATAGTATAGTTTGACCTATATACTTTTTCTCAGAGTCCTTACAGCAAATTTCATGAATCTTCGTTTTTCCTTATCTCATCTTTGGGAGTACCCAGAATCTGTTGTAGCTTATTCAAGGTTCAATACCACAAATAGTTTGTAGCTCCTGAACTATAAGCGTCAGACCATATGTATTATACTTTATTGAAATCTGCTCATAATGGAGCATCTGATAATGCGAAACAATATAGAATGATCCATTTAAAACAAATTGGTGACATGCTTTCGATAGGGAAAGCTCAAATATGTCAAAATGTGTCCCCCTGTATACTATTGTTGGCGTGTTTTTTAATTTTTCCAGAAAATCATTGTGCCAACAGTTATTCAGGGTTTTAAATGGAATGCACTGTATATTTACCGATGTAACGAATTTCGAAAGTGAATAAATTATTATTATTATATATTTTTTTTGGCCGCGAATATGTGAACTGTTTACCATTATTGCAATTTAACTTTCCCAATCTATCTATATTGCCTAAAAATATGATTATACTTTTTCCCTAAAGATATAATGATTTGGTGAATATTGCAGCGTAAAAAGTTCAAACCCTGTTTTGAACACTTTGGAACACAAATTTTCAAAGCGAAAGATAGGTGATACCATAAAATAAATCGCTTTATTTACATAAGGGAAAGCTGAGTCGGGTTGCTAGGGCTAAGGGAAGCGAATAAAACCACAGGCCTATATGGAAGCGTCCCCATTATCACGCTTTATATCGAAGAAGCCCTTCTCTTGTACGCAAATTAGGGCTATAATAAGTAAACAGCTATTTTCACTTTAATATGAAACCGTATATCCTATTTGTGTATAAAAGAAAAGAATCTAATTATGTTAGTGAATGTTCGTATTTACAACTAGAAAAGACATCGCGAACCAGTTAAAGAAGCTCTTCAGTTGCTTCTTAATTACACTTATTTGTTCTTTTCTTTCCATTGTTTTGGGATTTTCTCCCTTCATGGATGTGAGATTGTGAGAAAGAATATAAATTGAAAATTTGTCACCTCAAGGATACAATGTGAACAAGGATTACTGTTGAAGAATGCATATAATTATTAAATTAGAAAACACGAATATTTGTAGTATCCATTATATCAGAATAGCCATAGAAACCAATTGATATTTATTGTAAGAGTAAATTAAATCCAACAAATCCGAGTCAATCAAATGAAGAAAATAAGTTCGACTAAGTCGAAATACCCTTTTCTAACCACATTCCCACAAGAGTCAAAATGAAAAAGAAAACGTTTCAATGGGTGGTATGAATAAAAGTTAGCAAATGCCTATTCCATAGTTTTGTCTCTCTCATAACTGAACTAAATGGATACGTCTGTTTCAATAAATCCGAGTAAAAGCATTTGCTCAAGGTTTATGCATACAACCCAATAATGTAAATAATAGAAATTCTACTTTTTGGGTACCTCAACTCTTTCTTCCTTGAGATCTACCTTCATAGCTAACTGTTCCCTTAGAACAACGTCTGGATAGTGGGTTTGTTCGAAAGTAGCTTCGAGTTGTTCCAGTTGTTCTTCGCTGAAAATTGTTCGGTGTCTTCGTTTTCTCTTGGGGGGCTGGTGCTGTGAATGATGGTGTGCATTTCCGGACAAAGAAGCTGCCTGAGTTGCGGCCGCCAGTGCATGGACATAGCCTGGATACAGCCCTGGATAAGCCATTGCTGAAACATAATTTTTTTGTAAAATTGTGAAATATCTCAATGGTAACATATCGGTGATAAAAATAGGACACTGAAATAAATATATACTGAGTTCAAAAATGTATAGCAATTATTTTGGAAGGGGGGTTATGGGGACTAACAATGAGTTTTCTGCACATATCTGGAAACCACCTAATTACATCATGTATTTTCGTCTTTCTATATATAACAGCAGTATCCAATGTTTTTTGCAAAAAATTTGCCAACAAATGGATCCTATTCCCAAAAGGCCCTGTAGTGTCTGACTTGTTTTGTGTACCACCCTCATAGATAGTTCCTTGAAAATATTCTTAAGGTTCTTGGCATATTGTTTGTTCAGAACCGATATGAATTTATCTTGGTTTGTATCATTTTCAGAAGTCGAGATTACATTCATTTTAAACAGGGTGGTATTCAAAACAAGTCAGTCACTAGAGAGCATTTTGGGCAACCCAAAAGATATATTCAAGATTTCGGAAAAGTCTGGAATTTACAATGCATAAAAGTACGATATAAAGAACACCAAGCAAATCTAAAAAAAAATAAGAATGGAAAAATCACCATCATGTTTTGCAACAAAACCATTCCATAGATTTTAGTTCATTAAGATCAGTTAAGTAGCTGCACAAACATTTAATCAACATTTTGATTTTTGTAGAATATACTTTCAAATGACCGTTCTTTTCAGTTCACTTTCCTCATATAGGCAATAAAAGAATCTCTAGATTATTTCTGAAAATAATGCATACTCTGTTTAATATATACTTTGCATAATTCACATGCATATAACTTCCTGAAATTGTTCAATATAAACGCTACTGTTATTTCAAAATATGTTCACAATCAGTAACACTCCTACCGTCTAGCGTACCTGCGTACGGCCCTGCCCTTTATATGTCATTAATGCCTCTTTCTGATGTATGAACTCCGGCAATAGTATTATCCTATCTTGCTTTACTGACTTCTCAATGAGAATCCGACTATACGTTATGTAATTAGCATCAATATAAATATTCAGATGATTAGTAATATTGTGAAAAGACCCCGCACGAAAACATAAAATATGATGCAAAATTGTCAAATTGGCTAAAATTGAATTATGTTGTAGCATAGGTCGTGAGAAAAATGTATAAGTTTAAATTATTTTGTATATGTTGTTTTTGAGATATAAGCGGTCAAAGTTCTTTAAAAATTGTAAGGTTTTACTTTATGCAGATGATCTTAAATTCTACAAAGTTGTATCATCTGAAGACGACTGTCATTTGATTCAAAATGACTTAATCAATTTTACCATTTACTGCAAACGAAATTTTTTGAGAATCAATACTGATAAGTGTAAAATTATGCGTTTTTATAGAATACTCAATCCAACTATTTATCATTATGCTATAAATGAAGTTGATTTGCAAGCTGTAACTAGTATCAGTGATTTGGGGATAGTATTTGATAAATAACTCAATTTCAATGACCATATTAACAGTATCTGCAATAAATCTCTCAGAATGGTGGGTTTTATAAAGAGGTAAACTAGGAATATCTCGTTGTATATTTCACTTGTTCGGAGCATTCTCGAATATAATAGTATAATCTGGTCACCAATCTACAATTGTCAGAAGGACCGTTTGACGGTTCAATAATTTTCTTGTCTGGAAACTTGGACTTTCCTTCCACAGACTAGACTCTCTAACAAGAGTTTCGTTGTTGAATCTTGAAACTTTAGAAAACGTACGAAATTCGGCTATGTCATATTTTTTATTTAAAATTGTAAATGGCATCATAAATTGTCCAGAGATATTGGAAATATTATCATTTCGTGTCAACCCCAGAACTACCAGAACTTGTCACACTTTCTATGTGCAAACACATCGTACCAATGATGGTCGCACTGCTTTCTGTTGTAGACTTCAAGAAAACTTCAACAGTTATCATACATCAATAAATATATTCAATGTTCCTTTTAACCTATTTAAGAATCAACTGAAGTCCCTCGTCAATGATTCTACATGATGTTTTGTTCTATTATAAAACTACTTGAATACTATATTCAATTCAATGTAATTTGTATTTTGTCTTTTTATCTATATTTTTTTATATACATATGTACCTGAATTTCTATTGACTTTTTATAGATACACATTTTTGTTGTTTCGTTTTTGTTTTTGTAAGTTAGTTAGATTAGTTGTACCATTTGGAATTTGTATCGAATTCTGTAGTGTATTTGATTGATTGAATAAATGAAAAACGTGGTAGTTGGGTGTGATTGACAGAAAAAAAGAGTTTGATGGTCAAAATAAAACAAATTCAGTATAAAAAATAATTTTGCGGAACACGGTAACATATTCAATTA